>JAIGNY010000309.1:247500-360000 GCA_020152595.1 Chiridota heheva | reverse complement strand
CCTTAGCATATATTCATACAGAGCCTATCCATGATCCATCACAGCTAAGTACCATGATCATGAATTCAGTCGAAAGACAGTGTCAGCCAAAACAAATGATCATATTTCTTGTCATACCTCAGTAGTTTGCTTTTGAAAACTTCCAGAACCCACTTCACCAGCCTGTAATCCACCAGCTACACTCTTTCAACCAGTCCTAATTGTTAACCAGGACTCTAGTCTGATATGGCTCCGACAAAAGAACATAATTTTTTACCTAAAGTTTCTACAAGGAGAAATTCCAAACAGGATGAGATGGTTTCTACCACACTGAAAACCATTCTTGAGAGTACAGAAGCTAAACAATAATTCAGGATGCTATAAAAGATGCTATCAAGGCATCCCTGGAAAAGTTACACCACACGATTGATGTCCATGAAGGAAGACTCCACGATCTAAAGTGCCGCTTAGATCAAAGTTCCAATGAACTCTCCAAATTAATCACCCAGTATGAAGAACCTACGTCGGACATCATACAACTCAAATCCGAAATAAACGTTTTGAAGCAACATTCACGTGGAAAATGTATAAGAATATTTGGTCTACAAGAAAAAGCTGAGGAGGACACAAAAGCTCTCGTAAAGACTCTGGCCCATGACAAGCTGACAAGCTGGGAGTTAATTTACAGACCACATATATAGACAGGAGTCATAGAGTTGGTAAGAGAAGCAACAGAGGAGTTTGGGCTATCATTGTAAAATTTGCAAACTATGCGGCAAGATCCTCCCCCTCCCCCATGATGAAAGCGAGAAGGAAACTGAAAGAAACCGGGATAGTCTTACAGGAGGACCTTACCGCAAGAAATCGCGCCCTCCTTAAACAGACTTCTGATCATCCCCAAACCTCATCTGCCTGGTCAATTGACGGAAGGATCTACGCGCTTCTCAAAACAACAGATGGCTTAGAAGTGAAGAGAAGAATAATGGGACCAAATGATCTTATGAACTTAGGAACCATGCACCTGTACCTGAAGTTGACAGATAGAAATTGCTATTTTTCTTTGGACTTACCAAAACACTTGAACTTACTGAGGAGTACCACTTACCTGGTAATTTATTCATACCATTTTTTTTTTTTGAAGTTTGTGCAAATCTTTTTTTTCTTATTACATATCATGTTGGATGATGCACATGATGACTATAACCCAAGTAATTGTAAGTATTTTGACATAGATACTTACAACAGCATAGCAAAGAATGCTGTGTTTTCTCTTTTTCATGTAAACAGCCGTAGTCTTATCCACAATTTCAATACCATGACAGATTATCTTTCCATTCTTAACAATGATTTTTCAGTTATAGGTTTCTCGGAAACTTGGTTTGATTCAAATTATAATGAATTAATTGGTATAGATAACTACAACCTTTTCAAACAACATAGAGATAACAAGAGAGGGGGCGGGTTTGTTTGTTTATACATAATAAGTTCCCTGCAGTTATGCGAGATGATTTTTCAATTTTTAACAATGATATAGAGAGTATATTTGTTGAATTGATACATGATACTGTTGCCATTTTAGTTTGTGTTATCTATAGACCCCCTCAGTATTCACTTAATTAATTTAATGATATCCCAGGCTCGTATACTCTTTCGAAAATCTCAAATGAGCATAAAGATTGTTATATCATGGGTGATTTTAATATTGATATTGTCAAAAACAGTTCAGTAGACTTTCTTAATACAGTATCAGCATACGGGTTTTATCTATTGATAAGCAAACCTACCAGGGTAACTTATAATTCTGTAAGTTTAATTGACAATATTCTTACCAATACTAGCTTTGATAATCATACTGCTGGTCTTTTAATTACTGATATTAGTGATCACTTTCCAATATTCCATCATGTTAACATTTATAATCGTAAAATAAGACACGGTGCTACTTCACGTGTACGTAACTATTCGCAAAGTAATGTAAATCAGTTCATTCAGGCAGTTGGGTCAGTTGACTGGAGCTCTATTTTATCAATTAGGCCTATTGACGCCAACCTTGCATATGATTCATTCGCAAATATTCTTGAAGCAAGTTAGAATAATTGTTTTCCATTTATTTGTATTAATAATAACCCCAATGCCAAAAAGCGGCACCCTTGGATCACTTCAGGTATTCTCAAGTCAATTAAAGTCAAAAATAAATTATGCAGACGGTTATTAAAAAAATCCATCAAATGTAAGCAAAGCCAACTTCACTATTTACCGAAATAAATTAAATCTTGTTATACGCTTATCAAAAAAGAATTACTTTCATGAAAAATTTGATAGCTGTAAAAATGATGCAAAAGCACCTGGAGTATTATTAATAGTCTTTTGAATAAGAACACAGCAAATGGAATTGTTAATACTGTGTTCAAAGATGGTACTAGCTCAATCACTGATCCCAAACTGTAGCAAATAACTTTAATAACTTCTTTGTTAACATAGGTCCTACTCTTTCAACCAAGATCGACAGTAATAACTCATTTAACAAGTACTTAGACCCAACCACGTATATTACAAGTTCTATGTTCCTTTATCCTGTTGTCGAGGAAGAAGTACTCAACAGCTCAAGATAGCCAATTTATGTCTTAAGTACAATAAATCTGCTGGCTCTGACAACTTAAAGCCTGGTATGATAAGATTAGTCACTCATATTATTGTGATACCTTTAACTCACATTACTAATCTATCATTTACCACAGGTGTATTTCCTAACAAAGTTAAAGTTGCTAAAGTAATTTCCATTTTTAAGAAGGATGAACCCGATGTTTATGAAAATTATCGCCCTATATCTGTTTTACCATGTTTGTCTAAATTGATAGAAAGATTGATGTTTAATCGTATAGTAGGCTTTCTTGATAAACACAATGTAATATTTGAGGATCAATACGGTTTTAGGCCTGGTCATTCCACGGAACTAGCACTTATCTCTACCACTAATAAATTATACAAAGCTCTTAATAAGAAGGATTCAGCAGTTGAGGTCTTTTTAGATCTTTCAAAGGCCTTCGATACTATTGATCATCAGATCCATTTAAATAAGTTATCATTCTATGGCATAAGAGGTAATACACTTGAGTGGTTTCGTAGTTATTTTTATAATAGGCATAAGTTCGTATATCATAATAATTGTAGCTCTGATCTTTATAATGTTAAATGTGGAGTTCCACAAGGTTTGATATTAGGTCCACTTCTTTTTATTATATATACCAATGATATTAGCACTGTGTCTACAGGGTCATCACTGATTTTATTTGCGGATGACACTAATGTTTTTTTATCAGGGTAGTGACACACATGAGTTAAAACATACTGTTTGTTCTGATTTATCTAAATTTTATGATTGGTTCTCTCCAAACAATTTGTCTCTTAACATTAGTAAAACTGATTATGTAGTATTTGGACCACTTTCTAAAAATTGGAATGTCACTATCCACTTAAATAGCATTAAAATTAGTAAAGTAGATACCACAAAATTCTTAGGGGTCTATATTGATTCAAATCTTTCTTGGTCCAGTCATATTCATTCAATTTCCAATAAGATTTCGAGAGGTGTTGGTATCTTGTCAAAATTGAAACATTTCATTCCACGAACGATTTTAAGGTCCTTGTATCAAACACTTATTTTGCCTCATTTATCTTATTGTTGCAGTGTTGGTCGAGTGCTGCTAAATCAATGATCTTAAATAAATTAGTGATCTTACAAAAACGGGCCATCCGACATATCATCAATGCTTATAATCGTGACAGTACTAGTAATTTATTTTTGTCTCTTAACCTCCTTAAACTACCAGATCTCATTAAAATTAATCTTGCCACCATTGCTTACCGGGCTACCAACAATAATCTTCCACCAACTTTTATAAAGATATTTAAGACAAACAAAGACACTCACAACTACAATACTCACAATCAAACAACATCCATTGTGTTCCCTGTCGCACCAACATTTTAAGATTTAATTTGTGCAACCGTGCAGTTGATACCTGGAATTCCCTCTCGATTGATATACAAAGCTGCAAATCTCTAGTCTGTTTTAGAAAAACCCTTCAACGTAAATGCATCATGAACTATTGATTTATTTTTAATCATTCCCTTTTACTATTAAGTACTTACATCCTTACTTCCAGTACATCATTACTTTACCTGGGATCGTATGGGGTGGGATGGGGACATGTGGCTTCGATTGTATGCATTGGTGTGTGGGGTGGGGGCGTTTCGTACTACCAATTTGTTATCATTTTTGTTTTGTATTTTGGGGTGTTGTACTCAGTTAAAGTTTACCAGAGTTTTTATACAACACTTCCTTTCACAACCATATATATTCTTCTGTATATACATATTTTGTAAATTTCATAATATAATTGTAAATTAAACTATTCTGTAATTATATGTAGTTTGGTTGTGAAAAAACAATAAATGAAATAAAATGAAATGTAAAACCATCACAATGGGAAAGTGCTCAATCAAAAATCTTAATCAACCCGCGACATATGCGCCAACCTGAAAATATAGGCAGCATGATCCCGGTGGGCGGCCCAGCGGGTCCCGAAAGCGGAAGGGGCCCGACTTTTCTGCATGGAAGACAGAGGACCCTTCAATAATCACGCCTTGATTAACCCTTACTCTACCACGCGGCGATATTATCGCCGTTTTGGGTGCCCCGTCTTTGGCCCCGCCTCCCGAGCGCATTTTCAAAAAAGTGCTGGTAGAGTAAGGGTTAAGGGCAAGACCCTCACTCATCAGAAACAAAATGCTGAGTGATAGGGATGATGAATTACAATGCACAACTAAAGTATGGTATATGCTAACAATGGGGGAAATAGTTCTTATCTATACTTACATAATAAATATTTTTTTTCTGTGTCTGCGTGCGCTGGCCAGCTCCTTTCTTTTGTTTAGTAATGCTAAGTGTTGGCTTGTATATTATAAAGAATTTATCTTAAAGCATAGGTTGCACATTTTGCTTGATGATGAGTATGGCTTAGCTTTATCAATAATCTTCCATTTAATTGAGTACTGCACATTATCAATGGGTAGTCATGACGCCGGGGCGGAATCGTGTAAACTGATTGGTCTGTATATATTGTCAGAGCTCCAGCATATTGACATCAACATTGGATTATATAGAGACGACGGATTGGCTGTTTGCCGCAAAACACCAAGACAAACGGAATTAATCCCCCCAAAAATGTGCCAAATATTCATAAGCAACACGTTACAAATCACAATTGAAGCTAATATGAAAACAGTTGACTTCCTAGACATCACCCTGGACCTAAGAAATATCACCTACACACCATTCATGAAATTTAACAACACCCCATTATATGTACATTAACAGGGCAACCACTCACCTCCCCCCCCCCCTCCCTTTTCTCATAATCAAGAACATTCCAGAAAGCATCAACCTGTCAACAGGCGATTATCTAGCATTTCATCAAACAAAAAACATTAAATGAGGCAATATCCGCTTACCAAGAAGCTCTGACGGAAAGCGGCTACAACTACACATTGTTATATGAACCACAACCAAACCCCACCAATGACGCATACCAGAGAAGAAAACGTAACAGCAAGAGAAAAGCCATATAGCATAAACGTAGCCACCAACATCGGCAGAAAATTCTTCAACCTCATGGACCACTGCTTCCCTCCCGGGCACCAACTCAACAAATTGCTAAACCGTAACACAGAGAAATTAAGTTACAGCTGTATGCCAAATATCCAACGGATCATCTCTACTCACAACAAAACAGTACTTAAGAAAAGTGCAACCAAAGAAACCCACAAAACAATTGTAATTGCAGAAAGGACAAATCATGCCCACTTGAAGGCAAATGCCTTACATCTGGGGTAATCTACCAAGCCACAGTTACATGACAAGATAACCTTAAAGAAGAGACTTATATAGGACTAACAGAAAATACATGCAAAACACGGTACAATGGACACACCTATAGTTTCAGAAACGAGGATAAACGGTATGCCACAACATTAAGTGAAACAATACACCTGCAACCTAAAAGACGATAATGTGCAGTACTTATTGAAATGGAAGATTATTCATAAAGCTAAGCCATACTCATCATCAAGCAAAATGTGCAACCGGTGCTTGAAAGAGAAATTCTTTATAATATATACAAGCCACACTTAGCATCACTAAACAAAACGAAACGAGCTAGCCAGTGCATGCAGTCACAAAAAAAAAAAAAAAAAAACCCCATTTAGTATGTAACTATAGATAAAAACTATTTTCCCCATTGTCAGATTGTTAGCATATACCACATTTCATATAGTTGTGCATTGTAATTCAGCATCCCTATCATTCCGCATTTTGCTTCTGATGAGTGCGGGTCTTGCCCTTACGAAACTGATCTGTCAAATAAAATGTACAAGGTTTAATTTGCGAGCTAGAATTTATATTAACAGGGAGGTGTCATCTAAGAAATCTTCCATCATTATATTCTCATGCACATTCTCAGCAGCTCAAGAAACCTTACAAGCACAGCGATCATCATAATGTTTTTGATTTCGTACAAACTGACCATGGCTGGCAAAAACGTGCACAATTCCTGAAGTCACATAATTTAACAAAACACTGTAAAATTGTATAATTGAGTGAAAGAAAAAAGATATAACTAACTGATAAGTAAATACAAATTTGTTTAGATTATTTCTCCATGCATCTCATACTTGGTAATACAAATTTGGTCGATCATTCAAGAAGCATAGGTATTTTTCGAATATCAGCAAAATTACTTGATAATTTTCCCTAATTTTGAAAAATCTTGTCCGAAAATTTGAACTTACTCGATTAGCAGCAACTATCTGACCATATAACAAAACATTAAAAGAAACTAAATTAACCAGTGCAATTTTCCGCTAGTAACCGGGAAATTTTTTGGGTCTCCACCCCTCCACCCCCCTCCTTCCCAGAAGGGATCCTTCCTACGCCCCTGGCCTAGTCGCTCTCACGACTTGGGCATTTAGTATGATCACTGCATATGGATTCCTGGAGGGTGTCCATTTACGACCCATCAAATCTCTAAAAAAAGGTCCTAAAAATTCCACTAATTTAGAACTCATTTTGCCATAAATTTTGAAAATAAGTTACTTCTTGTATCAAACGAAAGCTTAGATCAATCATTTCCTCGTATAATGTGTTTCTTACATTCATTCCACTTAATTCTCATTCGTACTCTGACGTGCGAAGAAAAGAAACCTTTCATGGTTTGCGCGACGCATTATTATTATTATTATTATTATTATTATTATTATTATTATTATTATTATTATTATTATTATTATTATTATTATTATTATTATTATTATTATTATTATTATTATTA
This sequence comes from Chiridota heheva, assembly GCA_020152595.1. Lineage (NCBI taxonomy): Eukaryota > Metazoa > Echinodermata > Holothuroidea > Apodida > Chiridotidae > Chiridota > Chiridota heheva. Next base: position 352,633 of record JAIGNY010000309.1, on the reverse strand, counting down.
TTATTATTATTATTATTATTATTATTATTATTATTATTATTATTATTATTATTATTATTATTATTATTATTATTATTATTATTATTATTATTATTATTATTATTATTATTATTATTATTATTATTATTATTATTATTATTATTATTATTATTATTATTATTATTATTATTATTATTATTATTATTATTATTATTATTATTATTATTATTATTTATTGTTATTATTATTATTATTATCATTATTATTATTATCATAATTATTATTTATTATATTATTATTATTATTATTATTATTATTATTATTATTATTATTATTATTATTATTATTATTATTATTATTATTATTATCATTATTAATATTATTATTATTATTATTATTATTATTATTATTATTATTATTATTATTATTATTATTATTATTATTATTATTATTATTATTATTATTATTATTATTATTATTATATTATTATCATTTATATTAATTATCTTGATGTCTATCCATTATATATTTCTTGTTTTATTATAATTTAGTCTTTTTACTTTCATGATTTTGCTCATTTTCTATACTACTGTTGTTTTCATTGTATTCAAACATGTACTAAAGTTATATTACTGCATACCCCAGTAGGAGTCTTAGATGTAAACTGTAAAACAGTGTGAAAGGGGAGCAGAGTGTGTCTCCCCCTGCTAAAGACGTACAGCGTGTATGAACGTTACGAGGTCATCCATTTCTACCGTAGTGACTCATTTAAAGATTGATAACTTTCACAGACATTTGAATATGGGCATAAATCAGTTTGGTTCAAGTTTTGGTCTAAGAATATTCACCATTTGACTGATTTTCTTTTCACATTTTTACCAGAGAATGTGAAGAAGCACCATTACACCATACATGAAGTTTTTTTTGCAAGAAAGTGGTCACAACAAAGATCTGCGACAGCCGAAAACTCCCCCAACAACTTCTACTACAAACTTTGAATGTACCGAAACAGGCTAACTGTGATAATACAGTATATGGCCCATGAACCAGATTTAGATAATGATGAAAATGAAGACTGCTTGCAATTTGGAATTGAAGTAGTAAGGCTGTTATATCATAGACTCTGTCTGTCTTGGAAGACAATGTGCTCCGCCCGACTAGTTGTTATTAAATTGGGGTTTAGCAGCAACAACTATGCCGGCTGTAAAATCCATTCTTTTAATGGCAGTCTGTGTCACAGATGCTGCACTTAAAGGTCGTTCAAAATGAAGGTTTTAAAATGGCTCTTACTTTCCGTTTAACTCTTTTTTTCAATCACATCTCTTCTCTATTGGTCTCCGTCGGTTTAATGCACAACTGGACTGTGCATCTGCAGTTCGCACGGTCAGATGCAGCTGCTTCCATTGTCTGTGTTGATGTCAGCTGACTCCATGTCTCTCTTGCAGACATCCTTGACATGCAGCATTAGTCACCCAACATGTCTAGAACCTGAAGAAAGCTTGCCGTATATATGATACCCTTTTGAATGTGATTGTTCTCCATGCAACGGATATGGCCATGCCAAAGTAGAAAAACTCATTCCTCTACGACTCCAAGGTGTAGTCCCAAATCATACGTGGCGCATATCACTGGCATCCTGACCCATCATTTTTCTTGAGGCTGATAATAAGGCCGATATATTTGCAGGCCAACATTAACAGATAAAGCGCCGGTTGATGATATGTTGCATAGGCCCACCGCGAAGTGGGAAGCCAAAACAGCGTCGTCAGCAAACGGTATTGGACCTGCTGAACCCTTGTCTATGCATGGATTATACAAATCACGGTCAACATATCAATTGAAACTACAAACTGACAAAGGGGATAAGTAATAGTCGCAGTATAATCTGATAATAATTGCAAAAAGTACAACGTCTATATAAGCAGATGAGCGAGGAACTATTATCCACGACAATCTGAACTAAAACCTTTTTTGTTTTGTTGAACAAACTTTTTGAAGCAACATGTTGATAATCTTTACTCAATTTCTGACGTTATTTATTGTGTTTGCTAGCCTCTAAAAGTCTCCGTTGACTCATTTATCAAAATGCTGCTAAATAAAATTATCAGTTTTTTTTCTCTCGAAATTTCTTGGAGGAGAATCCATTTTTCATTCTTTTATCCAATTATAGCTACACCGCCGCGTTATATGAATATGCGAGTAACACTTGCCCTTTGTTGATTTATATATATATTATATAAAATATATATATATATATATATATATATATATATATATATATATATATATATATATATATATATATATATATATATATATATATTATATATATATATATATATATATATATATATATATATATATATATATATGTATATATATATATATATATATATATATATATATATATATATATATATATATATATATATATATATATATATATATATATATATATATATATATATATATATATATATATATATATATATATATATATATATATATATATATATATATATATATATATATATATATATATATATATATATATATATATATATTATATAAAAATACATGACACAATAATTGTTAGCGTATATCGAGGTTCGTGATTAAATCCGCCCATTATTCTCAATCATGCTACTTTTCCAAACAATTATGACATATAGACGGATTAACATGGAGACATGTCCCAAATATTCTTGATATATAAGGGACGAGCACATTCATATTCCACTTTAGGTCCAGTGGCGTAATGCAGTGAGGCTACACCGGAGCCTCCGACCCCAAAGTCGCCTCCAAACCCAAGGGACCTCCGACCTCAAGGGACCTCCGACCTTAAGGACACCTTCGACCCCAAGGAACCTCCGACCTCAAGGGACCCCCGACCCCAAAGTGGCCTTCGACCCAAAGAGGACCTTCTACCCCAAAGGGCCTTCGTCCCCAAAAAAACTTTCGACTCTACGGGGGCTCCAGCAAAAAAAAATATGTAAAAACAATATAAAAATAACTTAATTTCCCAACGAACCAAGAAAAGTCTAAAAGAGATAGATATTTCTATTTATAGGCCCTTATCCAGTTGTGACCCTCCAAGTTCTCGGTAATTTGACCTGGGCCCTTGATTAATACAAATATGTCCCATTATTGTTTTTGTTTTGACTGGGTTTCCCAGTCCCTAAACAGACAACCAGGATCGAACTAGGCCCTTTATGCCTATACATATAAAACAATATGACAAACATAAAATCAGTAATACGGGGATATAGAAGCCAGGGCCCCGCAATAAATACCAATGGGCATCCTTGTCGTCTGTTTAGATTGGCCCAGTCTAAACAGACGACGAGGGTTCGATAAATGAAGGGCATCTTATTCGTTCGTTTACTTTGGCCTTTGAAAGGTCAAAACAGGCCTTGTTAAGGTCCATTATGCCCAATCGTTCATTATGTAGCAATGGCCCATTATGTAACAACTTTTAGTCCATTATGTAGCAATTCACATTATTTAACAAATTTTGCTTCATTATGTAACAATTCCCATTATGTAATAGTTTTGGGACAAACAGTGTTACATAATGGGCCAAATAATGGGACACATACGTTGTTACATAATGGGCCAAAAGTTGTTACATAATAGACCATTGTTACATAATGGATAATTGTTACTTAATGGGCCTTAGCAGGCCTTGCGATTTTGATGATTGAAATTGCAGAAGCAAATTAAGGCAATAGACTGAATATTTAATAAACACCGAGTAGAAGTCTAGAGTAGAGATTCTATTACAAGTTAAAGATTCATTTAGGTCGAGATCAGTTGATAGTTGACTCTTTATAATTCATGTTCAAGTTGATGTTAGGCAGCCCTATTTTGGCCCAGGTTAGGCTGTTATGTTTGATATTACAATAAGATATTTCAAAAGTAAAATGTTGTGTGGATAAACAGGTGTTGAGTTTTTGTCTTAGATGTCTAGTTTGCCTTAAACTTTGTGAGTAACATAGGACTTAAGAATTTCGCCCCAAGCGAAATAGACGCTTGCTCCGCTGGTAGTGAGGGGTCTCCGGCGTTACGCCACTCATAGGTGTATAAAGCGAATGATGACCTGGAGGGAACGTGTCCCCCCACACACACATTGTTTTGAAAAATGACAAAAGTGCCCCTTTTGAAAATGTGCCCCTCAATTACTGTCAAAGGTGCAAGAATTGGTTGACTGTTCGCACACTTTTCTTTAACAAATATCACAGAAGTTTCCCTTTAACATGAAATTCCCCTTAATTACTGACCATTAGTAGGATCCTGGCGACTTTTGTCAGTCCCATGCACGGGGAATGTGTTTCCATTGGAAAAGTGCCCCTTCCTAAAACTAAAGTGCCCTGTTTACTTTACTTTATCATATACAGACAGGGGCGGACATACGCATATGACTTGGGAAGTGTTCCCTAGTACACCTAAGAGGTGCCCCCACTTTTCGAAAGCTTTCTTTACACCTGCTAATATACACACATATCTGACAGTCCAAGGGAAATGCAATGTAAGTAGATATATAAATACATGTACAGATGTAAGGCAAACATACCAATATGCTAAATATCAAAGAAAACAATAAGGACAGTACAGATGTGATCAGCCTGTCAGGTGATGAACGCTGCAATTTTAAGACTCAAAGCCGAACGATCATTTTCTGGCTCTTGCTATAAGCGTAAGTCATTGCATTCTATAACTTAAACTCCTTCTTAGACTGTGTTAGAGGTCAATGCCAAACAATAACTTCGAGAAAAGTGACGTAGTACAATTACCGGCGGCGCATCAAGCAATTTTCTTGAGACGCCCTCTTTAAATGGTTCTCTCACCACCTCACTGCATGTAGTCGTTTTTTATCGGCGGGATAATCGCGCCAAATTCTTTATTGCTTATTGGTGATTGGTGAATCTAGTCTTGTCTCCTTGATAGTCATGTTAGTGGAAGTGAAAGTAGAACTACAAGGGCGTAGCCAAATATGGGATTGGGGTATTGCTGAGAGAAAAATGTTGATAATGGGCAAATTCGCAGTATGTAATTCCGTTACCGACTGCAAAATTGCCCCAGGTAACCCTAGAAGGGTCCCAGCTGCCCAGGGTTACCTGGAGCAAATCCCTGTTTATTTTCTGGGTCTTTATAACTTATTTTACCCTTGGTACGGTACGACGACGCCGTCAATCCTTCGACGGCTATAGGCCTACCCATGTTTCATATATATATTAGATAATTAGAACATATTTACGAATTGACTTCATGGATGGGTATCAGTGTGACGCCAGTGACGGGTATACATGCCCATCCGCGGAAAACGGTTATGCCGGCCTGTCGTCCTATAGTGCTGTAAGAACGGGGGGGGGACGGGGGGAGGGACGGGAGGGGGAGGGGACGGGGAGGGGGACGGGGGAGGGGACGGGGACGGGGAGGACGGGTTGGAGAGGGGGGAACGGGGAGGGGGGATCGGTGGGAGGGGGGGGATGGGGTAAGAGTGGGGCACTAGATATACGTGCCCCCACTTTTCCCCAAACAGTCCGGTAGCATGCCTATCAATGGGAACATAAATGGTCCTAAAAATGGGAACATTTTGCTACATGGAAGCCGCCATTTTGTGATATTTCCCATGATCCTTTGCTATCCCAATTTTAAAGCATTATGCAATGTTACATATTTCAAATTTGAAATACGTGTGGGAAAAACATCTTTGCTAGGGGAACTTACAACTCATGAAAATACCTTAATTAATGTCATGGCTACAACTTTTCCACTCCTATTTAATATGTTGACCACCCCATTTTCAAAATATTAGAAAAAATAGACAATAGAGCTAGGCTTTTAGGCGCGAAACGGCCATCTTGAAAATTCAAATGTTTTTCAACACAATGATTTTTAATATTTCAAGTACATGAATTAGAATCTATGACATTCTATCGCAACATCTGAACAATATGGCTGCATGACTTCAATGTTTTTGTGTTATAAATGTTCCTATTGAAAGGCATGCTTCCGGACTGCCAAAATGACAAAAGTACCCCTTTTGAAAATGAAAAGTGCCCCACAATTACTGTCCCAGTAGTAGGAAACTGACGACATTTGTCAGTCCCATGGGCAGGAGGAATATATCCCAGCTAAAAAGGGCCCCTTTCTAAAAATGAAATACCCCTTTTACTTTAATTGTTTTGGTTCACTTATTCTATCCACAAATTGGGGTAAGGGCCGAATTGAGAAGTGCCTCCTAAGAGGTCGTGCCCCCTTTACTTTTTGAAAGCTTTCTACACCTCTGGCCCCTCCTCATCTTATATTGCAAATCCTGCAGCTAGCGTCACTCTAAAGAATATGCAAAAGGAAACTAATTTACTGTTGCATTGGGGCTAGAGGAGCGACTATTGGCTTTTTATATGATTTATTTATAGGGACGGGAGGGTCATAAATAGCGCTTTGAACAGTTGAAAAAGAGATCCAGCAGTCCACGAAAGGCACTTCTTGTCTCCGTTAACCATGAGCGTGAAGGGCAAGGGCACCTCGTGGTGCAGGCGCGGCGGCCTTATGAATACCCGCCCTCGCATTTTGCCCGTCATGTTACACAAAGGGCTGATGTGATTGACGACAATCAGAACTAAAACGTCCCGTGTGATGTTTTAGATATAGCATCCTAATTAATAGGTGAATCAGCTTCGGCTTCAATTTAGATTAACATGTTAGAGTTTCTTATCAGGATTCTCGAAAGTTGTTTCCCGGATTAGGATAGTGCTAACAAGTACAAAGGCCCTTTTAAAAAAGGTTGTGGTGCCGGGCATTACGCTATATCTATTAGACTGTTATTGAGTTGGATGAAAATGCAAACTTTAAACAACAGATTTTAACTTTAAACAACAGATTTTAATTTTAAACAACACATTTTTAGTAAAAGTTTTAGCTGTAAAAACAAAACGAATACAATAACACTGATACAAAAAAAAATGTATGCGTATAATATATAAAAAGAACATAACAGGGGCTGGTCATTATCAACCTGGGAAACAATTATTTTTGAAAACCTTAATAAGAAACCCAAACAGCGCTTATTAATCTAAATCTAAGCCCAAGCTGATTCAACGTCTTACTCATGTATTAGCATAATCACCTGGCCTTCCAGGTAATTCACAAAAAAGGATGAAATTTTGTCATGATTTAATTTTGCCATGATTTAAATTTTGTTTGAACATCATCTGATCTAGTTATACATCCCTCGTGCAGTGGACATTAAGATTGCCGTGCGACATGTACGACGGTCAGCTATCAATAAACGGAATCAAACGCGGTTGGCATCAGTACGACGGGGACTCGGGGAATACTACATCTGATCATCAGATCATGGGCTTCTTATCTAGATTAGCTAAACCTTGTCAGCTTATTCTCTTATGGCTTCATTCTGAATTGCGGTGCAGAAATCGTGAAAAAGCAGAAAATCAATAGGAGTTGTGTTCAAGTGGCGAATTCTGATATGTTCCATTTCGAAATTATTGCATTGCTTTTTCAAAGATTTCCCCAGTGCGACCTCAAGCCTGTGTCTGGCTATGTCATCAAGGCAGATCCAAGAAAATGCACGGTTTATATATTTCTTTGGCAAATTTTCTTTGCTTTTCGAAGTTTTTTGTTCACTTTCAAGACAGATTAGATACTCTCAATGGTAGAGTCGGTGGTGTTCTATTGTTACTAAATTACAGTTTTGATTGCATAGATGAGACTGCTTAGTTTTCTTTTGGTTTTTCTAATTGCCTATTGTTAGGTGGTGTGAGCTTATTGTTGATGGCGATGTTGGTCGTTCAGTGGTTGCTGGTGTTGTATATCTGTATATAGATCACCAAATTCTTGTTCTGAGAACAATAAGTAATTGCTTGACTGCTTTTACGAAAGCTACTTCTAAGAGGGTTATTGTTTTTGCGGCCTTTAATTTTTTCAGACATTGATCAAAATCTTTGTACTATAGTGGTCCACATGGTAAAGATTTTTTGGAAGTTGTATCCGACTGCTTTTTCACTCAGCATGTGTTGTTTCCCACGCGTGATAGTAATTGTCTTGATTTGATTTTCAGTGGTGAAGAAAGTATGGTTAGAAATGTGCTAAGTAGCGGCAAGGTAGGGTGTAGTGATCATGACCTCACTAGTTTTGATCTGTATTGTTTCACAAAGGTTTTTTCAGCTAAAAAACTTTGTCGCACTTCAGGATAATTTGTCATTCGATTGGACCTCTTTGTTATGTGACTTAGATCCTTCTAAATCATAGGGTGTTTTTTGAACTAAAGTTTTAGAGGGTGTGAATAGCTTTGTCCCCTTACAGAAAGTATACTCTAAAAAGAAAAATGGTCAGATTTGACCATTACATGGTCAACTTTGCACCGAACCAATGTTGGTCAAAATTAAACGACCATAACGTAGTCAAAATTAACCATAATATGATAATTTTGGACAAATTTGACCATATTGTGGTCAAATTTGTTGTTCAATTTGACCAAAGTTGGTTCGGTGTAGAGTTGACCAAGTTGTGGTCAAAATTTGACCATTCCTTTTTTAGAGTGTTATGTAAGCGTAATCAGCCAGTGTGGATGTCTCGGGAGGTTTTGCGGGCTGTTCGGAAAAAGAAGAAGTTGTGGCGTTGTTATAAAAACAGTGGGTGTCCTGCGGAGCTTGCTACGTAAGTAAGACAGAAGACGCCGTTTGAACTGTAGAAAACAATACTTTATTGAGGGAAAATCGCATATAGAATAACAGGGCAAATGGAACCTAGCCAAGAGATGAGGTGGTAATCAATCAATACACAGAATGTGTTGGCGCTAGATATAAGGATCATTAAAAGTTCACAAAGAGTTTGATAAGAGATACTAAAGTGCTTTTTGAAAAACATTGTTCAAAGAGGTTTAGATTAATCCCAAGTTATTTCACTCTTATGTTTGCTCAAAGCAAAAAAACAAGGAGCTTGTTGGTCCCCTCTAGGGTAATGATTGTGTTATCATTAATAGTCAGATGGTGGTAAGGATATGGCTGAGGTTTTGAATGACTACTTTGTATCTGGTTTTAAGAAGGAGTCCCTTGCTGATGATGTTGTAAAGTATCTTAGTGTGCACTCCCCAGTATCCATAAAGGATGTTGATTTTTCAATTGATGCTGTGTCTAAGAAGCTGAAGGGTTTGATTTCAAATAAAGCACCCGGTCCAGATTGTATACATCGTGCTGTTTTACGTGAGTGTTCTGACGTTCTTTCTGTTCCCCTGAGTATTATCTTTTCAAAGTGCTTTGATGTTGGTGTTGTTCCTAGTGATTGAAGAATTGCAAATGTCACTCCTATTTAAAAAAAAGGTTAGCACAGTTTGCCCTGTAACAACTATAGGCCAGTGAGTCTTACTAGTGTTATGTGCAAGGTCATGGAGTCCATTGTTAAGGATGTTGTACTAGATCATTGACTGGTCAGTGGTTTGTTGAAGTTGTCCCAGCATGGGTTCTTACCTAAGAGGTCTTGTGTTTCTAATTTATTACAATTTCTTAATAATCTTACTAAACTAGTTGATTCTGGTCATAATGTGGATGATTTAGACTTCCAAAAAGCATTTAATAATGTTCCGTAGGCAAGATCTTGTTGAAAACAAAAGCGTTTATTGTAAACTCAAGGGAAAGTGTGCCAGCTGGATAAATTCTTGGCTAATTGACAGGTCACAAAGAATTGTTCTTAATGATGAAGTATCTTCAAGGAAGAAGGTTACAAGTGGTGTTCCTCACGATCCTGTATTGGGTCCGCTCAATCTTGATAAATGATATTGCTGTTTCTCTTGGCTCCAGGATTTGTAAATTTGCTGATGACACTAAGCTGTACAGGATTATTGAGGATGCCTAGGATTTTTCAGTTGCAAACTGATCTGGATAAGTTAGTTTCTTGGTCTCAAACGTGGCAGATGTCATTCAATGATGATAAATGCAAGTTATTCACTTTGGTCAGACCAATTTGGCTTTTGATTACTGCATGAGATAATGAATGGTTTAAATCTTGGTTGTATTGATCAAGAAAGGGATCTAGGTGTTGTCATGTTGTCATTACTAGTAATCTAAAGCCTTCTAAACAGTGTGCTTTAGCTGCTGCAAGGGCAAATAGAATGCTTGGTTTGATTCGAAGAATTTTTTGTTTTCTTGGTAGAGAGGTTGTCCTTAGTTTGTATAAGCAGTTAGTCAGACCTCACCTTGAGTATGCTATTCAGGCTTGGAGTCCCTTTTAGGAGAATAAGTTCATTTTGGAGCAGGTTCATCGAAGAGCCACTAGACTTATTCCCGAAGTAAGAATCTCTCTTATAAATCTAGGTTGCAAATTCTTGGTTTGACCACGCTTGAGTTGAGAAGAGGACGTGGCGATATGATTCAGATTTTAATTTTCTATCTGGTAGTGATGCTTTGACTTCCTATCATTTCTTGCATGTTTCAGCTAATTCTGTGACACGTGGTAACAGTTTAAAGTTGACCAAAGAGTTCTCACGAATAAATATTCAGCATTTTAGCTTTTCGCAAAGAGTTGGTAATAAGTGAAATGGTTTGCCTGAGTGGGTATTCGGCTCTAATTTTGTTCACAATTTCAAAGTCAACATTGATAAGTTCTTTACTAACTCTAGGCGTCCTTGATTTTTTATATATTTTTGTGGTGGTGGTGGTGGTGTCAGTTTTGGCTTTTTATGGGGTGATTCACCCTTGTTAGCCCGTCATCCTGTTATGTTATGTTATGTTACTTTAGTTAACGATATTTATACTGAAATCCTAAGAATTACTGTTTGATTCAGGTCCAATAATCTTCACCTAAATGCTAAAATATCTACCACCATTATTTTTCATCCTAAACAAAAACAATTATATCTTCCGATCTTGACATTATCATTGATAACACACGTGTTTCCCTCTCCTTGACATTAGCATTGATAACATACGTGTTTCCCTCTTCTTGACATTATCATTGATAACACACGTGTTTCCATCTCCTTGACATTATCATTGATAACACACGTGTTTCCCTCTCCTTGACATTATCATTGATAACACACGTGTCTCCCTCTCCTTGACATTATCATTGATAACACACGTGTTTCCCTCTCCTTGACATTATCATTGATAACACTCGTGTTTTCCTATCCTTGACATTATCATTGATAACACACGTGTCTCCCTCTCCTTGACATTAGCATTGATAGCACACGTGTTTCCCTCTCCTTGACATTAGCATTGATAACACACGTGTTTTCCTCTCCTTGACATTATCATTGATAACATACGTGTTTCCCTCTCCTTGACATTAGCATTAATAACACACGTGTTTCCCTCTCCTTGACATTATCATCGATAACACACGTGTTTCCCTCCTCTTGACATTATCATTGATAACACACGTGTTTCTTTCTCCTTGACATTATCATTAATAACACACGTGTTTCCCTCTCCTAGACATTATCATTGATAACACACGTGTTTCCCTCTCCTTGACATTATCATTGATAACACACGTGTTTCCCTCTCCTTGACATTATCATTGATAACACACGTGTTTCCCTCTCCTTGACATTATCATTGATAGCACACGTGTTTCCCTCTCCTTGACATTATCATTGATAACACACGTGTTTCCCTCTCCTTGACATTAGCATTAATAACACACGTGCTTCCCTCTCCTTGACATTATCATCGATAACACACGTGTTTCCCTCCTCTTGACATTATCATTGATAACACACGTGTTTCTTTCTCCTTGACATTATCATTAATAACACACGTGTTTCCCTCTCCTTGACATTATCATTGATAACACACGTGCTTCCCTCTCCTTGACATTATCATTGATAACACACGTGCTTCCCTCTCCTTGACATTATCATTGATAACACACGTGTCTCCCTCTCCTTGACATTATCATTGATAACACACGTGTTTCCCTCTCCTTGACATTATCATTGATAACACACGTGCTTCCCTCTCCTTGACATTATCATTAATAACACACGTGTTTCCCTCTCCTTGACATTATCATTGATAACACACGTGTCTCCCTCTCCTTGACATTATCATTAATAACACACGTGTTTCCCTCTCCTTGACATTATCATTGATAACACACGTGCTTCCCTCTCCTTGACATTATCATTGATAACACACGTGCTTCCCTCTCCTTGACATTATCATTGATAACGCTTGTGTTTCCCTCTCCTTGACATTATCATTGATAACACACGTGTTTCCCTCTCCTTGACATTAGCATTGATAACACACGTGTTTCCCTCTCTTATTCTACAACATTTACTGGTGTTAGCCTACCCTAAACGATTATCTTACTTGGATTTTACATATTCAGAATATTTGTAATGAAGTTTCTAAAGCCATAGGTTTCATTGCTTAGAGAACATCGTTCCTTTCAAAACATTGCTAATTCTATATAATATTCTTATTTTACCTTTCTTATCTTATTGTTGCATTGTTTGGGTTGGGTTATACTTACTCTACTCGTATATAATAAGCTTTACATTCTACAAAAGAAAGTGTTGCGTGCAATATATGGTATACCCTACAATAATCATTCTAACCCTCTCTTCCGTGACAGTAATGTATTTACCATCTTTGAACTAGTTAAGTACTACACCAGTAGTATAGAGGGTGCAGGATCACCCCAGGATCGGACCTTGAGGATCAGCCCCAGGATCGGACCTTGAGGATCAGCCCCAGGATCGGACCTTGAGGATCAGCCCCAGGATCGGACCTTGAGGATCAGCCCCAGGATCGGACCTTGAGGATCAGCCCCAGGATCGGACCTTGAGGATCAGCCCCAGGATCGGACCTTGAGGATCACCCCCAGGATCGGACCTTGAGGATCAGCCCCAGGATCGGACCTTGAGGATCAACCCCTCTAGGATCAGCCCCTCGAGGATCAACCCCTCCAAGATCACCCCTTGAAGATCAACCATCCAGGATCAGCCCCTCGAGGATCACCCCTCTAGGATCAACCCCTCCAAGATCACCCCTTGAAGATCTACCGTCCAGGATCACCCCTCCAAGATTACCCCTCTAGGATTACCTCTCCAAGATTACCCCTTAAGGATTACCCCTCCAAGATTACCCCTCCAAGATCAGCCCTTAAGATCAGCCCTTAAGATTACCCCTTCAGGATCACTCCTTCAGGATCGCTTATACCATCAGGGTTATTCGATAGAAAAAATTAAAATCAAGGAAATTGAAAAGAATAAAAGAACACTGATTTTATGTGGTGGTAATGTATATTCTATGACACACTCAGAAAAATGATAAATACAACAACAATGGAATTCCAAGCAACATTAATCTTTTAAGATACATTTTACAGTCTCCTTTCTTTTGATCATGCATCCAAGCTTTCCAATCACACGATTTTTGCCATATCAGTGGCATCACAGCATGCAAAAGTTCATTAAAGAGTTTTTCATTGGTATCTGCTAGCCGGTGTTGTCGACACAAATCTGCAATAAAGAGTGAAAGGATGATGATTTGGTATGGACTGACATTTTCACTATGCCCCAAAGCTTGTTTTGCTGCAGTCACTTTTAATCGCATCTTTAGGTTTAGAGTCAATTTATCTGGTTTCTTCATTGTTTAATGCTTTTACAACTTCAGGTAGCCTTTTAACCCACTCTGTCGAGTCGGAGCCGCGTGGCGACTCAATGCAATGCTCACTTCGAGGCTCGCCATTTCCTTAGCATACTGATGAGAGAATAAGCGTTCAGCTAAACTTCTATTAAATCGCTCTGCAATCGCTTGCAATCTATGGTTCCCAACTTCATCCCTCTGAATGATAACATCGTGGTTTGTTGTCATTAAAGTGTTCACACTAGCCATAAATTCTTTCCGTGGGTCAACCTTCTTGATTATTTTTAGAAAGACCAACAGCCCCCTTTTGTAGATTTTCTTAAAAACATTAGCTACTTGAACTGCTGTTTTATCAGTAAGGGATTCAGCTTCCTTGTACCTGTTCGCCACATCGACGACTGTAAGTGCATATTTGTAGGTTTTTCTACCAATTGTATCATGTGGCAAAAATAACAGATCGGCTTCATGCAAGTCATTAAGTTTTGCGCTGTTACTATTCACACTCGTTGACCGTGGAATATATTGTTACAACACCTGATAAAGACACGATTCCAATTGAACCGCTAGCAATGGCTGCCACTTCTGCAGCATATTCTGCATAGTCTAATATATTAATAATTGTTTTTATAATTTGTATGTAATGACTAGCCTTGATTTTTCTTTTCAATCTCCTTTTGAATGTTTTTAATTGTTTGCAACCTGTATGCGTTTACGTTAGTGGGATTTTCTGGCAATTAAGGATAAATATTTGGATAATCTGGTTTTTTTCTTTCATAATTTATTTTTCAATATATTTCAATTTCATAGCAAAATATATTCTACGCCTCCAATAAATTTACAATTTGTTTTCTTAGCACACACACCACATTAAAAGTATGTAGGAGTATCAAAATCAAATGCTTTATATTTTATTCCATCAGCACTAAGAAACACCATTGATTTAATTCATAATTTCCAGCCCCCGTACTGCACGCGCGATTAGTGCCCTTAATTCTAAATCCAAAAGTAGTAATACTTCCTCTGTAAGCCAAGACACGTTTCTGCATAAATCTTGGTTGCTTATATGCTCCATTCCATTCAATAGTTATATAATCATCTTCGTATGAATTAGTTTTATCATTTTCGGAGTTTGATATTTTTCCTGTACTTATCTCTCCATATTTTTTTGTTTAAAGTATTTCAGTATTTACATATGTATTTAGTTCTGCCATTTTGTCATTGCCAAATTCTGGACCAAAGATACTCATTTTATTAACATATATAAAAATTATGTTATTTCCAAAGTTAATATTACGGGTAGACCGTAGTTGTTGATTTCTTGTCCTTTGGAATCTTTTATACTGAACTTAAATTCACTAATTAGGCCTGGTATCAAAGGTTTTCCTTTGAGAACGCTGCTATAGAAATCAATATGCATACTACTCCCAAAGGTGTATCACCAGCAGGAATAATTTCTAAAAGATTTGAGGATTTTCCAAAAGTTATCACTTGCGGAAATTTGATCGCAGTGTATATAAATAGTTTCAAATGATTGAAAACTGATCATTTCCTTCAATGTGTTTTCCATCTGCCAACCATCTATAATCCATACTAAATAAATCTGTTAATTAGATTTCTCTGGTGGAATCATGAAGGCTACTCGTTCTGTTTATCTGTTTACGTTAATTTTCATCCATGGAACTTGTCTGGTTATTATGTTATAAAGCTGCAGAATGTTATAAAGGCCAGCTTCTAATAGTATTTCCGTAATTTCTCCCTTTGGAACATTATAATACCCTACCCAATATATAACTGATTTTACGATTATGGAACCCTCTTTGAATTTCGATTGCCAATAGGTTGCTCTAATATTATTGGTTAATCAAAGTTTTATTTCAAATGTATAATGCATTTTATTTTATATCAAAAGATAAATTACATTATTTCAATATAATTTCGAGGAATTTTTCAAAAATAAATAAAGTAAACACCGTATATAAACCTGGAGTTAGTGAAACAGAATTTACACAGCAGGGTATAAGTATAGTAATATACATATCTGATAGTAAGAGTTTCCGCGCTACTTTTCCGAATATTTTTGAGAAATACAAGTCACCTCATGTTACATCTGATAAAATTGTTAATTTGTGGAAATGTCAGCCAATGAGCTTTTGGCAAAATCAATTAAATTGTGTTACACGGATGGCGACAACGGGTTTGGGATATCTTATGTACATCTAAATCATGATAATCCTTTAATCAAAACTGTTTATAGATTTCAGATTATTAAAAGAAATGGGCTGTCCTACTCCATTTCAAAATTATTGGTAGGTTTTCGAGAACAAGATAGATATCTCTGTCTATAGAAATATATGTGAACAGTTTCGTGTTTCACCCCATTCCATGTGGAACAACACGAAGATAATTACAGCAATGGGTAGGGAACTGCTTACCATTATGATGGTGGTAAGTCACTCCAGTGCCTGACAATGATTATGATAATTCTAGCTTAAACAACCCGTATGATAAATGGAATGAATATACGACTGCTACAGAGATGAGTTTTGGTGATCATCCATTTAAGTATACTGTTGCATATATAGCTCAAGAGTGTAAGTAGTGCTTAGAAAGGATTTATTTTCGATAAAGGTAAATAAATATACGATGGGGATGAGGAGATGTATCATGTCATCGGAGGATCTGATGGATTTATAGATATCGGCGTAGAAAGGATCAATGATTCTATCCGAACATATATTTATGTGAGGAGCCCAAGTTCAGACAAAAACAAGCATGCTCGCTCCAGGGACCGGAACTGATGCGCGACGACAATTTCTGAATATTGTTGAAGATTGTATTACCTCACCTGTTGATTTACAAGGCAGCATAGATCGCTATGAAGATTGTTTGCAATATGCACGAAGTAGTCTAAACTTCATGCTTGGGGAAGACCTGTACCTTATAACTTCGGATATGAATCTACGCATTGGAAAATACGAAGACTATAATAACAACAACAATCAAATAGCGGAATTATCAGAGATGAAGGCAATTAGTTTAGGTTTTATTCCACATGTTAATTCTGAACAGCGACGCGGATGATCGGGGATCGGGGACTCGAGGAGCCATAGTCGTGCCAGTGCCCGCCCCGGAGCCTCGCGACTCAAGGGAGCCGGCAGGTGACTCAGCCTCACGACCAAAGGGAGAGGGCAAGTGACTCGAGGAACCGGCAGGCTCCCTTGAGTCGCGAGGCTCCGGGCGGGCACTGGCACGACTATGGCTCCCTCGAGTCCCCGATCCCCGATCATCCGCGTCGCTGTTCAGAATTAACATGTGAATAAAACCTAAACTAATTGCCTTCATCTCTGATAATTCCGCTATTTGATTGTTGTTGTTATTATAGTCTTCGTATTTTCCAATGCGTAGATTCATATCCGAAGTTATAAGGTACAGGTCTTCCCAAGCATGAAGTTTAGACTACTTCGTGCATATTGCAAACAATCTTCATAGCGATCTATGCTGCCTTGTAAATCAACAGGTGAGGTAATACAATCTTCAACAATATTCAGAAATTGTCGTCGCGCATCAGTTCCGGTCCCTGGAGCGAGCATGCTTGTTTTTGTCTGAACTTGGGCTCCTCACATAAATATATGTTCGGATAGAATCATTGATCCTTTCTACGCCGATATCTATAAATCCATCAGATCCTCCGATGACATGATACATCTCCTCATCCCCATCGTATATTTATTTACCTTTATCGAAAATAAATCCTTTCTAAGCACTACTTACACTCTTGAGCTATATATGCAACAGTATACTTAAATGGATGATCACCAAAACTCATCTCTGTAGCAGTCGTATATTCATTCCATTTATCATACGGGTTGTTTAAGCTAGAATTATCATAATCATTGTCAGGCACTGGAGTGACTTACCACCATCATAATGGTAAGCAGTTCCCTACCCATTGCTGTAATTATCTTCGTGTTGTTCCACATGGAATGGGGTGAAACACGAAACTGTTCACATATATTTCTATAGACAGAGATATCTATCTTGTTCTCGAAAACCTACCAATAATTTTGAAATGGAGTAGGACAGCCCATTTCTTTTAATAATCTGAAATCTATAAACAGTTTTGATTAAAGGATTATCATGATTTAGATGTACATAAGATATCCCAAACCCGTTGTCGCCATCCGTGTAACACAATTTAATTGATTTTGCCAAAAGCTCATTGGCTGACATTTCCACAAATTAACAATTTTATCAGATGTAACTTGAGGTGACTTGTATTTCTCAAAAATATTCGGAAAAGTAGCGCGGAAACTCTTACTATCAGATATGTATATTACTATACTTATACCCTGCTGTGTAAATTCTGTTTCACTAACTCCAGGTTTATATACGGTGTTTACTTTATTTATTTTGAAAAATTCCTCGAAATTATATTGAAATAATGTAATTTATCTTTTTGATATAAAATAAAAATGCATTATACATTTGAAATAAAAACTTTTGATTAACCAATAATATTAGAGCAACCTATTGGCAATCGAAATTCAAAGAGGGTTCCATAATCGTAAAATCAGTTATATATTGGGTAGGGTATTATAATGTTCCAAAGGAGAAATTACGGAAATACTATTAGAAGCTGGCCTTTATAACATTCTGCAGCTTTATAACATAATAACCAGACAAGTTCCATGGATGAAAATTAACGTAAACAGATAAACAGAACGAGTAGCCTTCATGATTCCACCAGAGAAATCTAATTAACAGATTTATTTAGTATGGATTATAGATGGTTGGCAGATGGAAAACACATTGGAAGGAAATGATCAGTTTTCAATCATTTGAAACTATTTATATACACTGCGATCAAATTTCCGCAAGTGATAACTTTTGGAAAATCCTCAAATCTTTTAGAAATTATTCCTGCTGGTGATACACCTTTTGGGAGTAGTATGCATATTGATTTCTATAGCAGCGTTCTCAAAGGAAAACCTTTGATACCAGGCCTAATTAGTGAATTTAAGTTCAGTATAAAAGATTCCAAAGGACAAGAAATCAACAACTACGGTCTACCCGTAATATTAACTTTGGAAATAACATAATTTTTATATATGTTAATAAAATGAGTATCTTTGGTCCAGAATTTGGCAATGACAAAATGGCAGAACTAAATACATATGTAAATACTGAAATACTTTAAACAAAAAAATATGGAGAGATAAGTACAGGAAAAATATCAAACTCCGAAAATGATAAAACTAATTCATACGAAGATGATTATATAACTATTGAATGGAATGGAGCATATAAGCAACCAAGATTTATGCAGAAACGTGTCTTGGCTTACAGAGGAAGTATTACTACTTTTGGATTTAGAATTAAGGGCACTAATCGCGCGTGCAGTACGGGGCTGGAAATTATGAATTAAATCAATGGTGTTTCTTAGTGCTGATGGAATAAAATATAAAGCATTTGATTTTGATACTCCTACATACTTTTAATGTGGTGTGTGTGCTAAGAAAACAAATTGTAAATTTATTGGAGGCGTAGAATATATTTGCTGAAATTGAAATATATTGAAAAATAAATTATGAAAGAAAAAAACCAGATTATCCAAATATTTATCCTTAATTGCCAGAAAATCCCACTAACGTAAACGCATACAGGTTGCAAACAATTAAAAACATTCAAAAGGAGATTGAAAAGAAAAATCAAGGCTAGTCATTACATACAAATTATAAAAACAATTATTAATATATTAGACTATGCAGAATATGCTGCAGAAGTGGCAGCCATTGCTAGCGTTCAATTGGAATCGTGTCTTTATCAGGTGTTGTAAATAATATATTCCACGGTCAACGAGTGTGAATAGTAACAGCGCAAAACTTAATGACTTGCATGAAGCCGATCTGTTATTTTTTGCCACATGATACAATTGGTAGAAAAACCTACAAATATGCACTTACAGTCGTCGATGTGGCGAACAGGTACAAGGAAGCTGAATCCCTTACTGATAAAACAGCAGTTCAAGTAGCTAATGTTTTTAAGAAAATCTACAAAAGGGGGCTGTTGGTCTTTCTAAAAATAATCAAGAAGGTTGACCCACGGAAAGATTTTATGGCTAGTGTTAACACTTTAATGAAAAACCACAATGTTAATATTCAGAGGGGTGAAGTTGGGGACCATAGATCGTAAGCGATTGCAGAGCGATTTAATAGAACTTTAGCTAAACGCTTATTCTTTCATAAGTATGCTAAGGAAATGGCGAGCCTCCATGTGGGCATTGCATTGAGTCGCCTCGCGGCTCCGACTCGTTAGAGTGGGTTAAAAGGCTACCTGAAGTTGTAAAACCATTAAATAATGAAGAAACCAGATAAATTGACTCTAAACCTAAAGATGCGATTAAAAGTGACTGCAGCAAAACAAGCTTTGGGGCATAGTGAAAATGTCAGTCCATACCAAATCATCATCCTTTCACTCTTTATTGCAGATTTGTGTCGACAACACCGCTAGCAGATACCAATGAAAAACTCTTTAATGAACTTTTGCATGCTGTGATGCCACTGATATGGCAAAAATCGTGTGATTGGAAAGCTTGGATGCATGATCAAAAGAAAGGAGACTGTAAAATGTATCTTAAAAGATTAATGTTGCTTGGAATTCCATTGTTGTTGTATTTATCATTTTTCTGAGTGTGTCATAGAATATACATTACCACCACATAAAATCAGTGTTCTTTTTATTCTTTTCAATTTCCTTGATTTTAATTTTTTCTATCGAATAACCCTGATGGTATAAGCGATCCTGAAGGAGTGATCCTGAAGGGGTAATCTTAAGGGCTGATCTTAAGGGCTGATCTTGGAGGGGTAATCTTGGAGGGGTAATCCTTAAGGGGTAATCTTGGAGAGGTAATCCTAGAGGGTAATCTTGGAGGGGTGATCCTGGACGGTAGATCTTCAAGGGGTGATCTTGGAGGGGTTGATCCTAGAGGGGTGATCCTCGAGGGGCTGATCCTGGATGGTTGATCTTCAAGGGGTGATCTTGGAGGGGTTGATCCTCGAGGGGCTGATCCTAGAGGGGTTGATCCTCAAGGTCCGATCCTGGGGCTGATCCTCAAGGTCCGATCCTGGGGGTGATCCTCAAGGTCCGATCCTGGGGCTGATCCTCAAGGTCCGATCCTGGGGCTGATCCTCAAGGTCCGATCCTGGGGCTGATCCTCAAGGTCCGATCCTGGGGCTGATCCTCAAGGTCCGATCCTGGGGCTGATCCTCAAGGTCCGATCCTGGGGCTGATCCTCAAGGTCCGATCCTGGGGTGATCCTGCACCCTCTATACTACTTACACCCTAATATTTGTGGTAAACTAATGATAATCTACCACGTAACTTCTCCAAAAAAAATTCTGCCAAATAGTTCTTTTCATGATTACAATACCAAATTACTTTCCATACTCCGTTTCTCTCTGAACAAGTAGTCAACACTATGTTAAATATTCTGCTATCATAAATTGGAATTCCCTACCCACCTTATCCTCATTCAAACAGAGAGTAAAACAGTACCTTCTTTGTAGTTGATTCTTGTAAGTTTTGTTTTTGTTTTGAGGTATCATCAATGTGTGGTTGTAATTTTTTCTATTCGTAGCATTTTCTTTTTCACACTTATAATGTGTTTCTGTGTATTTTGTAAAGGCTTTACCCCTATTACAAGTTCTTTTGAACTTTTAAAGGATCCCCTCAACCATATCATGAAGCTTTCACTTAATTGCTCCATGACCATATAAAGCCTTCTTTGTACATCTTTGTATTCCGTATATAGGTTGGTTTGGTTTCTTGATGTTTAGCGGCACTGCGAGGGTGTTAATAAATACTGGTGTAAGAGTAAGGATAGTGAGGAGATGGAAGGTTTGTAAGGGAGATAAAGGGGAAAAGCTGAATGTGGGAGAACATTTAGGTAAAAAGAAATGGGTGTGTAAGGTTAGGTGTAGGAGAGGAGGAGATTATATGTGGTGGAAGAGGTTGTTGTTGTGGAGGAAGATGATGATGTTTGAGAAAGAGTTGTTTTCGAATAGGTCCGAGATTGAGGAGAGAAGAGATCTGGAGTTCTGGTATAGGAGACAGGTTAAGAAAATATGCTGGACGGAGAGATCGATGTTGCAAATGGGGCAGAGAGGGGCAGGGGAGCCGGATAAGAGATGGGAGTGAGTAAGGGAGGAGTGGCCGAGGCGAATGCGGGTGACAACGATGCTCTTCCCTGCGGCTGCGACTATGCAGAGGGGTGTTGGTCCCGACTTTGGGTTTGATGATGTGCGTTTATTACTGGTTTCGTAATTCCAGGAGTTTTGCCAGGTTTTGTTGATGTAGTTGGAGATGGAGAGACTGAGGTCTGAGTGTGGAATAGGAAAAGGCGAAATGTTATTTGACAGAGCTTTGATGGAGGCTCTGATGGCTCTCTCGTTGCCAGGGATGCCAACGTGGCTGGGAATCCAGAAAAAGAACATTTTTTTCCCTAGGAGAAAAGTGTGTGGAGTTTGTTGAGGATTTGTAGAATGAGAAAGTAGGGCCAGAGCAGGTTGAGGATGCCAGTGAGGATGGATTGAGAGTCAGAGAAGATGACAAAACGAGGGCAGAAGGAGAGTTCTATGAAGTTTAAGGCTAGGAGGATGGCCTTTGCTTCGGCAGAGTAGATAGAGGTGCCGTCGGGTAACCTTGAGGAGATGGTGAGGCCAGGACAGGCGACTGCAAAGGAGCCTTCCCATGTGAAGCCGTCGGTGAACAGGAAGAAGTAGTCATGGAAATGTCTACTGAGTTGACAGTATTTGGATTGGAAGACGGCTGGGTTGTTGAGAGCTTTCGTGAAGTAAGAGACCAAGGTAAACTTTGGAAGGGGAGGGAGGGGAGATGGGGGATAGTCCAGGTGGGTGTAGGTGGGATGGTGTGTCTGGCAATCGAGAAAATGTTGATGTTGGCTTTGGAGAAGTGGGAGTGCATCCGGATGCCGAAAGGTGGGGGAATGCGTTTGTTGAGATTGAAGAGGTTGGTGAAGGAGGGAAAACGGATGGAATGGAAGCAAAGGTGTTATAGATCTGTGAGGATGCGGAGAGCAAAGGAAATGCCGGCCTTCGTGCACTGGAGGTCAAAGGGGAGTTCGTTGGCTTTGACGTGGAAACTGGTGATAGGGGAGGTGTGAGTGGCATTAAGGCAAAGCCTTATTCTCAGAGATCTCCAGGTGTTTCAAGTAAAATTTGCGGGCAAAGGCGAAGATGAAAATGCTATAGTCCAGCCTGGATCTGAGGAGGGAGTGGTATAAGGTGAGCAGGGTGAGACGATTTGCTCCCCAGTCAGTGCTTGAGAGCCTTGAGGAGATTGAGGATTTTGTGGCATTTGGTTTTGAGGGTGTTGATGTGGGGAAGATAGGAAAGTTTAGAGTCGAGAGTGATTCCGAGGAAACAAGAACTGTTTTAATTGGGGATTATTGAATCTTTGAGCCGGAGATTAGGTTGGAGGAGGAAGGAGGTGTTGTTGTTGAAATGGATGAGAACAGTTTTGTCTTTTAAAAAGTTGAAACTTTTGAGAAGTTGAGCCGCTCCAGAGAGCCAGACTGTCCAGACAGTGTTGTAGCTTATTTTGGAGAGTATGGAAGCATGGAGAGGATGTGTTGGTAGTGAAATCGTTGATATAGAGAGATTAATTTTGAGGATAAAGAAAGTGGGGGAGAGGATGTTGCCTTGGGTGACACCCACACGTTGGGTGTACCTTTGGGAGTAGGTGTTTCCAATGCACTCAAGTGGCGGAAGTTGTGGATGAAGGTAAGGCCTTCGAGGCCGGAGGAGTGAAGGTCTCTGAGGGCACCATACTGCCAAGTGGTGTCGAAAGCCTTTTGATGTCGAAGAAGATTGAGATGGCGTGATGATTCCTGACGAAGGCTTCATGGATGAAGGTGACAAGTTTTAAAGATGTGGTCCAGGCAGTTTGGTTTTTTCTGAAACCATTTTGAGTGGCGCAATGGATGTAGTTCCTCTCGAGGTACCAGCAGAGCCTGTAGTTGACCATATGTTCCATGATCTTACAGAGGCAGGAGGTAAGAGCAATGGGTCGTTAGTTTTTTGTGTTGGATCTGTCTTTGTTAGTTTTGGGGATTGGGGTAATATAATGTAAATAGTAGAAAATGGTTTTAATAAAGTTGTCACTTGCACAAATTTTGGAAAAATTTCTTTCATTTTCAGAAATGTTCGGCACTTTTCTGGAAATATTGCCAAATTTTCCAATCATTTACCTCCAACCTGGAAGAAAGAGTGCAACCGGGAAGGTGAAATCTCCTCATGGGGCAGTTTGTACCCCATTTCTCTGCCTCTGGTAGGTATATAGGGTATTTTACATCCATCTCCTAACAGTTAAAGTTATAAAGATATGTCCACAGCCCCTTGATCCAGTTATGAAACATGGGCTGAGAACCACAAACTGGCAGGGACTGCTAGCTTGTCAAACCAATGCTTTCACCGCTAGACCACTTAAGCGCCAAGGGACTCCATGCAATCATGCAGTGGCAATGCCGGGAAATTGATGCAGAGGGTGAGGGATGGCAAGATGGGGCAGCTTTGTTTCATGGGGGGTGGCCTATTGATCAGACAAATTATGTAGCCATACAAATTTTTCTGGGTAAAAATGGGGAGAAATTGATCCCATGGGGAGTAATAACCCCCCCCCCCCTTTCCCTTACTACCACCACTACAATCAAGAGATCCTTGAAACAATTGACAAAGAGAAACAAGATTATGTATGTGCAGTTTTATTCAACTAAGCATGGTGATAAACAGAAAACAATAACAGCTCATACAAAATATCTGCCCTTCAGGCAACAAAGTATTAAAACCATGCATCTTCCTCATCCTGTTTCTGTATGAGTAAACCGTAGCATCTGCATCTTCAAAAGTGTTCAAAATACACATCAAATACTTTGTAAGAAGCAAAACCCAAGTGAAAGTAGCACCTTACACCATTACAAAATGCAAACTCCCCATCATGTTGGTTCTAGTATCACTCCTTAAGAGGAGTCACTGTGAAATACAACATTTTCTATCAAAAACAGAAAAAGGTGATCTTTGAAATTCAACGTTTTGAAGATTTTATTTCAATTATAATTTGGAGAGGAGGGGGTTTCAAACACCCAATTCTCCCTGACACAAATTCAATTCCCCATTTGAGCAATTTGAAAGCATTATGCTTTAAATACTTTTAAAATTTCTTATGTACATAACATGATTCTTTTTGTATTTTCTACAAGATAAAAATATACCACTGCACCACAGCAGTAGTTCAATGAAGGTAGCATTAAGTTAAAATATTTGTTTCTTCTGTAACCCAGTTCTATATACTGTATTTGAATTATTTTCAAATTGCAGGTTAATTACACAACTCATATACTTCCTATGGACATGCTAGCGAGACCACAAAATGTACGCAACTTGGTCTTTTCTGTATGGCATTTATCTGTAAGATCTCGCATACATGTTTCAAGAATATATATATTGCTACAACATGCGCAATCTCATAGCTCCCTGATCTCATTCTGCAATATTTCTTTTGTACAATAAATTATTCCAAACGCTATCTACAACAATAAAATACCAATTTACAACAATTCTTTCTTTTAAAGACTTCAAATTTGTGCAGAAATATCATACACAGTATGAAGACTTAAGAATATATATAAAAAATGAAGACCAAATTAATGTTTTTCCAAGTGTCCAGTAATTACATATCATCAGCTCATAAGTAAACTACGTAGAACAATCATAGAATCAGGCAGCTCTTGAGATCAAGCCTAATCAATTGTTCTTACAAAACAAAACTGTTTACGATTCTTCAGTTCAGATTCACTTGGTCCCATCAATGTTAAAGAGGTCCCTTCAAAGCAACCCTGCATCTACCAGTACATAAATGAAAATGCAGTGCCAGATTTAGGCACTAGCTAATTATATTAGCTACAGCTTAGGGCCTCACTTCAATTTATAAACTGTTGAAGTTTTTTTTTTTTGTGGATATGTTTGCCCTTTGAGATGTCTAATTTTCTAAATGCAATTACACACTATGTATCATTGCTTTTATATACTGATTTCCTATTGCAAGAAATTTCATTCTTTTTGTGGCATTTGCATCATTCCAAACATTCAGACAAAATCCCATTCTGCCTGTTAAACACATTAACAGATGCTCATCACATGTGCTTATAGAAATCTATACCTTCACAAGATTTACATAATTTTAACAAAAATATTATCTGGAAATAATATCAAGTTTTCTTCCTTGCAAATTTAATTTAAATAATGTGTGAACAAAATGAGAAGAAAAAAAGAGTATTATAAACACCAACTTGTGTGTCATCACAAACTACAACAGCTTGATAAAAAAAAGAAAAAAAGAAGAATTTTGCTTAAAGCATTAATTCAGTCACCTCTTCTGAAATAGAAGATTTGACTGGCACAGACAGATATCCCCTAATACGATTTTTATCCAGCATATCTTCAATAATACCATCAACTCCCCAACACTTCCTATTTGGCCAAAAAATAATCACAAAAATACATCACAGCACCATCCCCATTTGGACAAAAAGTGAGGGTGGGGAAGTGCCTTGCTCCCCTCAAATCCTGCCTATGCTCAAACCATATGTATAGGGGCATGGAGCAGGGGCATGTTTCCTCCACAATTTCAAAAACTGACAAGAGTGCCTCTTTTGAAAATGAAAAGTACCCTTCAATAACTGTCAAAAAAGCACCCATGAACTTGGTTTTCTGCTCCCTGCCCTTGCCCCAAGTTCCTTCCAAACCCCTGGCCCATAACAAAGATATTGGAGTGCCATTGTTCAGGGCTAAATGCAAATCAATTTTGCTCAGGGCCTGGAAGGTTTACCACCTTTCTGGGCATTCCCAGCTTTTTGTTGCGCCACTGCTAATCAAACTTGTATTCCTTTCCTAACAACCCCAGCCCACCCAATCTAACTCCCCACCAACAAAGTCTTTTATCCACCCTGAAAACATATATTGAGCTACTACATTTATGTTCTAGCATCACAATGATATTAAAGCTCCTGCTTGCATTTCCCACCCAAATAAATATCAAACATGTATTTCTGTCCTAACAACCCCAGCCTACTTGAATTTAACTACCCACTAACAAAAAACAGGCTTGTAATGACTCCTAAATATATGTTGAGCTACTACATTATTAGTGCTGTCATGACATATCGATTATCGCGATAATGCAGTAACTCTTTTCCCCGACATAAAATATGCCCTCGCGACATATCGTGATACCAAAAACTAATACTCAATTAAGAAATTTTTGCACAACTGAGCTAGGCTACTTTGTACATTACAACTCTTACATTACAGTACTAAATCTAGTTTAGGCCACTAAAAACGTGCAAAATAATTGTGAAATATAAAGACAACTAATCAAAAATTGTGCTCCGTCATCACACACTGGCACGCGCTGATGTAAATTGGCAAAAAAAAAAAAATTTGTTCAAATGTGCCACTTAGGCTCTCACTTCGATGATTCATGTAACTCCATGATCACACGTTAGTGATATCAACAATTTGTCTTGAGTCAGTTTTCTTGAAAAGCATCGCGATACTACAATATATCGCGATATTTTTCTCCACGATAATCTATACATAATAGAGCCATGTTGTGACAGCACTATACATCATTGATGTTCTAGTTGGAGCACATATTTACGACATATACTGTTGTTTACTCAAGAAATCAATAAAAAAAAAAATTCTTCCACAGCATTCCAGATATCAGAACCGTAGATTTTTTTGGCTCCGCACCTGCATCTTGAAAGTGCTATACTTTCATATTCTATACAAATAAATACATCGAGCTTTACCTGCAACAGACCATGTTCTGTTGTTTAGGATACATTCATCAAAAGGAAGAAAAATTAAATCCATAAATACATCGGAAGACCAAAACATCATCAAAAGGAAGAAAAATTAAATATGGGACCAGTGAACCTAAAAATGTGCCCTATTTTATCGGCATTTGAACATACTGTAAACTTGTGCCCTACATCCATTGACATTTGAACCTAAACATGTGCCCTTTCATCAGCATTTAAACCTACTTTCATTGGCAATTAAACCCACTGTAAACATGTGCCCTATGTTTATGGACATTTTAATCTAAACATGTGCCCTACGTTCATGGACATTTGAATCTAAACATGTGCCCTACTTTCAACGACAATTGAATCTACTGTAAACATGTGCCCTATGTTCATGGACATTTGAATCTAAACATGTGCCCTACGTTCATGGACATTTGAATCTAAACATGTGCCCTATATTTAGGGACATTTGAATCATTAGCATGTGCCCAACGTTAATGGACATTTGAATCTAAACATGTGCCCTACGTTCATGGACATTTGAATCTAAGCATGTGCCTTACTTTTACCCACATCTTCTTCAAAGTATAAATGTTTCAAGGCATATGTTCCCAACATGACTCTTTTGATCAGAAAGA
Source organism: Chiridota heheva (assembly GCA_020152595.1). NCBI lineage: Eukaryota > Metazoa > Echinodermata > Holothuroidea > Apodida > Chiridotidae > Chiridota > Chiridota heheva. Next base: position 324,506 of record JAIGNY010000309.1, on the reverse strand, counting down.
CTTTTTATATACATGGAATACTGCATGCAACACAAATGGCAGCCATGTATTGTTAAGGGTTTTCTCAAGAGGTTTAGTTATTTACAATCTGAATATATCCATCTACTTAAAACTATCAGAAAGGCAGAATTAAAGGGGAAAAGGAAAGATAAAATGAAATATACCACTCAGAATAATAGAGTGTATTTTGTTAACAATAATTCACCATCTTTTGTCATGATTTCAATGAACTCTTCATTCACTTTATCTGGATATGTAACAAATGTTACACCTTCCTTCTTAACTCACTTCCAATCTCAAAAGAAAATCTTTTAAAAGATAAACCCTGATAATTTGTACACTTAATAAACTGCATAAGATTAATTTACATGCATATATGATACAATTCCTACCTTACTGTGTGAACATCCAAAGTAAAATTCCAAAATTCATTCATCTTGTACCCTAATCAAATCCCCATCCCAACCCCTCTCCCTGAAACCATTATATTTCTAATCTTCATCTCACTCTATCTAGAAAACATGAAAATGAAAGCTTTTCTCCTTCTGCACAACAAGGGAGCAATCGGCTGAAATATTCCGGAGTCTCTAGAATATTCAAATTTATGCTTTTTCCCTCTTGTACTGGACGACTAACAACGTTGGAATAAATGTTTTAATCAACTAGAATCTTTCTAATGACCACTTAATTCATTTTTTAATGACACCAAGTATTATTATTATCTTTTAAATCCCAATGAATAAGCAAACGTGACAGCCTCACTCTTTGACCGACACTCCCTTCAAGGTATATGGACAGATAGAGGTAACATGAGCTCAATTGATTCAAAATCCCCTAAAACCATGAAGCAAGCAAAAACTTTCATCAAAATTGGTTCAAAATTGGCCATTTTACAGCTTTTTGAAGATTGTTGTGCAAACATGCAAATTGTTGTGTTACTCTTGTGATGTATGAACGGGACATAGTCTCTATTCTCTGATGTAAATCCATTGTTTTTAACCCTCTGCCATTTCTCTTTAAAAAGTGAAGATAATTCTAATGGAGAGAATTTTATCTTTACCTTACCCCCAAACAATTTTTAGGCTGGAGAAGGCATTTTTAACATTTTTGACATATCCTATGGTTTTTAAGCTACAAAATGTGATAGAATACATAAAGACTCTGAGGAATCTGAGACTATGACATCACAACTAGTCTGATTTCAGCCGTTTCTACACAAATCATACTAAACTTTAAACTTGGATATCTCCTTATCAGAATAATATTTTTGAATACTTTCTTCACTATTTTCTTTCTTTTGAATTCCTCTTTCCTATACAATAGACTTGCTTGACCTCTCTTAAACTTTATTTTTGAGAGAGGGGAGCTAGAGAAAATATCTTTATAAATAGTATCTTAATAAATAATATCTAAATAAAAAAATATTTTAATAAATAATGGCTCCAAGAGGAAGTCATGAATATTGATCTATAAATTTTGTCCCATATTCAAGTTCGCTCACGGCTCCAGTGGTACCCTTTCCCCTATCTTATATCTCGATAGCATGAATCACCAACCATTGATCACCTTAGGCCAGATTTCCTAAACTCGACAACAACAGAACTTGTATATCAGGCAACTAGTTCAAAAGTTAAGTTAGCGATATGATAAAAGAGTATTTGTCCTTGATTAAAAGGAACTTCTACACACACCGAGAAACCAATCTAAGTCTTAAGTTTAGGATTAAGCTATGCAGCATACAGGTTTGTGATCACGACAACTAAGCTCGTATCTGCACAAAATGGGACAGGACGAGTTAATCCTTTAGATTCAGAAGTTTGACAGCTCATCCTTAAAAGAATTTTCCATCATTTAATGGTCTTCTAAGGAATTTTTGTTTGTTTGTGCAAAAAGGTATTCTCTCTTCATGCTTTGTAGCCCGTATCACATCCTGGACGTCTGTGTCAAATGAAAAGAGATATTGCCCAGCATACAGGGAGGGTTTGCCTAACTCTGTACCTAACCTGTTAGAGTGAGGGTTATGCTTCAACACCTCCCTGTACAGTGGGCAATGAATCACTTTCCGTGCTGAACCTTGTCTTAGGGCAAAAATATTCCATTCCCAAATGAATTAACGATTCATGATATCTGCTGTAGTTGATCAAGGTTTACTACAGTAACTCATGAATGTAAGAATTGAAATAACAAGATCTAAAGTTGACTGATGCAAATTCTGGGAGAGAGAAAAGGAGAATTATAGAAAATTTGTTTCTAGAGTCTTTGCGCTGACAAACCCCAAACAGCTGAAGATATCAAAAGGGTACAATCTACTCTTATTAACCTGAGAAGTAATGTGCCTGTGCAATATAAACTGCTCTCTACTTAACAAACATTGTACCCAAACTTATATGCTTGTCTGTCTGCCCATATGACATCATAAAGGTCAATGTATGTAACCTGAGGAAATAATTCCATTTCCTGAATCTCCCAAGTGAGCAATACATCACCACAAGTGTTATATGACCAGTCCTTTAAGTTCACAATGACTTGAGCTCATTCAACTGCTTCTCAAATGAAGCTACAAGCTTCTTCAGTCCCATGTTTTCCTTCTTCAGGTCCAACACTTGATCTTTTAATGCTCCGTTTTCCTTCTCCAAGTAAGAGGCTCTGATGACAATTTGGTTTTCTTTGATTCGACGGGCATCACGTGATCTCTTGGCAGCGATATTGTTCTTGCGTCTCCGTTCCCAGTATTTGTCGTCTTTCAAATCTTCAGGGACGTAAATCTTCCTCGATTTCTTGACCATGGGCTGTGGTTTTAACTCTTCATCTGTGAAAGATCGCTTGCGGGGGTCATATTGGTCTTGTCCAGGGGCAGTAGCGAGAGCAACATCGTTTTCGGTAATTGGAAAGTTGATATCCACTGCGATAGGACTAGGTTCACGTGGTGGAGATGTGCTACCTTCAGGTGACAACACTGCTGAATCAAAAAGAAAAGAAACGACCATCAAGAAAGATATTTTGGGCTTATAACTTCTTACAGAGTCATTTATCTGCAGGTGTTTTATATACACTATAGATCATTAAAGCCTGAAACTTGAGACAAGATTTTAAGATTCATGTTGAGGCAGAGTGTTTATATGCGTATTTAATAAAGAGAGCAAAGGACTTTGGCATCAGTAGAATGTCCTGACTTTAAGAGAATCATTCGTGAGTGTGCAGAACCACACATAAAGTTTTCCCTGATTGAAGTAAGCAGGTCCCAAATAACAAATCCCTGAAATAAAGTAATAATCAAGGAGTTGTAAAAAGACCGCTCCCTGGTGAAATCAACCAGCAATTAACAACAAGGAGCTTATCACCTACCAATTTGACATTGACAACAGTTTATTAAGTTTTAGCTCAACACCCCTTTAAGGATTTTGAGCTCATGTGAGGCTAGCCCTAAATCCTGATTTTAGTTCGGTGGAATCCAAATGAATTTAGTATATATAAAATCATTGGCTCAGGAAATACCAACGAATAACTCTGATTAAAAAATGTTTTCATTGGCTGGAGTGTTAAAATACTATCTGGCACATATGCTAATCGAGCTTGATATCCTGTTTGGGATTTCTCCTAATGTGTAGTCAAATTGGAGTTTATTGTATTTGACAGCTCTTTTGGGCTACAACTTGGGTTTAAAAAAAATAACAAAAGCTCAAGAATGGCTAAAATAGCCTGAATAGGCTATTTAAACCATATAAGGGCTGTAATATTACATATGTAAACGTTTAAACGAACAAACCTTTGATTAAACTTTTAGTATAATTCTTTCAAAAGTTTAAACGTTCACGATTCACACTTGCCATTGAAAATCAATAACATTCAAATCAAACACACACAACTTTCATTTAATGACTTTTACAATTTAGACTTTACATACGATCAACAAAGGATCTAATCCTGTTAAAAAGAGGATTTGAAATTGGCACTAAATAGCTATGAATAGTGCTATATTTGACCTTGATTCACTGAATTTAGAGTTACTGGATGTAAATGCTTAGGCCCGATTAAGAACAATGTTAGGCATAAATCTGCATTAGGTTAAGCCGAATACCTGCCACTTTTACAAGCTGTAAAACTGACCCAGAAAATCATGGACAAAATGGTATTGATTGTTATTTTTACAACAAATAAATGCAAAGATTACCTGATGTTCCAAAAATTGCTCAAAAAAAAAAAAGATTGCAAAAGTTACTAAGATTTCAGTGTGGTTGTCAAAGATGACACCCATTTTCCAGAAGATTGTATCAAATACAGTACAGTTGGGAATATGACTAGGTCGGAATCTTTTTTCTACGGTATATATAGCTGGTGCAAGGTGGCACACTTTTGAAACTTTTTACAGCACAGTTATAAAACATATCAAAATGCTTGCAAGACATGGCGAATTTACTTGCCGATGTGTTATTTCTCGCATCTGTTTAAATCACTTTCCATCCATGCAACATTATTTTCCGAAGCATTACAGGTAATTTAAAGACTTATTGTAAGGCCCCTATGCAAGTTTTGTAACATTCCTTGCTTATAATTGAGCTGGCCATTGTGATGGTTAGGCAGTAGTTATTGTAGGGTTTGAAGCAGTTCCGTGATGTTTTTTTTCTTTCCACACTTTGCAGTCCAATTTTTTTAATGGACTTGTGCCTGATTGTTTCAATGGGGTTGTGTGGAGGGGGGGGGGGTGGGGAGGGGTGTGGAAGAATGGGGAGGGGTGGGGGAAGGGGGGTAAGGAAAGGAGGAGGTGGGGAGGGGTCAGTTTAACGAACGGCAATGCCGCCATTTAAACAGTTAGGTTATTAAACGAAAGCGCACAGCCCTAAACCAAGTAACGTAATTAAGTATGTCTGACTAAAAATCACCAAAGTGTAAATAACTCACTGATGAAAAACATCTTTCAAACCACATGCATCACCTGGCACAACTTCCTGTTAACAGGGAGTCTTTTATTGGCGTGCAGAAAAGAAAAGCCTGTAAAAACTGATGCATAAAATAGCCACGAGTATCGTAAAGGATTAAGTTTGGAGTCAAGTAAGTTTATTTTATATGAAAGAGGACTTCAGAAGAATTTTAAAAAATCGTTTCAGTTATAATTTGTTATAATGATTTCCACTTGGAAGTGCATTTGTGGGATGCTATCATTGATTAATTGTAAATCATTTATTGTGACAATTAATTTTTTGCTCAAAATGGCTTAGGGCTGTGCATTTTAGTTTAATAGCCTAAACGTTTAAACAGCCTAATTTTCATTTCTTTAAAAGTTTAAACAGACCCCCCCCTCCAACCCCATAAAAAACAATCCGGATCTCGACAGTGTTTGAAGAAGAAAACAAATCAAAGGGTTTTGTTGTTCCGATGCTTTTGTTTTTTAAAAGTTTATATTGATTTGCAAAATTTGTATTAACTGTCATGTCATTGCGGAAATATTTGTTCCATGATATTTATTCATAAGCCACACCCACCATGTAGATCAATACAGATGTTGACAACATTAGTATTTGCACAAAATTAACAACATTATCATAGCAAGTATGATGATGTAAATCAGTTGTTATCCTATTCAAGAATTTTTCAGTAAGCCTTGCCTTTCTCATTAATATTCAGGACATCACTACCACAACATAGAACATCACTACCACAACATTAGAACATATGTACAGACCATGACCCATCTGTGTACCACACCATCTGTGTACCACATATAGCATAAATCCTATATATTGTTTATGAAATACAGTATGGTGTTTACATCATTTACAAACTCAGCCACGTCCACCATGCATATTAATGACATCTGTTAATAACATAAGCATGTACACTATAATCAACAAAGTTATCATGCCTAATAAGATGCAAAACAGACATACACTTGCTCATCAGTTTTTGAGAATTTTTACTTTACGCCCTGCCCACTCATTAATATGCATGACATCACTACCAAAATATAAACATTTCCAGATTTTGACATTAAGCCCTGCCTTCTCATTTTTGTGCATGACATCACCACCAAAATCAACAGGGCACATCTGCAGACCATGGGCTATCTGTGTACCAAATACAACATGAATCCAGTTTACTTTCTTGGATACTGTGCTTGCAAGACATTTTCAGCAAAATCATATTAAGCCATGCCAACTAGCCCAGCCCACTATACATGTTAATGAAAGTCAACATTTTTACATTATGACTATGTACACACCAGCTAACATCATAATCATACCAAATATGAAACAAAACAGATATGTGGTTGTTAAAATAAGAAAATTTCAAAGTTTTTACATTAAGCCCTGCCACTCATTAATATCCATGACATCACCACTAAAACCAACAGGACACATCTATAGACCATGCACTATCTGTGTACCAAATATGATATGAATCCAGTGTATCATTCTTGAGATATTGTGCTTTACGAGCTGGCCATCACAAACATACAAACAAACACACATACATACACACACATACGCTATCATCACATCACATTGGAGTCAAAAACTGAAATCTTTCACAAAACTGGATCTATCCCTACAATAACCACTGCATAACCATCGCGATGGTCCTTAAAAAACAAGCAAGGAATGTCACAAAACTTGAGTAAGGGCTTTATAAGTCTTTAAATTACCCGTCAGGCCTAAAAAATAATGATACATGGTTGGAACCCGCATTAAACAGACCCAGAAATAACATACCAGCAAGTTAATTTGCCGTGACTTGCAAGCATTTAAAAATATTTTTAGCGCTTATGACTATGCTGTAAAAGATTCCTAAAGTGCGCCACCCCATGACCATCAATCAGCTATACTGTAGACAAAATATTCTAACCCATTCCTATTACCAACTGTACTGTATTTGATACAATCCTCTTGAAATGGCAGTAACCTTTGCGAACCCACACTAAAATTTTGGCAACTTTGAAATATTTTTGTTCGTTTATTTTGCAATTTTTTTTTTTTGCGCAATCTATTTGACTCCAATAAACTTTGCATTTATTTGTGGTGAAAATAACAATTAAAGCTTTTATGCCTATGAATTTCTGGGTCACTTCTACAGCTTGTAAAACGGGTGTTAACCTAACTAATGCAGATAGGCCTGTTGTTAATTGGGCCTATGCCTTCACATCAAGTAGCTCTTAAAATTTGTTGAATCAAAGTCAAATATATCCCCATTCATAGGTAAATAGTATGAAATTGGACTCCTGCCTTAAAAGGGATTTGTTGATGGTATGTAAAGATTGAATTGTAAAAGTCAATAAATGAAAGTTTTGTGTGTCTTTGAATTGTTATTAATTTTTAATGGCAAGTGTGAATGGCGAATGTTTAAACTTTTGGAAGGATTAAACTAAATGTTTACTCGAAGGTTCGTTCGTTTAAACGTTTACACGTGTAATCGTCACAGCCCTAGAATGGCTAACATACAGTATTAGCAAGATAAGGAAAATATGCCATAGTTAAAATCATGTCTTGTTGCAAGGATGTAAAATCCATCTTGATTTTATACAACAGTATTTTGCTGTTAGTATGTCTGTTTATGATTTCAAATTTACTCAAAAGCAAACATTGTTAATAAAATTTGCATCATATTGCTGTTGAGGATTAAGTTTTTTAGGCTTACATGTACTTGAAAAACAGTTTTCACATATTCAAACAATATTAAAACTTTAATACACAGTGGGGCAACTAAAGTCCTGGGGGCCAGTGGGGATTTTGGCCTCTGCAGCGATGTCGGAACCACAGCAGAAATCACAAAATCATGGTAGGTGGGGAGGGGGGAGGTGGGGGAGGAGAAAATTACAAAATCAGGCTAAGATACATCACATCACCATACAAATGTACCCATTTGGAGAAAAGTGATGGGTGCTCCTTCCCCACCCCAAATCCAGCATATGTTGAAACCATATGTGTAGGAAGCAGGGGGCATGTTTCCTTCACTATTTCGAAAAGTGACAAGAGTGCCCCATTTAAAAAAATGAAAAGTGGCTCTCAAATATGTCAAAAATCGTCCATCAACTTTGATTTTTTGCTCCCTCCCCCTTGCCCAAGCTCCTTCTGACACCCATGACCATTTGGTCCTAAAACAAAGATATTGCAGTGTCATTGTTTGGGGCTAGACCCAAATCGATTTTGCCCAGGGCCTGTAAGGTTTACCCACCATTCCGGGCATTCCCAGCATATGGTTGCGCCACTGCTAATCAAACTTGTATTCCTCTTCTAACAACCCCAGCCTATCCAATTAAACTCCCCACCAACAAAAACCCATTTTATTCCTATCCAAAACATATATTGAGCTACTATATCATTGATGTTCTAGCATCACATTGATATAAAAGCTCCTGCAATTCCAAAAATAAACATCAAACATGGATTTCTTTCCTCACAACCCAGGCCAGCACTACTTGAATTAACTACCCAGCTATAAAAATAAAACAAAGAAGAAAAAAAAGGCTTGTAACCAAAATATATGTTAAGCTACTACATCATTGATGTTCTAGTTTAATCCTACCAGCTTCCAACTTATCAATTTAAAACCTAATATTCTATCACCCTGTATACTTTTAAAGCAACTGACCTTGAGTGAGTCTATGATGTCTGATAGCACTGACTTACTGCATGACAAAGCAAGTGACTTTGTGTGACAGTTAATGATATCTGATAGTACTGACCACCTACTGCATGATTGCCTTTGTGACCTTGGTCATTCAAGATGATGCACAGCAGCATCGCCACCAGGCTCCAAGTGATGGTAATCCAGGGTACAAGTATTTACTTTTATTGAGCAAATACACATTGCTAAAGCTTAACCATGACTAAATAATGACCAGTAAATTTTCAGTAGCGCTATTAATAGTTTCATGGAGGGTTAGAACTAGGGGATGGATGGTAAGGATGAGAAGTCTTGTTTGTTAGTTATTTGTTTAAGGTTTATTTATAAGGTCCAAGGACCCTCACAGAAATCCATAAGTGGTTCGGTCAAGACCCATCCCTTTTATTGAAGGATTAGTTCAGTGGCCAAGCAAGGTCCATATGAAATATGAAAGACTCAAAACTCTTATACTGCTGATAAAGGGGAAGGTTAAGTTTCAAGTTCTAATAGAGGAATTTTATCACGTGACCCCAACTCAACTGGACTCCATTTTACAGGGCAGCGGTGTTGTTGTGTTTCACGTGTCTTCACACAGCCAGTCACATCACACGTACAAGAAACATACTACATGCTAACCTACCAGTACCATTTCTGTAAATATTACTACTTGCAATTTTTTCCTCAAGTTTGATATTTTCACTGAGTATACAAAGAGTAACTTTAATGTTAACCCCAGCTGATTGTTCGTCATACTCAGACAAAGCCTACATACTAGAGCTGTGAACGTTTAGGGATTTTAGTAAACGTGTACACGCCAAAAAAAGCGAGCGTGTATCGTGTACACGAGTTTAGTACCGTAATTTTCAGAAATACACCAAAATTGCTCCAAAACTACGGGGCGAAGTAAAAAAATCGCGCAACTAGTATGGCAAAAGTACTGACTGCATTGCCCAAATAGACGCTGAGTTTTGCTTTCCAAATCGTAAAAAGTTTACTTCTACAGTACAAATCATCATTTTTATGGAAAATATGCATGGAAATTCAGTTTAGAAAGAACAGATAACTTCCTTTCAATGTTACTTAAACTAAACATCGTGTAACTTGTTTGTCCTATTCGCTACGGCTTTCAGGCCTATGATATACCTCGCCGCTATTTCAAAACTACGCCACCACCCCAGGAAGTTCTGAAATATTAGTCCTCTCGAAAAATGGCCGCCTTCTTTACTGAAGCATGCAGAATTTCAGCTTTGTTAAAACCTTTTTCTGTTTATATATTATGCAATATTTTTTCTTTCTTGCAAAATTTATTTGACTCATCAGGTAATATTTACATGTAAATGTACTGATTGTCACGATTCAAGTGTTTTTTGGTCGATGAAACGGGCCTTGATTGCGTGGGATTTAAAGCCTTATGGCCTAACATTAGGCCTATTGTTAGTTTCGCTGTTTGCTGCTGCACATTCGCGGTGCATTTTACAAGTTAGATTACTCAGTTTTCGGCGAAATCAAAGTGCATAATATCCCCATTCATTGGTGATTACTGCGCATTTGTGATTCGCACATTTAAAAAAGATTATGCTAATCGGGTTTACAGTTTGTAAAAAATCATTGATTGGAATTTTGTCAGCCGAATGTGTGTGTGATTTGAATCATGAATATTGATTTTCAACGGCAAGACACTAGGCCTATAATGTATGAAAAACGATTACTCGCAATGAAGTATTTAGTAAACGTTTACAAGATTTGCGAGCGTGTAGCGAGTACACGCTAAACGGTCACAACTCTACTACATACCTGATATAAAGTGTTCGCTTTAAATCCTAGTGTGAACCATAGGTTGAAGCCGTTGCCTCGCACAGAAACCCAATTCGAACATCAATCAGGAACAGATAGAAATTGAGAGAGTGTCTTTTTATTTCCCGGCAAATATCTATTAGTGAAACCTACAGCATAGCAAGATTCCGGCATAATTATCTTACATAAAATAATCTTATATAAGAACATGCAAACTTATGTAATTACGTGTAAAGCAGACGACAGACAGTGGTTTTCCAGACAAAATGGCAATGTAAACAAAGTCATGTGACCTCGTGACATCAGCTGAAACACCCTTATTTGCATAGAAATGACTGAAATTAAATAAGTTTTGTAGTCATTTCCTCCCATTCCTCAAAGTGTTTATGTATCTATTATATAGAATTTTGTTCTGTAATTTTGCGCCTCAAAAACAGTTGGATACAGTATGTCAGAAAAGTAGAAACACAATTAATTTACGTAATTATCATTCAACACCCAAAGGAAGTTTGAAGAAAAAATCTTCTACTAATTGTGAAGCACTTATTAGAGACCGAAACCTTAGAATGCTTATTAGTGAAAAGCTGAACTAAAAACTGCTTTGCCACAGAGGTAGTATATCTATGAGGCAGTACATGTATGTACATGCAGTCATATGTACATATACATACATGTCTATATGTATGCATACATGTAGACACATACACATGCTCATATCTTCCAGATATATTTTTCAAACCTATATGGACAGCTGACAGCTTTCTCTCTTCATTCTGATTGAAAAGCATACATTTATGAGTACACTAATTTGTAAATTTTTAATTTTACATACTGTACTTGCAGTCATTTTGAGAATGGAGTTTATGGCTAGGCAAAAGTTGTGAGGATGTTTTTGAAAATTCCTAGTATAGCAATAAATTGCTATATAGAGTACTGTCAAGACATGTTGAATATCCAATATCTCTTTTCCCACGACATGAAATATGCTTCTCGGGACATATCGCAATACCAAAAACTAATACTCAACTAAGAAACTTTCGTGCAACTAGGCTAGGCTACTTTGTACGTTACTTTTCTAACGTTACAATATTAAATCTTAAAGTCAAATTTAGGCCATTAAAAATGTGCAAAAATAGCGTGAAACATAAAAAACTAAATAAAAATCATGCTAGGTCACCCCACACTGGCACGTTCTGATGTAAGTTGGCAAAAAGAACAAAAAATTGGCCCAGAACATGCCTCTCACTTCCATGATTCATGGTCACATTGGCTAAATTATCAAACACATGCGTGATGTGTGATGAACATAATAATCACGCGATCATGTCGTCTGCTAGATCTGCAAACCATTTTTTTTTGCATTCATCAAAAAAGAAGTAACGTTAGTGATATTAGCAATTTGTGTCGTGAGTCAAGTTTTCTTGAAAAGTATCGCGATATACATATTGCAATATTTTTCTTCAAGATAATCGATACGTAATAGAGCCATGTCGTGACAGCACTAATATAGTCTGATAAAGTAAGTTTACTATGCATTTCATAGATTAATTTCCCCCTTTTTTTAAATTCTTGGACAGTTTGACTACAATTTCATTTTCAACTCAAACATTTAACAAGATTATTTTCACTTACAGTTATTAAAATCTAATTAAAAAATAACCAAAAAATCTTTTAAATTTTCAAATATTTCAATAATGGAATAAAGTTCTATTACAAAAAAAGACATTTTGCTAAAGTTGTAACGCTATACTATGATTTTACCAATGTTTTGATATACCATACAGAAAATTTGTGAGGTACAAACACAAAGAGACCTTAAAATACTATGTAATTTCTTTTCTTACTTTCAGTCTTAAAAATACTTCAAAATGTCTTCTCGTTTTACAGTAGAAGTTATTGCCAATATGGCTAAGTTCTGCAAGCAATTTGTTGCACATGATAAAAACAAAGCATTTATAATCAAATTTGCAATATACCTCATTTTGACTGTAGCTTAGCTACATGTATGAACAGTATACATATATCTGCAAATTATCTTAACTGTACCTTTTAATGAAAGTTTGTACATTAACACCTTACACTTGCAAATAAGTTGTAAAATGCTTTTAACTGATTTTGTTATTTTAATGCTTTTTAATAGACATTAAGCTTGCATGGTCTAACGATTTTGTAACTAAAACCGGTTTCACGAAACTGATTCATATTTTATGAAAACCGAAAAAACCGAAAATAACCAAATCACTATAAAATCAAAAAAAATAGCCAAAAGATGGTAAAAATCTTGTTTTATTTAAATGAAAAGAAAGTTCATACTTGGTGTCAACATGTTTTTTGCAGTTTTTTTGATATATTTGTGAAAATAGGTAATATTTATGCAGATTCAATCTATAAATACAATTGAAAATGTTTGAACATAAATAGTCATAATGTACCTGCAGATAACAGGTTCGATGATGCTATGTATTTCCATCTTCTTTTCGGGCTAATAATTTCCCTGACCACAACAAATGTACCTTCATTTCTTTTAAATCCCATTATTTGAAGTCATGTCGATTCTCTCCAGAGTCCTTTTGTCTTTTAAAATACTTGGAATCCATTATAAATCCCGACAAATATATCCTAAATCGCAAGCCAAGTATCATGAGACCATTTATGAAATACCATTTACGACTTCCGACCAGGCCCTACTGTAGTACTGACTGACCCTAAAGTAAGTGGCCTGAAGTTCATAAAGACCCGAAGTTCGTGCACCCAAAAATTTCTCCAACTTTGGAAAAAATGACATCAAATTCAACATCCACCTCCAAATGTGAGGATTGAAAAAAAAAAACCAGAACCAAAAGGTTTTGTGGTTCCGATGCTTTTTGTTCATAGGCTGATTGATTTTAAGTTTTGTATCAACTGTCATGTCATCCCAAATCATAAAAAATTTGTTCCAGGATAATCATTCATACGCCATTACCCAGCAGATCAATTGCAGTTTGCAGTTCATTGGATTTCATGAAAGCCACTCCTATTCTAAAATATACCTATGTATACGCTATCAAATACATTTGCATATGATCAATACTTCAAATCAATATCAATTTAGTACATCATCATGTATTTTCAGTATATCATGATGAATATTTAGTATATCATGATATTTAGTATATATCATCATAAATATTTAGTATATAATCATGTATTTTCAGCATATCATGATAAATATTTAGAATATCATGATTAATATTTAGTACATCATGATATTTAGTATATCATTGTGCATGTTGGGGATAAGCTTAGCCACTGAATGGCTATTGCAATGAAGTTATAATGATTATTTTGTACAGAACAATGCATGCATGTATGTGAATTAATGTGTTGTGTGATATAAAAATACAAACAAATCATGAAAAACTCCATAATTCAACAAAAGAATGACATGCACATCAATTATCTGAACTGCTTTAATGTTTATTGGATGTGAAAGTTACAAACAAAAGGAATATAACATCATAAGCCATACAATGTTTATAATCACAGTGCCACATCTGACATCAATACTTCACTCTTGAGTGTTCATGTTTACAAGCTCTATTACTGGCAAAACCACATTAAATCCCTCCCACCATGCATATTAATGAGATGTAATAATTTTACATCATGTACATATGCACACTAGTATCATGAAGCAAAATATTTCCTTAGGAGAAATGGTCCATCAATCATTCACAGACAACTATTTTTATGACCAGTTTGCAAACAAATTTCCCCCACTAAGACACTTAACACGGATGAGTGATTTCAATCTTAAAAATGCCCAGATTACTCTTCACTGGCTAGTGTAATCTTATACACACAAATAGTCTTGGGTTACTTGACTGTGGTTTGCATGGGGTTGGCAGATAAACAATCATTGTTTGGAATGGAAACAGAATACATTGAACAGAAAGTTGGGTTGGTAATTGCCATACCTGAGTTTTTAGGATTAACTCAGGTGCCGGGTGTGGGTAGGCTTAAAGAGAAACTTTTCAGCATGATAATAATAAGATTGCGTAATAACAGCATAAAAACACCAAATATGAAAACAGAAATCCAGTTGTCAAAATATAGTATTTTTAATTTTTACATTAAGCCCCAACCACTCGTTACTATGTATGACATCACCACCAAAATTAATAGGGCACATTTGCAGACCATGGGCTGCATGTACCACATATAACATAAATTCTATGTGTCGTTCTGGAGATTCATGTTTACAAGCTTTATTTGGCAAAACAACTTTTAGCCCCGCCCACTACACATATTAATTATTTGACGTTTTTATACCATGGGCATGTCGACACTAGCTAACAACATTATTACACTGAATATGAAACAAAGCAGACAAACAGTAGTTATTGAAAAATGAGTATTTCAAGATTTTTACATCAAATACAGCCTACTCATTAATATGCATAATATCACCCCAAAATTAATAGGGCACATCTGTGGACCATGGGCTACACATCTACCACATACTGTATGACATAAATCCAACCTGTCATTCTGGAGATTTAGTGTTTACAAGCTTTATTTGGCAAAACCACTTTAAGCCCCACCCAATGCACATAATGAGATTCAACATTTTTATACCATGTTCATGTGCACACCAGCTAACAATATTATCATACCAAATATGAAACAAAACAGACATAAGGCTGTGGAAAAACAGTATGTGCATTTGAAGATTTTTACGTTAAGCCTTGCCCACTTATCAATATGCATGACATCATCATCAAAAACAAAAGGGCGCATCTATGAACTATGGGCTTTCCATAGCATTCCATTATGTCCCACAGGGCATTCCACCATATCTCCCACATGGCATTCCACCACACAATGTCTCACATGGCATATTCCACCCCATGTCCCACATGGCATTCCACCATATGTCCCACATGGCATCCCATGCTATGACCCACATGGATCCCATCCTACATGTGTCCCACATTAATCCAACCATATGTCCCACATGACATCCCTTCCTATGTCCCACATGGCATCCCTCCCTGTGTTCTGCATCAGTGGCTTCCCACCTGATGTCCCACATGGCATCCCACCATGTTGGACACCCCATGTCCCACATGGCATCCCATTCCACGTCCCACATGGCATCCCACCCCATGTCCCACATGACATCCCATAGGCTCCATAAGAAGTCTCATCCTAGCTATCTATCAGTCCCTGATTGAGCATACTATGTATGAAAGTCAGTTCATATAATAACTTATATGCAAATGACTTGTTGAAATGGGGTGGGATGCCATGTCCCACATGACATCCCATATCATCCAATGTCCCACATGACATTCCATCCCATGGCAATCCACCTTATGTCCTGCATGGCATTCCATCACATATCCTACGTGGCATTCCACCCTGTTCCACATGGCATCCCACCCCATGTCCCATGTCCCACCCCATGTCCCACATGGCATCCCACCCCATGTCCCACATGGCATCCCACCCCATGTCCCACATGGCATCCCACCCTATGTCTGACATGACATCCCATAAGCTCCATAAGAAGTCTCATCCTAGCTACCAGTCCCTGATTGAGCATATTATGTATTAAAGTGTCAGTTCATATAATAATTTATATGCAAATGAGTTGTTGAATAAAAAAAAAGGTGGAGTCAAATAATCATGCCTAATATAGCCCTTGGTGTATACAACATGGTAAATAATAAATCATATAAGCTCCATAAGAAGTCTCATCCTAGCTACCACAGTCCCTGATTGAGCATACTATGTATTAAAGTGTCAGTTCATATAATAACTTATATGTAAATGAGTTGTTGAATCAGAAAAAAGGGTGGAGTCTAATAATTATACCTGATATAGCCCTTGGTGTATACAACATGGTAAATATTAAATCATATGTCCTTCATGGCCCCCATCCATGTCCCACATGGCATCCCTCCCTATGTTTATATGCAATCACATCCTGTCACACTCCCTGACTAAGCATATTAAATAAAAAAGTCTGGTCAGGTCATAATACTGTAGCAACTTTATGCAAATGAGCACAATAATAAAGGTGGAGTTTAAAAAATCATGCTGATACAACTGTTGGTGCCCAAATATTTTAAAGAATTTTAAGGATTTAAAATCTCAAGTACTACAAGAGAGACTTGAAGATTTCTGAAGAAAATTTAAAAATTATATCATTTTACAGTTATCTTTAAAAAAAATATCAAATGTATTGTAGACTTTTTAAGGAAACTTAGTCATCAATCCTATCTTAAGTATCTCTGAAAAACTTTAACACTTTATAAGGAATTCTAACCTTCCATCAGGATATCTGAAGAAACTCCAACTTTTTCTAAGGAACTTTGAAGAAACTTAAACATTTTCTAAGGAATTCTCAAAAAGTTTAACATTTCTGAAGAAATCTCAGGACAAATCTGTGGACGGCCAGCAGCCAGACGGCCGTAATCGCCATTACATAAGTTCGCATAATGCTATGCATGCGAAACAAAAATAACACGAGGTATGTATGATTTATGAGGATTTTTGGTTAAACACTTTACACGTAAACAACATTAAAGTTTATTAATACATTTTATTCATTAATGACTCCGTTATCATTTTTAACATGATTTACAGAAAATACTGTGATACCAACATCGTTAGCTGCTATCATATAACACTAACAGTCACAGCGCAGTAGGCCTACACTGCAGTTATAGTCACTGTAATGCACTTTATGTTCAAAGCTTGTTTACATTACGGGTAAAAAACTAGTTTTCTGGTAAAAATCGGTTTTGGTTTTGGAAACGACCAGTTTCAGGTTGGGGCAAAACGGTGCAAGCTTAATACACATTAAAGCAATTAAGTACAATTTTGCCTATAGCTATGTACAGTATACATTATATCTGCAAGTATCAGCAAAACTGTGCAAGCTTAATAGACATTACAGCAATTGAGTGTAATTTTGCCTATAGCTATGTACAGTATACATTATACTGTATCTGCAAGTACCATCTCACCTGTCCTTTTATGCATGTTTATTCAACCAAAAAAGTGAATATTTAAGAATAATAAGTTCAGCAGAAAACCAAATTGCAATTGTGCAACAATGCACATTCATTTTCTGTGGCTAATCTAATTTATGCTTTAAGTGCACTGTATTACCGTACTACACATGCACAACCATAATGCTACAGATAGTAGGATTTTGCCCATAAGCAAAGCACATACTGCATACTGTACCTGTAAATATCCAAAGAGTACTTTCTTCTAAAGGGTTTTGTAGTATTGATGTTACATACATGTACTGTATATCAACCATTGTGAAAATTAAGGAAGGCAAACATGGGCTTGGGAGTGGCAGATTTGACTTTTTCTCTCTAAATTTCCCAACATTTTGATAATTAAGCATGAAATTTTTTTCAATAAAATCTTAAATTTTGCTCATTATTGTTTTTTTCAAATCCGTAGCATTTTCTTCCCGAAAAATGTTTATTTTGGATTGTTTTGAGGTATGGAGGGGAGGGAAGGGGGCAGGGGGAGGGGGAGGGGGGAGGAGGGGATGGGGAGGGGAAGGGAGGGAGGGGAAGGGAGGGGGAGGGAAGGGAGGGGAGGGGAAGGGATGGGAGGGGAAGGGGGAGGAGGGAAGGGGAGGGGATGGGGAAGGGAGGAGGGGATGGGGAAGGGAGGGAAAGGGAGGAGAAGGGACAGGAAAGGAGGGGTGGGGTGTGTGATGGGTACATGTGGGGCACTATACATTTGAACCACAGAGCATTTTGGACTGCTTCTGAACTCTGCATGGCTGCTGTGTACAACCTAATGAGGCAGCAACTGTCAACATCAGCAAAAATAGCATGACAATATCCACTCCACTCTAATGCTTGTCACAACTATGTTTTCTACTGTATGTACAGTGGCATCTACTGTATGTACAGTGGCATCTACTGTATGTACAGTGGCATCTACTGTATGTACAGTGGCATCTACTGTATGTACAGTGGCATCTACTGTATGTACAGTGGCATCTACTGTATGTACAGTGGCATCTACTGTATGTACAGTGGCATCTACTGTATGTACAGTGGCATCTACTGTATGTACAGTGGCATCTACTGTATGTACAGTGGCATCTACTGTATGTACAGTGGCATCTACTGTATGTACAGTGGCATCTACTGTATGTACAGTGGCATCTACTGTATGTACAGTGGCATCTACTGTATGTACAGTGGCATCTACTGTATGTACAGTGGCATCTACTGTATGTACAGTGGCATCTACTGTATAGAACATGATTATCTTTCTGACAAAAGATATTTCACAATGCATATACAGAGTGTTTTTCTTCAGAAACACAATCTAGAAAATAAATTGACACAATTCCTTTCAAACTAATCAAATTATAAAAGGCTTGCCTAAATCCTGCCTTACCTTTTCCATTTAGGACTTAAGTGGGAAAGTATCATTAACATTTTGAGGTACAGTGCATCAGCTAAAAGTAAATGATTTTTAATGGATATTTATGTTGGTTATCTGATATATTACCTCTGTTAATAAAGTTGGATGAAGGTTATGTTTTCCCCTCAGTTTGTCCATTTGTCTGTTTGTCATCAAGATACATGTAATTAAGAACTCACGATTAGATTTGGAAATTTGGTGTGTGGTTTTGTTACTACTTAAGGAAGAAGTGATTAAAATTTGAGACATATTGGAACAGAGGAAGGTGAAAATGGAGGGAGGAAGGGGAAGGGGACATTTTAAGGTGAGTTTATTTGTCATCAGAATATTTCAAGCACTGATGATTGGATTTGGATTCAATTTGATGTGGTTTTGTGACTGCCTTAGGAAGAAGTGATTAAATTTTGGGACATACTGGAACAGGGGAAGTGCAGAATTTAGAGGGTGGGGATGTTTAGGGTAGGGTCTGTCAAGACATTAGTTGAAAATTTTCAATGGAATGTGGTGAACAATGATTTCATATGATGAAAAGAAATTCAACAATCAATTTTTTGGACTCAAAGATACAGTACCTAAATCAAGCGGTCTCTGAAATCACTGAAAATAAACAATTGGTTTTGCCATGAATGGAAAATGATGGAACATGTGTCTTGAAAGAAAGGAACTCAAACAACAAATGCTTCGCCTAAATAAAACTGAAAACAATGGTGTGGCCTTGGAAGAAATCCACTCAGAATATAATCTGCAAGTGTTGAGAATGCAAATGGTCATTACAGATCAAAACTTGGGGATAAATCTTGGTGGACCTAGGATTTCTGAGGTAGATCAAATTGAGTAAGGTGATCAAATGAAGTCTACAATCATTTTAGGCATGTTGGAATTGCTACGGGCAGAGGTATGCGCTCTAGAGAGTGCTAATAATCTAGTTGGTACTGTAAAAATACAAAGTTATCGCTAATGTAACTGATCATTGCAAGTGGAAAGGTCTCACCTACTCAAATTTGAAGGATCTCCACAATACAGTGGTGTTTTATCCTTGGAGGTCGTTCTGTACATACAAATTGTTTCATTTCTTTTTCTGGCCAGGTTTGATTGTTTCAACTGCTATTCCAACAAGGAATCACTTCTTTTGAGGCAAATTTTCAATCGTTACCATTTTCTTTCAAGTGATATACAAATTTCTATGGAGACCTACTCCTTACACTTTAGACTTATTGTTCTCAGTTTTTTTTGAGGCCAGAAACTTTAAAATAGAAATATTCCATTAGGTTAAACTTATTGTGGATGATGACAGAATGTCTCTCTTTGCTTCAGATGAGACAAAAATACAAACACAGTTCTTTCAGAATCAAAAATTATTCACTAGATATTCAGTACACATCTTGTTTTACAACATTTTTACTGAACACCTTCTTAGCTATAAAATTCTGCTTAGTTTGTGTTTACTGTGCTCATTTGAAAGCATGTTTGTCCTGTGGAAGAATTAAAGGTCAAACCTTCAGTGGAAGGTAGCACAGAACTAATTATTTGCCCATTAAATCATTTAAACCTATGAAGAAACTTAAGTTTGGGGTTCTTTTCGTACCAGAGTGTGAATGATTTGGAATATTTTGTGATGTTTTCTGAAAAGAACTATATAATATCTTTTGGATGAGAGTATTTTCAAAAGGGGTCACTGGAAGTTTTCACAATTTTTTTAGACTGAAAAGAAGAGGTTTTGTACACCCTCACCAAATCAATCAAATATTGGTATGGGTTCATGGTAAAATAGTTCCCAACAAAACTTTTTTCTAAAACAGATTTCTTTAAGTTTGGATATACACAGTCAACATCTATTCACTCTCTACCATTCCTGAAAGTTACAACTTTTCAGCTTCCTGTCCCTTGAAATAATACCTTTCAAAAATATTTGTATTAGCCTTTCCTCTAAGGGTTCTCATTTTGGGCTGGCACAGTAATACCTTATTAGTACTGTGCTACCTAGAAGATGGAACAGTTTAATTGGTTTGTACAGTACGATAAAGTATGAACAGGTGGAGGGAGAGTCATTTGAAAAGCAACTGGCTGAAATTATTAAGAGCTCTACAAACATGAGAGATCTACTGTAGCAAAACAGCAAATTGTATGTTTAGATGGGATAGTCATTTATTGTAACACTTTAGCTTTCATGGTGCAAGTACCCTTGGGTTTGTTTTGTAGACTTATATAATATATACATATATATATATATATATATATATATATATATATATATATATATATAATATATATATATATATATATATATATATATATATATATATAAAGATAAATATATATATATATATATATATATATATATATATAAATATATATATATATATACATATATATATATATATATTTTATATATATATATATATATATATATATATATATAAAACAAAATACAGGAAGATGATGATGTCTATTGAATCAACTTTATTTTAAAATCACAAAATTTTCAGACACGCCTGTGTCCTTCTTCAGTGTGAATTACAATGTGAATTACAATGAATTCAGCTTGTAATTCACACTAAAGAAGGACAATTTTGTGATTTTAAAATAAAGTTGATTCAATAGACATCATCATCTTCCTGTATTTTGTTTTTACTTTTATGGATCAACACGTGGATTTACTATTCAATTATGTTAAATGCATATATATATATATATATATATATATATATATATATATATATATATATATATGTATATATATTCATTTAAACACAGACATCTTATAGAAACACTTAATAACAATGTTTTAATAACAATATAGACATCTCCTTACAGAATTTCATTTTGGTCAGTATCACTGTATATTTATTGTCTTTAAAATGAACTCGAGGAATCACCCAGTGGATATTGATCGAAAGACCAGGTCACTAGTTCACAATGGACAATTTTATGAAATTATTGAAAAGCTCTCCAAGCATGAGGAAAATATAGCAATTATGTTTAGATGGGATAACAATTATGTTTAGATGGGAAAGTAATTATGTTTCGATGGGATAGTAATTATGTTTAGATGGGATCGTAATTTATTGTATCATTTTAGATTTCATGGTGCAAACCCTTGGGTTTGTTTCTGTAAACTTATAAATAAAAAACCTTTTTGCACCCTGCACTGCTGATACGAAAAAAAATAGAACATCAATAATGTTGAAGTTCAACTAAATTTTGATGTGGCAGTTTTCTTAGTTTAATCCCTTTATCAGGTTTACTATTAGTTGATTTTCTTAGATAAGTGGGGTGCTGCCAGTCATGAATTTGGGGGTGGGGGACAAAGGCAGCAGTCTAACGGTGAGGCATTATTTCACATCACAAAATGTGAAGTGTTAAATTTTCGCCTTTTCTGCAGGCAAATATTTTTGGAAATCAATACACATATATAAACTAATGAGGTTCCTGATTTTCACTTCATAGCGATGTCTGAAAAATTATGCTTTTAACAAAAGTGATCAGCCTGTTTGTATAACTTATAATGTGTGATCCAATTGTATATAAGTGCTGCCATCATGTCTCCGTCTATTACTGTTGTTTTGCGAGGGCAAGGTAATTTCACCACAACATATATATGGTGAGAAAATACATTTTTGTAAAGATTACCAAATTTTGAGTATTTACACATTACTGTTTATTAACACATTAAGCCCCGCTAGGTTTTAGTGTGTAATTCCATTGGGCCCGGTAGGTTTTTCCAATTTTTGTGTAATTAAGGTACTTATATTTGGTACTCAAAATAGGTAGGTATTGTACCCAGTAAAGGTACACCAACTACCGTATATATTTCCTAAAAGACAATATTTGAAATCCCCCCAAAATACTAAATTGCAGATAGATTAGCTTAAATACCAGTCACTTCCGTAAACAAATGTGGTCGAGGTTTGGTATCATTATCGTTGCTCCACTTAGCTTTTTTATCTGTGTTTTGTATGTCGAAGTTGATCCAAAAATCACTATTATTTATAGTCAATTCCTCTTCATCACTGTTTAAATCACTCTTGCTATCACTCTTCATATTCGAAATCTACGAAATCTTGCTCCCAATCAGACTCATCGTCACTATTTAACAGCACAGGATGGCCAACTAGTAACACCATTTTGTGTGTAAATTGCCTATATAAATCTCCGCTTTACTTTGTTCACAAAATGTTGTCCTGTATTTGACCCTTTAAGTATGACCGACCCCTACACTTGAAAATAAGTACACAAAATATTTGTTTACGTTAATTTTACAAAAGAAAAATGGAAGTACCCCAATAGATTCCATGTAATTGATGCTATGATATCCGTCACATATACGCGATGCTGGTACATGAATTGTTTGTTTGTTTGATGAGGTCTTAACGGCACCACGACAACGAAGGTCAAATTGTGCCTGAGAGGTCAGATCATTTTAGAGGTAGTAAGGAAAGAGACCAGGGGAAGAATGAGAGAAATTCAAGAACAAAAGCCAGAAAGCTGTGATCGAGAGAGGAGGTGCATGGGTAAAACTAAAAACAGAGTAGAGAGGGGGTGGAAGAGGAGGATTAAATATGGTTGTAGAGGGATGCATGCTGAAGGAAGGAGACTATTTTATCTGGAGGATTTTTTTGGAAGAACTCAGCAATTGAGTTGTGGGGAGCGAGAGAAGCTCTGGGAAGGTTGTACAGGGGGCAAGCAAGGAGAACGTGTTGGATTGTAAGGATGCAGTGGCAATTGTTACAGAGGGGTTGGGGGGAACCAATAAGGAGGTGGGAGTGAGTGAGGTGGGTGGTACATGAAAGGAAAACAATATGAAGGCATATACGCGATGCTGGGACTCGAAGTGTTAAATGTTATACCAAAGAATTATACCAAAGAAAGGTGACCTGACAATTTGTGACATCTACAGCTCTGGTTTATCCTTATTTCCAACATCAAGTAAGATATTTGGAAAGATATTGGATTGGCAGGCTACGTAGCACAATAAGGGTGTTTCAGCTGACGTCATGAGGTCATATGACTTTGTTTACATCACCATTTTGTAGGACAGAAACACTTGTCGTTTGCTGTACACCTAATTAGATTTACATACGTTGCATGTAGTTATATAAGACTATTTTTGTAAGATAAGTAAATGGCAGATTCTTGCTGTGCCATTGGTTGCACTAGTAGACATGTGCCAGGAAATAAAAAAAAGTTTTCTCGATTTCCATCTGATCCTGATCGATGTTCAAAGTGGGTTTCTGCTGTACGATGCGATGGCTTTCAAATTACGGTTCACACTAGGAATTGCAGCGAACACTTTATATCAGGTATGTAGGCTTTGTCTGAGTATAACAAACAATCAGATGGCGTTCATGTTAAAGTTATTCTTCGTATACCCGGTGAAAATATAAAAACTAAAAAAAATATGAAGTAAAATCGGAAGCGAACAAAAACCTGTAATCAGTAAAATTCGCTGCACTGGTAGGTAGGTTAGCAGGCAGTATGTTTGTTGTACGTGTGATGTGACTAAGCTGTGTGAAGATGCGTGAAACGCAACAACGCCCTTCCCTACAAAATGGCTTCCAGTGGAGTTAAAGTCGCGTGATGAAATCCCTCAATAGATACCAAACTACGTTATGAGCAAGGAGTGGCAGAGTAACTATTGAACAAATATTCACACTTAGAAATATGATAGAACAATGCTTGGAATGGAAAGCCACTATACCTTAACTTCATTGACTTTCAGGAGGCGTTTAACAGTCTAGACAGAAGCATAATGTGGAAAATTATGGCTCATTTAGCATACTAATGAAATACACAAATATTATACGGAACTGGTATGACGGCAGCAAATGTGCAGTGTTAAGCAATGGAAAACCAGGTAAAATGATTAGTCTGAAAATTAATGAAAACTAGAACGGTAAATACCATCATGGTTTGCATGCAAATTGACACCCAAATCATATGACCTGGCCAATTATAAAAATGGCATCTCCCACTAAGTCCCACATGGCATCCCATGTCCCACATGGCATCCCACCCCATGTTCCACAGGACATCCCATCCCATCCCTTGTCCCACATGGCATTCCACCATATCTCCCACATGGCACCCCACCCCATGTCCCACATGACATCCCATCCCATCCTTTGTCCCACATGGCATTCCACCATATGTCCCACATGGCATCCCATCCTATGACATGCCTTTTTCCACATGGCATTCCATCATATCTCCCACATGGCAATAAATTTTCCACCATACAGTATGTCTCACATGGCATTGCACCATATGTCCCACATGGCATCCAACCCTATGCCCCACATGGCATCCAACCCTATGCCCCACATGGCATCCCACCCTATGTCCCACATAGATCCCATCCCATGCGCCAAATGACATCCCACCCCATGTCCCACATGACATCCCATCCCATGCCTTCATCCACATGGCATTCCACCATATCTCCCACATGGCATTCTACCATACAGTATGTCTCAATGGCATTCCACCAAATGTCCCACATGGCATTCCACCATATGTCCCACATGGCATCCCACCCTAGGACCCACATGGCATTCCATCCTACATGTATGTCCCACATCAATTCAACCATATGTACCACATGACATCCCTTCCTATGTCCCACATGGCATCCCTCCCTGTGTCCCACATGGCATCTCTCCCTGTGTCCCACATGGCATTCCACCATATGTCCTGTAGGCTTGGGCGGTATCACAAAAATTCAGTACCAGCACTTTCGTTAAGACAGCACTGGTACTATTTATAGTACTGGTATTTCTTGCATGCATAAAAAGGTAAAAAAAACTATCACTGTGTGTTTGTCATATTTGCCATAACACTAACATGTAATATTATAGACACAAGTATACAGTACTGATACACTGATAACATTATTAATGATCGCGGAGAAATTAATTTCCTCCGGTGATGTTCATAAAGTAACGGCGGGATGTATCATGGAGGGAAAAAATATTATTACCTCCTCTTCTCGCGATTGATAAAAACTTGCCTTTCCCGTTTTTTTGAAGAAAATTTAGTGAATAAATGTCAAAAAATCATGTTTTTTGTATTCTTTTCTCAATAATTTATACTAAAAGCAACTTATTTTAACAAAATTCAAGTAAATTTCAGCATTTGGCAAGCACACATGAAGATGGTTGTCACTTGCTCATTCATAAACTAACTTTGAACTCACCATGTGTATACACTCATGCCCTAGGCCCAGGCCCAATGAGTTACATGGCATAAAATACCTTGCAAAATACTACCAGTCAATATTAATTGATAAAAATGGAGTTCCATCTTTATTTTTTTTAAAGCAAATCTGCTGCAAGGGCTGTGTAGAACTGCAAGTTTTGAAATTTTTGTGCTCTAAAAAATATGGCAAATTTTGTGAGCTCTGAACATGTGCATATGAATAGTTGCAAGGCCTAAATAGACCTAATTTTAAAATTTGTTTACCATCCTGGAACTGTACAAGCACAGGCACATTGGTAGGCACAGTGCGGGAAAAGTACAGTATGTATGCAAACTACGCATATTGTGCTTAATTGATTATCGGTAAATCATTGTAAATTGGTTATCCTCACCATAATTCATTATTAATATCGTACAAAACACTTGAATTTCGTCAATAATTTGTATGCAGAATAGTAGTGGGAAGTAATACACATGGTTGTGATTTTAATTGAAAATGTGTTGTTTCACAAGTAAACGAAGCAGTCCAACTTGAACTTTGCATGAGTTTTTTAACCAAGGCCAGTATTAGAGTTCATGAGTAAAAATATGAATTCTATTAGGCCTAATCAATTATTAATCGCTGGACAACTCTTTCGGAGATTGTAATTTAAGCATTTGGCCTAAATCAACATTTTAATCAAATTTCGTCGAACTCAAAATTTATAACATTAGGCCTACGCCGTAAATCCTAGTAGGACCAGAATCGGTTTAAAATAATTAAAAAAACTGCACATATGATTTATGTTTTCAGCCAGTAGGCCTACCTACTAATTTGAACCATTAATCCACTGAAGTTAGGCATTCAAAATGAAAGGAAACATCACTGAGTAGGCTTAATAGTTAAATACACTGATATAACCGCATCAATGTAGACATTACACTGATATGACAGCATCAAGGTAGATATTACACTAATATGACCACATCAAGGAAGATATTACACTGATATGACCACATCAAGGTATATATTACACTGATATGACCACATCAAGGTAGATATTACACTGATATGACCACATCAAGGTAGATATTACATTGATATGACCACATCAAGGAAGTTTGTTTGTTTGTTTGATGAGGTCTTAACGGCACCACGACAACGAAGGTCAAATTGTGCCTGAGAGGTCAGATCATTTTAGAGGTAGTAAGGAAAGAGACCAGAAGGAGAATGAGAGAAATTCAAGAACAAAAGCCAGAAAGCTGTGATCGAGAGAGGAGGTGCATGGGTAAAACAAAAACAAAGTAGAGAGGGGGTGGAAGAGGAGAATTAAATATGGTTGTAGAGGGATGCATGCTGAAGGAAGGAGATTATTTTATCTGGAGGATTTTTTTGGAAGAACTCAGCAATTGAGTTGTGGGGAGCGAGAGCTCTGGGAAGGTTGTACAGGGGGCAAGCAAGGAGAACGTGTTGGATTGTGAGGATGCAGTGGCAATTGTTACAGAGGGGTTGGGGGGGAACCAATAAGGAGGTGGGAGTGAGTGAGGTGGGTGTGACCAATTCTAAAACGGGTATTATGAGCGTTGTCGATCGAGAAAGGTTGTTGATGGTGGATTTGATCGGGATTGTGGGCTGGATAACATGGAGTTTGTTATCAATTTGGAAGTTCCATAAGGTTTGCCAGCGGTCACGAACAAGAGAAGCGATAAGCGGTTTGATGTCAGAGAGGGTTTTGGGAAAAGGGGAAGGGAGGAGGTTAAGGGCAAGCTTAGCGGCTGTATCAGCCCTGTCATTGCCAGGGATGCCAACATGGCTGGGTATCCAGAAGAAAAGAACACTTTTCCTGCAGAGGGTGGGAGAAAAGAGTTTCCGGAGGAGGAGGTGGCAGGTGAGGTTATCCCATTTAAGATTGAGTAATGAAGTAAGAACAGCCTTTGAGTCAGAGAAAATGGCAAAGTGACTAAGAGGAGAGTACTCAATAAAGTTGAGGGCGAGGAGAATGGACTTAGCCTCGGCTGAAAAGATGGATGAGTGGTCAGGAAGTCTGCTACTGAGGGTGATGTCTTGGATGATGGCAGCAGCAGCTGTCGCTGTCTTGTTGCCTTCCTTGGAGCCATCAGTATAGATGGAGGTGTAATTTGAGAGTTGGTCTTTGATTTGGTTGTGGAGATTGATGAAGAGGTTAGGGTGAGTTTGAGTTTTGTTATGAGTGGAGAGGTCTAGGTGGACAGAAGGAAGGGGGCGGGGGGGGGGGGGGGTGGCCCAAGGCGGAAAAGTGGGCCAAAAGTAGGTGCCGAGAGTGGCGGGGTTGATGCCAAGTTGAAAGAGGTCTGATTTAATGCGTAAGCTGAAGGGAGGCAAAGATATTACACTGATATGACCGCATCAAGGTAGATATTACACTGATATGACTGCATCAAGGTGGATATTACACTGATAGGACCACATCAAGGTAAATATTACACTGATATGACTACATCAAGGTAGATATTACACTGATAGGACCACATCAAGGTACTGTAGATATTACACTGATATGACTGCATCAAGGTAGATACAGTATTACACTGATATGACCACATCAAGGTAGATATTACACTGATATGACCACATCAAGGTAGATATTACACTAATATGACCACATCAAGGTAGATATTACACTGATATGACCACATCAAGGTAGATATTACACTGATATGACCGCATCAAGGTAGATATTACTGATATGACCACATCAAGGTACATATTTCACTAATATGACCACATCAAGGTAGATATTACACTGATATGACCACATCAAGGTAGATATTACACTGATATGACCACATCAAGGTAGATATTACACTGATATGACTACATCAAGGTAGATATTCACTGATATGACCGCATCAAGGTAGATATTACACTGATATGTCCACATCAAGGTAGATATTACACTAATATGACCGCATCAAGGTATTACACTGATATGACCGCATCAAGGTAGATATTGCACTAATATGACCACATCAAGGTAGATATTGCACTGATATGATTACATCAAGGTAGATATTACACTGATATGACCACATCAAGGTAGATAGTACACTGATATGACCACATCAAGGTAGATATTACACTGATATGATCGCATCAAGGTAGATATTACTCTGATATGACCACATCAAGGTAGATATTACACTGATATGACCGCATCAAGGTAGATATTACACTGATATGACTACATCAAGGTAGATAGTACACTGATATGACCACATCAAGGTAGAAATTACACTGATATGACCACATCAAGGTAGATATTACACTGATATGACTGCATCAAGGTAGATATTACACTGATATGACTACATCAAGGTAGATATTACACTGATATGACCACATCAAGGTAGATAACAAATTGATTGAATATTCATTTTATATAGAAATAAATTTCATGTCTTTATCTGGTTATGCATGTGATTTATAACAAATCTAGATGTGGATTTGATCTGGGATTTATCCCCTACACCATTTAGTTTAGGTGGATCTTGTGGGTGTTTTTCACAACTAAGCAAGGGCCACTGAGTGAAGGTTCTTTTTATACTATTTTGAATGATATAAGATCATACCTATGTAGGATGGCCATAAGTTGTAGATGTAAATACTAAAAAATGTTGTACCTTTTAAAAAGTTTGATATTCATGCTAGGCTACATGAAGGGAATGGTTTTGAAGGCACTGTGACACAATGCTAAATTGATCATTTGGATGACTGCCAATACCTGCTGATGTATTCACCAAGTTCATGCATATTTTTTATTCCATATCACCACTGAAAGTACATTAAACATCAAGTTTCATGAGGAGATAAGATTGAAATGAAGTACTGTATGTTCATATTATACTCACACAGTACTATCATCAAAACTTGGAAAGTGGACATTTTTTTCAGATGTCTCAGATTTTATCATACAATTTAATTGATGGTTTGTTACTTCTGATGTATTTGTCTTTTTGCCAATTCATTACTGATCTTTAATTTTATATTTGCTTATATATATTTTAACAAGGCCTTACCTTAACTAGAGAGATTAACACCTCACTCAGTAGGCACTACTTCTTGCAAGGCAAAACTTACATATTCTTGTGTATAGCAGCCATGTAATAGCTATAGTGTATACTAGCCAGATGTTATCTGACTACACCTTAACCAGCTTTCAGCTGAATGATGAGTGATATAAATAGAAAAACAGACATGGTCTATTTATCACATCATAAGATCATATTCTCAGACTACATGCATGATCATCCAATGTGATGTTTCTTAATGCTTGAATTGGGTCGTATACCTGTTATGCAACTTGATAGTGTGTACATTCACTTTTGTGCATTAAAGTAAAGTGTATTAAATGTGTATTAAAACATAAATATTGTATCTAATCATACTTTTCTTTTACCAACACTAGTAATTCACTAAATAGGTGAACTTTACATGTATGTATGCTTGAAGACCAAATTTTTACCAAAAATGTGAAACACTTTCAGGAAAATTATTATCTATGTAAGAAGCCAATTATTGATGTATTAATATGCTTATTATGTACCTGCATTCATGTGAAGCTCTATCTTCATGGAATGTTATCAAATGAGAAAATCAACATTTTCTTGAATAACTTTTACAAAGAATCGTGTGAACACTTTTTCTAATAAAGTAAAATGAATGTAGGCCTATATATGGTTATGGTTATGGTAAGAAAACTTATATAGCGCATATTACTGCAAAACGATGCACTCAATGGCGTTTTACAAAAATAACTATAATATAAATAAACAACTTAAGTGCAACAAAGAATCATAAATAAACATAAAAAGATATGTGAACTACGAGTAAAAATATAATTACGAAAAATACTTAGTAAATAAATGGGTTTTCAAAGCCTTCATAAATATTGAGAGGGTGGCGGTATTTCTAACATTAATAGAGAGGCCATTCCAGAGTGTGGGTCCAGCAATACTAAACGAGCGGTCAGCAAACAATTTCTTTTAGGTAAAGGGAACATTAAGAATGAGGGCGGCAGAAGACCTAGTGGCATAGGAGGATGTTTTTACATGGAGTAAGTCAGACAGATATGAAGGGGCTAAGTTGTTGAGACACTTGTAGACAAGGAGAATTTTGTACTTAGCACGGGCCTGAACAGGAAGTATATGTAGACTGCGTAAACATTGTGTTGAACTATGGAATTTGGATTTCTTTAGAATTACTTTAGCTGTGAGGTTTTGTACCCTTTGAAGGGGTTGCAAGTAGGAAGAGGGTAGGTTGACAAATAAACTATTACAATAATCCATATGTGAAAAAATGAGGGAATTTGCCAATTTCAGTGTGGTAGCCTTATCTAGGTAACGACGAATCTTTTTTAGTTTGTACGAAGCAAAGGATGCTGCTTTAGCTTTTTAGACAATTTATATACAATTTTCATGGCGATTTTGAGACATTCACTTGAAGAAATACTAAAATGTATTTTCATCATATATGATATATGATTTAAGCAATTACTATTTTGTTTTTAGTTTTTAGAAATTTTCAATCCTGGCAGAAATTGTAATGTTGTTTCTAATGTACAGGGTAAATGGCAAATCTATAGGTCTTATTCCTAATAAGACTGACCTTTGCCACACCCATTGCCAATATTTCTATATCATGGGCCTATTTCGACTAACTTGGCCTAAACTTGACCTAAACAGAAAATCAATTAGCAATGATCTTATCATAAACAGTATAAAGGATCATCCAGCTCAGTTCAAACCTAATTTCATTGTATCCCAAATGAGTTCGATCAATAAAAAGTTAAATATGAGCATTTCAGTACTGCTTGTCAGATGAAAGGCTATATGTAGTCTTACAACTTACGAAGGTCAGTTGACAGTCCTAATTTTAAGAGTTAAAAAATAATAGTGGGCTAAGTACACAAAGATATGTTAATGAGATAGGCCTAAATGTAGTCAAAAAATGAGTGGGTACCATGCAAAAAAAAATGATCAAGTTAAATTAAGCTAAGGTTTATAACTTAACTGAAGGGCCAATAATGCAGTACCATATTTGCATTGTTTTGTTTAATTTATTCACTGGGCCTAGTTTGAATTGAATTGTAATTTGTAGCACGAAAGTTCATACCCAAATCACGCGTATATTTTTTTAACTTAAAGGCCTAAATACCTCTGCCCTATCTATCTAAATTCTATTTTAATTCTTTGCCTAGCCTAGTGTTTGTTAGCATTAACATTAGTATTATGTTTGTGTTGAATCTTATGCCATGCACAAATTGAATACTGTGTATGTTAGGCCTAGGCCTAACTTTAGGCCTGTCATTAACTTAGGCTTTTGAAGAGAAATGTGTCGATGGGTCTAGGACTATCTCGGACTCTCTCACTTTTTAAATTATTTCTAATGCTGGCTATGCAACTGCCCCCTCCCCCTCCCTTTCCCACTTTTGGTCTGAAATAAATCCAGTTTTATTTTTTATATTGAAAAGACATCAATATTAGACCTACCAGGGCTACTGAGAGAATACAAGGCCCTCATATCTCAAAACATACTTCAAAGGCAAAAAATTACTTTTAAGTCCAATTTATATCATTTTTGCAAATGCAAAGCATGGGTTCGCCAAAGGTTTTCTTTCCTGTGAATATGGTTTTTTTTTATGGTCATTATTTTTATTTGCCATCCCTATTTCCGGAGTGGGTGGGGAAGGGAGGGGGATTGTGCTGTGTTTACTTTTAACCCTTTATTAACGGAAGTAATTCTTGCAAATGACAAGTAAATCATAATAGGGTGGTCCCAAATTTCTTACGCACAAAGACTTGTTGGTTCATTCAATTTCTCATTTTCTTATCAAAAATAGTGTCATATTACAATAGTGAACCGCTACACATAGCATAGCTGCATGCAGTTTTTCGTATTCATGTAGCTAATTATTTATGCATCAGCACATATTTTCAGTTTAGACTGCAGATTTTCGTGAAAATGATGAAATTGCTTTATTTTTGGTATGCAAACAGTAAATGAAAAACTGAATAAATATAACGTGTGTGTGGATTTTCATGCTCTTTCATCACGCCAAATTTGATATATTTCTGGCAAAAACCCTTTTGACTAGATACATTGCAAAAATGAGTGACAGAAGCTAAAGGAATATTCCCATGGTTTTTTTGTAAAATCTGTTAGAAAGAGCATACTTTTAGAGCCAATTTGGTTAAAAATCAAGTCATATTATATTCCGTTCAGGAGATACAAATTTAAAAGATTTCCCAATTGCATTTTAAAGTTTTTGTACAATATGATGAATTCGTGTTTGATGATGTCATATGAAGCAATTCCATAGCAAATGTTTATGTTTCTTTAAACATTAATTGGTTGTTTCTGTATGATTAGAAACAATTTTCCCAAACTTATTGAAGTAGGGTATATTTGGCAATGTTTAGAAATACTAACTTCATCAATTTATTTTTCTAGCAGGTTTTACTAATAAAAAAGATGATAGATTTTATAAAGTACATAAACCTTGTGGAAGAATGTGTTGCTGTGATGTCACACTGAGCCTTTACTATTCGTTTATTGGCATTTATTGTGAATCTTTTAATCTGAATATCTCCTGGTAGGAATAACATATCAACATGATGTTTGAACTAAATTGTTTCTTAAAACTTTCTCTTTCATATGAAAAGTTATGAGAAAAAAATGGAAATAATCCCTTAACAGATTCGTCCCACTCAATAAACTCAATGTCATTGAGCTAAAACCACAGCCATCTTAATAAACACTCATAACAATGGCTTAATAGCAATATCAGACATCTCCTTGCAAAAATTCATTTTGATCAGTATCACTGCATATCCTTATCTTATACTGTCCTTGGAATGAACTTTAGAAATCACCCAGTGGGTGGATATTGATCAGATGACCAGGTCAGTAGTTTACAATGGACATCAGAATAACACAGCCCAATGGCATGTTTGAAGTACTAGGTGAGGCATGTTTTTTCCAATTTAAACTACCTTGCATGTGAACTGTGAAGTAAAAACTTAAAAGTATTAATTAACAGGTTTGAGAATTTTGAGAAATGTTAAAAAAAAAATGCAAGTGCTTATTAAAAGCAGAAGGCGTGAACTTCAGTTGAACTCCAACACTACAGTACCTTTCTTTTAAATCTGTTTATAGTATGAATGTAAAGCATAGAAAAGGACAAAATGAAGCCTTTGGGATTCTAGGATTAAGTCAGAATTTACCCTTTTAGGATGACAGAAAAATTTGCTCAGTAAGGAAAACAAAAACACATTTGACAGAAAACAGCAGACTACAGTAAGATGATCCAGTAGGACTTACTGTATAGACAATTTTGGGTACCACTGATGGGCTTAATTTTTATCAGAAGTCAACACAAGGGCTTTATGATATAAGTAAATGATATATTAATTATTATGGACAAAAATATGGTGATATCCAGTATCACCATATTATGATTATCAATTTTGGAAAACTGCTTAGGTTTTTAGCATGCAGATCTTATTTATTGCATAAGAGGGAAAGATAAGGACACGTAAAAGAATTTAATGAAAACCATATTCATTTTAAATGTTTCTGGAATTTATATTCACAAATTTTTGCTTTAGTATGCAGTTTACATGTGAAAAAATGCATATTACAATGGAAAAAATTTTTATGGAAAAAACAATAACATGATATTGCAAAATCGACATATTGTGGCAGCTCTAACTTTAAACAAGGTTGGAAACCTTGTTAAACTGGTTTGTGGGAAATTAGAAATTAAAGAGGGCAATAAGTACATCATCATCAACGAGGTTCCTTACAGTAAAAAATGTCCCTTTACAGAAAATCATAATTATTTACGACCCTTATTTCACAACAAGATGGTCCCCCTGCTATTTGTTCTACCAAAAGGCAAAGTCAAACTGACTTCAAAAACACTAGAGGGAAGAAATTACCCAATATTTCATGTTTGTGAGAGGCAGTGCAAGATTTTAATCCCTGGCTTGAAACAGCACTTCCAGTACTATTGTAGTACCAAAATTAACCTAACTTAACCTTGAATAAAGCAAAGAATTGATACTTACTTGCTGGTGGTTGTGGTGATGATACCCTGTCTGCACATAGCAGTAATGATGGCTCCAAAGACATACATGTATCACTGTGATGTTTCTCTGCGTATACTTCAGAGGGTGCCACTGGTGTGCCCAGACTACTTTCTGGCGAAGCTGGAGTAATCAAACTATCATCATCTTTGGCTTGTTGTTGATCGTTAAACTGGATACCATTTTCTTTCAAGAATTCATCAATGTCCATGTACTCCAATTTAAGATCAGACTCGTATGACAGCGTCTTGTCCCAAAGGGTTGGGCCAAGGAAAGCTGCAGCCATGTCTGCGGTTTCATTGGAGTAAAAGAAATCACCTTCTTTGAGGATCTGATCTTTTTCTTCTGTAAAACAAACAAAAATCAAAACATATTAAATCATTTCTTCTTTATGAGTGTGCTTCTACATTTATTGGACCAAAAAACTGCATGAAATACTATCCAATATAAGACGGTGGACAGACTACTATACATACAGTAGTGTTGGCACTAGAATTTTAAATTTGGGAGGATTTTTCCCCTAATTATTATTTGACAACCATTTGAAGTTTACAATTTCTAATATAATCGGAGGAAAATAATTCAAAATCTTGACAAGGAGAAATTCTTTCCTTTGGTCATACTGAACTCTGTAAGTTTTAAAGCTTTTCTTGTTTGCTTAATTTTTTTTTTTGGATAGCAGTGTAAAGAGAGTAAAGGATCATCATCCACTTCCAAAGAAGGGCAATTTTGAAAATAACACAACCACTATAAGCCACACTTGAAATGGCAACCATAGGGGTCATTAGTGTTGGGCTGCATCTACAGGAAAAACCCCATATGTTGTTGCATTTTGATTCTTAGTTAAAAACTCTTGTACCCCTGGTCATGAAACTCATAGAAAATGCAAGATAAATTCCTTAAAAATCCATTCCCAGCAAAAAATGTTCAAAAAATCGCCTCCTTGGTGCAAAATGTGAATCAATGAGTACAATATACAGCCAGCAGTGGAATTTTGGAGACAAGGAAACATTTCTGGACCCTAATCTATTATTATCTGTAGAGCTGTGAATGCTTAGGTATTTTAGTAAACGTGTACACACCAAAAAAAGCGAGCATGTATCATTTATACGCGTTTAGTACTGTAATTTTCGGAAATACACCCAAATTGTTCCAAATTTACAATTTTAAGTGAAAAATTTAGGCAACCAGTACGGCAAAAGTATTGACTCCATTGCCCAATTAGATGCTGGAATTTTGCTTTCCAAATCGTTAAAAGTTGAGTTTTACACTATAAATCATCATTTGTATGGAAAATGTGCATGGAAATTCGATTTAGAAAGAACAGATAACTTTCATTAAAACTCAACATCGCATAACTTTTATGCCTACATGTAATTCGCTAGGGCTTTCACTATGATACCTCACCGTAAAACATTTAAAAATTACGCCACCACCCCGGAAGTTCTGATCATATTTGTCCTCTCGAAAAAATGGCCACCATCTTCGCGAAGCACCTAGAATTTCAGCTCTTTTAAAACCTTTTTATGTTTGTTTATTTTGCAATATTTTTTCTTTCCTGCAAATTTTATTTGATTCTTTAGGTAACATTTACATGTAAATGTACTGATTGTCACAATTTAAGTATTTTGACCATGTGTTTATTGGTCAATTTAACAGCTTGTAAAACGGGTCTTGATTGAGTGGGATTTAAAGCCTTACGAAGTTACATTATGACCAATTGTTAGTTGCACTGTTTTAACTGCTGCACAGTTACGGTGCATTTCACAAGTTACTCAGATTTCGGCCAAATCAAAGTGCAAATTATCCCTTCATAGGTTATTACTGCTTATTTGTGATTCTTACATTTAAAAAGGATTATGCTTATCGAGTTTACAGTTTGTAAAAAGTCACTGATTGGAATTTTGTCAGCCGAATATATGTGTGATTTGAATCATAAATGATCATATTGATTTTTAACTGCAAAACTGACTATGAAATACAATTACTCGCAATAAGTATTTAGTAAACATTTTATACACGGATTTGCAAGCGTGTAACTTATACACGTTAAACAGTCACAGCTCTAATTATCTGGACCCCAATTAACAAAATTTTAAACAATAATCGACAACTCTTTTGCCTTTTCAAAAAAGGGTCCTCATGGGCAGAAGGACATGAATGCCAACCAAGTCAACAAAAATAGGAGTATAAGAAAGAAAATTAGTTGACAATGCATGTGAAAAGTGAAAAATCGCACTAAGACTCAGAATGAAAACTCCCCATACAAAATGGGGGAAAGCTTGTTCCATCCATTTATGTTGTCCAATCTGTTACATGTAGGTCATTATTTTTTTTATTAGCTTATCACGTGAACCCAACTGGAAAAGTGATATGGGCGTGTGGTATCAATCAATTTTGGTGATTTGCAGCCTTGCAGGTCAGGTGAATCACATCATTGAAACCTGTCTGAAGTAATCGTTCATATTTCAGAAGAAAAAGACAGAAAATACAGACGTTTGATCCAAGAGAAAAATACAATACTTGAAAAAAAAACTGGATTCTCTCCAAACTGATGCGCAGAGCTTAATTAGGTAATATCTTTTTTATTGGGCCTCATCTTTGGTGAGTTCAAGTTTAACCACAACCAAAAGGTTTTGTGGTTCCAATGCTTTTTTTCATATGCTTAATGATTTGCAACTTGTAAGTTTCATATTAACTGCCATGTCATTGCATATCATGAAATATTTGTTCCAGGATATTTATAAAATAGACATACCTATTGACAGCACTAGCATGTGCACAATATTCATCATCATTACCATAGCAAGTTTTTTGGATAACAGACATACAGTTGCT
Organism: Chiridota heheva; assembly: GCA_020152595.1. Taxonomy (NCBI): domain Eukaryota; kingdom Metazoa; phylum Echinodermata; class Holothuroidea; order Apodida; family Chiridotidae; genus Chiridota; species Chiridota heheva. The sequence continues at coordinate 286,523 of JAIGNY010000309.1, read as the reverse complement.
TATGTATCATATAGTATTTAAAGAACACCACCAAAACCAATAAGGCACATCCACAGACCATGGGCTATCTGAATATCACATTTGACTTTAATCCAGTTTATCATTCTTTAGATAACTTGATTTACAAGCTTTTTTCAGCAAAATCATATTAAGCCCAGCCCATTATGAATACAATAAAATTCAAAGTTTTATACTATGAACGTGTACACACTAGCAAACATCATAACTGTACCAAATAGGAAACAAAACATATATACGGTTGTTAAAATATAGGCATTTCAAGATTTGTACAATAAGCCCCACCTACTAATTAATATGCAAGACATCGCCAACAAAATCAATAGGGCACATCTATGGACCATGAACTATCTGTGTACCAAAATCATATTAAGCCCCACCCACTATGCATATTAATGATATTCAACGTTTTCATACCATAAACATGTACACACTAGCTAACATCATAACTGTACAAATATGAAACAAAACAGATATGCGATTGTGAAAATAAGAGCATTTAAAGATTTTTACATTGAGCCCGCTAACTAATTAATATGCATGACATCACCATCAAAAACAATAGGGCACATCTATGGACCATGGGCTGTATGTATACCACATATGACGTTACCATTCTCGAGATATTGTGTTTACGAGCTGGCCGTCACATACACACACACATACATACGCCATCATGACCGCATAGGTTCTTAATGCTATCGCATCAAAACCAAAAATTGAAATATACCATTTTTGCATTTGAGGCCTAAGTTAGGCCCCGGGTCAGCTTAGACTCAAACTTAAAGCTAGTATGGTGAGTGACCTGAAGTTCAACGACCCTTAATGTTACACAGTACATAGTTGGACAAAATTTCCAATCAGTGGTGTAGCCAAGGGGGAAATGGGAGTGGGAGGGGTCTGGACCCAGTTTTTAAAAGCTGGAATAAACTTTGCTTTTTATATATTTTTTTGCTTTAAAAAAAAAAAAAAACCCTGAGTGATTTGAAAACTTTGTGACGGGAAGGGTGTCTACTGTAGGACCTTCTCTGACCCCCTCACTTTTTTAATGCTGGCTAAGCCACTGTTTCCAATTGTTAATTGAACTTCATTTTCACTAATTAGATGCTTCACAAACATTGTGCAAGTTAGAATAACAATTTATTTAAGTTTGTTTTGATTTTACCGATGATCAAACATTGTACGTTTTAATGGTCTACCTGCTAGCTGGGTAATAGGCATGTTTAACACTAGCTATTATCTCACAATACACTTTCTGACATACTGGTGGTATGTACAGTGGAGTGGGTTTTTACACTTTCCACATACAAAGGTGAAGGTGTCTTGAACGTTAGGCTACCAAAACTTAGGCCCATGGTCAATGGGGCATTATTCACTCCAAACTTGCTATCTTACCATATTACATTATGTACCTTTCTTTGTTTTAGTGCTCAAAAAAAAAACATTAGAGACCCTTTATGCATCTTTTGGTGAAAAAGTTTTTCCCAGTCAAACCTTCAAAGTTTCTGTCACTTGTATTGTTTATGTTGATGTCATATTACTTCTATGGTTGTTGTACAGCTGATTGGCTAATAACAACTCATGCACATTTAAAAGTACCAAGTAAACATTATTATCAAACCAAGACCTCATGAATAATTAACAAAATTTAGTAAGTAATGGCTAAATAGCTGTTCGCATCACAAACAGAAGAATCACAGAAAATAGATAAATTATACCATTTCCAAGTAAGTTTTAAATGGCAGGATTTGTGCAAACAGTATTGTAAGTAGCCAAAGTTTGTGCAAGCCCAAAGTTCGGGCACCCAATATTTCTCCAACTTCGAAGAAAAACAACAACTTTAAATTCAAGATTTCACCTGTTACTTTTAAGGAATTTTAGATAAAACTGGATATATTTTCAATGAATACGCACTTTGGAAATTAATAATTTCAAATGTTTTCTTCCTATATTTTCGTTCAAGCCTTTTTTTCCGCTTTACTGGTACCATTGCTGAAAGTTGCAAATGTTTATCATTGGTGCACAAATTTTGGGGTATTCACAATTTTGCTAAAACAATGAAACTTCTTTTTCTTTGATAAAAATCTTTATAAGTAAAATATCAAGCTTCTTAAAGTTATTATGGATAAAAAGAGGAGAAATCAAATAATTGATTTATATTGCTGACAACAAAAACAATTGTTTTTTCATCAAGAAAAAAAATAATTCAATTCCTTATGTGCACAAACTTCGGGCCCACCATGATACATCTATTGTGAACCTAGTGATAAAAGATTTTAAATATTCTAGTGAAGAATATTCTAAGAGAAGCTGTGTAAAGTTGAATAAAGTTCTGTTAAAAAATTTGGCAATGATCTATATTGCCATACATAAGAACAACCATAACCTTTGTGTAGCTGCAGATCAGTAAACAACAGCAATCACACGTCAGCATACAGAAACAGGTTCAGGGAGCACTAGACCGAAAAGTGAGTGCGCTTGTTTTTGCAAATTTTACAGATAAATGATCAACAAAAGAAAGATAAACTTCATGCCTCCATAGCCCGTAGACAATGTGAGGGCAAAGGTTACTTAAATATTCATATTAACCAGAAATTTGCTATAACGTTGCATGCTAGATAAAACAATTGAATTTTGAGGGACCCCTTAAAAATACGCTCTCACTTTTCAGTCTAGTGCTTCTTTAAAGTGAAAGAAATTAAGGCCAAACAAATGGTAAATGGCTCCATAACTAGTTTAACACACAGTGGTTGCAGTTCGGGTCAGTCGTGGAACTTTTTAATTGATCAAACTGTGATATATTTTAACAAAATTTCAACAGAGCGACACCTTGCATCATACATTGTTTCAAAGGATTGCAGATTAAGATAGAAAATTTTCAATATTTTGTTTAAATTTTGAAGAAAAAAAAGCAATTTTATGCCATTATGCACTTGTCAATTGTGTAACTCACCCCTACACCCCCCGGCAAGGTGAGTGATCAAAACATGTAGGCCTACATTGACGCACCCCTCAGTCACTTAGATGACTGACATTTCTTGTGCAAATGACTTACCCAAAATCACTTGTCTCTGTACAAAGTCAATAGGTCTAGGCCTACAGTAGGCCTAGTGCTCCCTTAACCTGTTTCTGTATGCTGAAGTAAATTGACTCACCCCAGTCACTCTGGTGACTGAAAATTTGGTACAATGACGCATATGTGAGTCACTATCTTATGTCAATGACTTAATTTTGAACGATATTGCCTGGGGTAGTAGGCTGGAGGTAAAGTCATACAAGTGACAAGCAGAGTTTTATTAGACAAGTAATGTTAGGCCTAGGCATAACTGTTAGTTACTAAACCTTAATTAGTTTTACAAAACAAATTATATTTTCCCTATGTAACTTGTTACTATGCTAGTGTCAAAACAAATTATATTTTCCCTTCAGACTGTAGGTCTCAAAGCCTACCACCAGGCAGAGTAATGACACATTGAAATTGGATACAACTGAAGATGAATCTTGACTTTAACTTACTCTCTCCATCGTTGTTAACGTTTGATGATGGAGGTGGCAAAAGAAGTGATGGATTCTCAAGAAGAGACTTCAATGTTATTCCACCAAAATTTTCTGCAAATTGTGCCATTGTTCTAACGTTACTTAAACTTTAAACGCTGTAAGTCTGCAAGAAAATCCGTTCTTTCCACTTTTTGATCATTTGCCGACAATTGACGACACTGCACGTCAGACTGCACTTCGTGTGTCGTACTCGTAGTTTACATGAGTAAACATATACTATCCGAACGAGCTGTGTAAGCTTACTCCGGTCTTATTGTATCGTACGTACAGTGCTGTATGTTATGCAATATGTACAGTGTAACTACACTACTAAGCAACTGGACCACCACGACGAATCAACTCGCGAGTTTGATCGGTGTAACTCGCGAGTTTGATCGGTGTAACTCGCGAGTTTGATCGGTGTAACTCGCGAGTTTGATCGGTGTAACTCGCGAGTTTGATCGGTGTAACTCGCGAGTTTGATCGGTGTAACTCGCGAGTTTGGTGTAACTCGCAAAATAAGCTTAGTAGTTGCCCAGGGATGTGTTAAATATTCATTATTAACGTCATGGCGTATTTATGACTATAAATAGCCCTAATTACCACGACAACGTCATGGTGTATTTTGGAACTGTTCGGAACTTCGGACAAAATTTTCGCAGCATTTCATTTGGGGGAACAAAAGGGAAATTCCCTTAATCATGATTAAAAAAGTGGCATGGTAATTAATGTACCCTGTTAATGCATAGGTGGTAATAGCTGATTTGAGCATGATGGCCCGCTCTGTATGTGCACTGGTTGAGCGGAAATACCAGTTCCAAGAAAAACGTTCACAAAATTCTGTGTTCATAGAAAAATTACCAATATCACCAAAATTTGAAAAAAATATATTGGTTTCCACTTATAGCAAGCATCGATATTGTTTTCATTGAACTCTTTAAGAAATTGTAATGCTATTTGTTAGGGTGATTTTTCTATATGCCATATTCTGTTTACTCATAACGTACTCAGAAACTTGAAAATTATCAAATATTTGTTCTTGCTTAATAGTGTTTCTTTACAACAGAAAGAACTGCAAATATGTTTCCTTTCTACCAATGTAATTTTGATTTAATTTTGTTATTGTGTCAAGATTTTATTGTAAGCTTAATTTTTAGTAATGAGACTAGTTCCACTAAACATTTTAGTTCCAAAATGTATAAAATGGAATGTTATGTCGTGCCCACAAAGAATCTATGGAATTTGTGTTGTTACATACACCATTATTCTAGTCTAACCTTATGGCATTAAGGGCAAAATTGGCTTACTTGGGAAATACATGTTATGCTCTACCTTATACAGAGCCTACAAGTTAAGCAAACATACTGGTGATCAAATGAATTTTGGCCCAATCTTTTGATCAAAATTGAAAGAAAATAACTTTGAATATACAAAATTTGTACATGGCATGTGTAATTGCAAATTGTTCTGCAATCCTAAAAACTAAAAATATGGGACAATTATGGAATTTTGAAATAAAAACACATTTTTCTTGGAACTGGCTCACATACTGTCGGCCTAGGTAACATTCTCGTGGTCGGAGTCGATGTAACAGCGTACGAGCGCAGGTATGGTTTTATCAAGTTGGACTTTAAACTTTATCATTACAGCCAATACGACATTTTCTTATATTTATGAATACTAGTGTCGCTTCAGCCAGTCAGCGAAAATTAATGGTACTCATATATATTGGAAACTATTGTCTGATACACATCATATTTAAAGAAAAATAAATTATGTCCAGTATTTGTTGAAATATGACAAAAAATATGTTTTTCTCTTATTGACTGCAATCATGATAACTGACTGTCATTTTGTTTTCGTCTTTGAAAGTTTGAGATCGTCAAAAAAGCATACGTCGCCGTGCACTACAACATTCCCGGATGTTCGACCTCAGAAAGGTTGAAAACCTACTGTAACTAACAAGTTACAAATAACGTCAACACTACGGTAGATAATTTCCATGACAAAAACCAAGTTAAACTTATTAAGACTTGTTCCAAAATCACCCAATCTTCTACCTACTTTACACTAGATTGTATTGTTCTATACCGATAGACCGTTTGAAACTTTTTTCTCCTACAATAAACTTTGCTCACTGGCTAAACAGACAAAACTACACAGACAGACAGAGATACAAGCACAAATATTGAAACGTCATAGTAATGAATATTCATGCTTCCCTGTAAGCTGGGAAATATATCACTTTCCTCTGCAGTTTGCCTGAACGGAAATTTCCCAAAATTTGGAAAATATGCAATTATCCGGATATGCAATTATCCAGATATGCAACATTCCTCAAATTATCCGAAATCTTTTCCTCAAAATATCTGCATTTTCTCCTTAAAATATTCCAATGTTTCCTCAAAATATCAGAATTTTACCTCAAAATATCCGTCAAAATAAGATTCATTTACAGCGGTCATTCTGAAATGATACAATTTGCAGAAGTTAAGAATGCAAATTTTATTCTCACGACAATTTTTCGCCCCTGTGAGCATTCGGCGCCCTTAAAAAGCTTTACTGGGGCGGAATTCCCCACTGCTGAGTAGGCCTACCCATCTGCCCAATCTACTATATTGGAGTTTCAAGTGTAGCTTATCATGTAGCCAATATTATATATACAGATATATAACCCCGATTTCTAAGATCTTTCAAGATGACATATGTTATGATGCGGTCATTTTTAGGCCTACTCTTTAATGATTAATTTTCACATTTAGCCATGAATGAAAATTGTAATAAAGGTATACATTTTACTGATAGTTTGGGCGGGCGCATGCAGGACTTAAAACCACAATATCCATTTATATATTTACATGCATTAAAAAGTTAGTGGGAGCATTTCAACTAATTAAGGCATAACAATTCAGTTTCCCTAAATAAATACGCCTAAAATTCTACAGGCTGCATTATCTGGATGTAACTTTTACAGCCAAGTCTGCGGGATATAAGGCTGTAGCTCTATTTTTCAAAGCAATTTTATGTCTTCAAGTTTACATTCAAGTTAAGATCCATCACGGGAAGCATTTAAAACAACTACCGAACAGAAAATAATCCAATAGGAATTTTCTACATAACATTGAGATTGGCTTGAGTAGAAATGTGTATTTGTAGTTCTTTGCATACTATTAGAACTCAATATATATTCACTCTAAAATTCCACATCAACAAACTCTGAAAATTTAACTCTCCTAGCACGTTGAGCACAACGTGACATCGAGTAGGCGCGTCAGCATGCTCATGGACAAATAGAGACTACCAAGCTACTGCGATTGCGCTGAATTTTGTGAACAAAATGTGTTGTTTATTTGCAGGGAATATATCGACCCATGAAGCCATTATCTCAGTTAATAGCTCCATGATCGACCCAACGGGTACAAGGCTAAAAAAAGAATGCAGATTATACTTCCTGAGTCCAAACAATGGTAGGTTGCTAAGAATAGATTCTGCGCTTTCAAAGCACAGAACTTTTGCATATGGACAAGGTAGATATTTTTTTACCTAGAATAAAGAATGCCAAGCATTAAAGTCCAGGGACCGCCGAGCGATTTTTGCAGTAGGTGCAGTCACTGGGTGCAGGGCCGTAATTCTCATTTGGAAAGTGGGAAAGGAAGGGGAGGGGGCAGGCGCGTAGCCAGGATTTTTTTTAACGGGGGGGCCTAGACCATCAGCCCTTGGTGAAGTTTGCCCTATATAATTGTAACTGCGCTACGTACGCACCACTATGGGTTGGCGTGTAACGTATATGGAGGAAATTTTTGAAAAACGCCCCCAAGCTTGCAGGAACTGCCCCCCAAAATGGGAAAAAGTGACAATATTTTCTTCAATTTTAGTCAGTTTCCCCTGATGAAGGTTCCTTTACCCTCTCCAATGACGAAATGATCGATTTAAGTCCCCTTGTTCTCGCATTTTTCCTTAGAAATAAAAAACAAAACTCAATAATTTCCGTAGTGAGCGAAAACTTTTTTTTTTTTTTTTTTTTTTGCGAAGGGAGGGGGGGGGCCTAGGCCCCAGGCCCCCCTCTGGCTACGCGCTTGGGAGGGGGGGCATGGGTTTTTTTTTATCCAAAATGTGGGTAAAGACAAGAGGCAAATTTCTCCCCAAATGTACTTGATCATACAAATTTAGCTAAAAAGTGTGTGTGGGGAAGGGGTGGACATGTCCCTGGGATTACGGCCCTGACTTGGGTGAGAGGGGGGGGGGGGGTGAACAAGTAAATGGTGAAAATAAAAGGCGCCACTGATCACATTCATGGCTGTGACCCCATACCATGCCACACGGAGCCAAAGATAATCACGAGGCCCCTAAACAAACTAACATTTGGGGGCCCCTCATATCTCGAAAAATTTACGACAAAAAAAAAAATAATAAAAATAATAAGTACTACAGGCTTTCATCGATTTTGATCTGTGAATCCGTTTGTATGGTGATTTTACCATTTTGGTCTCCCAAAATATACTGATACATTGAGACCCCATGGAAACCTGCCCAATTTCACCCACTTCCCCCTTCTCCGCTGCACTGCATTGGTAATATACTTATTAATGTTTGGCTGCATGTAGAAAAGCTCCATTTGTTGACTGTTTTGCTTCTTAAGTATCTTAAAAACTCAAGTCATGAAACTCATAAGACGTAAGAAAAATTCCTTTCCAATCTATTACCAGCGAGAAAAAAAAGAGTCCCTAAATTTCTTATAGTGGGAAAACTTTGTGGGGCTATTTTGAAAGCCATATTGGGCTTAAAACAACCGTTTGTTCGCAACCTCTTATCAACGTAATTGATTGATTATTAATTACCAATTAATAGGTAGGCCTATTTTATCTGTACGGTATATTTGACCCATATTTGTTTCATTACGAAATGTAGATATGACTGGATGATTTTGCCAGTAAAAAAAAAAAAAAATGACTGGCATTGGATTTTTTAGGGCACTTAGTCTTTGTAACATCAGTGTCCCAAATGTGCTCTTTAATTTTTGCATACCAACTAACACAGAATGTATTTCTTTGCTCACACAGAGCAAATGTATTTCTTTGCTCACACAGAGGAAATTTGTTTTCTGGGAATATATGTGAAAGGAGTTTATCTTATAATTATTAACAGCTTCTATTTTCAAAATGGATTTCGATTGTCAAAATGGACTTGAATAAAGCCTTCACATTACCATTATACTCCATTTTTGGTACTTAATACATTCTGTACCAGAATAGCAAACACAATCTTTGTTAGCTATTCTGGTACAGAGATTTTTAAGTACCAAAAAAAGAGTATAATGGTAATGTTAAGGCTTTATTTCAGTCCCATTTTGACGATAGAAATCCATTTTTAAAATAGAAACTGTATATAACTAATGATCTCAAAGATTTCAAATAGGGGGCCTATTTTTTACTGAAAATTCTCTTGCTCCTTATTTATTTTTTACTGAATTTCCTCTTGCTCCTTATTTATTTACTGATTTCTTATTTATTTTTTACTAATTTCTGAGATTAATCTTAATTTCTTTTCTGAGAAATCTTAGATTTCGGTTTTCAGAACATCAAGATATACAATTAGACATATCAGTGTTTTAAATTAGTACCGTCAACATAATCTGGACGTTTTCAAGGAATCGGACGAGTTTTTCTTGAACAAGGCTGCATGTAGGGCTGTCTTATCGCCCTCTTCTTGTTATTGCAAAATTCAGCAAGATAAATTCTTTTGTATATACACTACGACGAATATTAGCAGCAAATTTCCAGAGGATTTCTCCCCTTTATAACTTGGCATGTTTTCAAGATGTTCCCAACACTTCAAAACTGTTTAGCAGTGCCAGGATTTTGACTATGGGAGAGAGAGAGAGAGGGCAATGTTATCTCATGGGGCAAAGCCTATCGGTCAAATTATGTCACTTTACACAAATTCCAGAGAGACAAAGCAATCTCGTGGGGGGAGGGGGTATGCACCGCCACTGGCCAGGTGTTTAAAATAAGAGAAGGGAGGAAGGCACAGTATTTGAGAAGCACTTTCCGACTGACATAATTTTGAAAGCATATACCTATATATCTTCTTCAATGCCTATTCGCAGCCTGTTACCCTCATTATCAAACTCTGCAATGTTGCTTACCATTATATATGCTGATGACACTCAGCTATATGTTAGCTTTGATCCTAAAATGACCGTGTGATAGGGAAGCTGCTGAATCTCGCTTGTCAAATTGCATTGCGGCGGCAGCGGACGCTTCATAACAAACTGAAACTTAATGACACAAAACTGAATTTTTGATCATTTCATCAAAAAAACAAAACGCATTCCATCAAGTCCATTGATTTGAACATCAGTGGGTCTGTGATTGTTCCTTCATCATCCGTTAAAAATCTAGGTATCGTGTTTGAACCTTGTATGAATATCAATTCCCAGATCTCTTCAATATGTCGTACTGTTAATTTTCATTTGCGTAATATTTGTGGAATCAGACGGTACATTGATCAAAATTCTTGTGCTCATGCAGTGCGATCTCTCATCCTTTCTTGGCTGAATTAGGGCAACTCCCTGCTTAGTGGCATATCACGTGAAAACCTTCAACGCTTGCAAAGACTTCATAATCGTGCAGCGCACACGATTTTTTGTGTTGATAGACGTACAAGCGCTACCCCCTCTGACGTGTTCTTTATTGGTTGCCCATCCAGCAGAGAATCGATTTCAAGATCTTACTGCATGTGTACAACTGCATTAAAAAAAAAAAGCGCCTTCATACCTTCAGGATTTGCTGCATATTTATGAGCCTTGACGCGTTGGTCTAAAGTCCGCCAACAAGGATGTCACTGGCCTTGTGGTGCCAAGAACTAATCCTGTCAGTGGGGACTGCGCCTTTTCTGTCCTGGGACCACGTTTGTAGAATAATCTACCCATTGCAAGAAAGCCCTTAAGACCCATCTTTTTCCTACTGATTAAGTTTTATGCTGTCTATAATATTCAATTTCTTGTTTTATTTATCAAGATTTTTATTTCATTTTTAATCAATTCTTTTATGTTGTCCTGCAAATGTTTAAAAAAAAAAAAATGCTATTGTATATTAAAAGTTTGTCTATGTATTATCAATTTTATTTTAAAGCGCTTCTATCCACGGGAGAGGCGCTATATAAATAAGTTCAATGATAATGATAAATGGCAGCATTACAGCTTTAGGGGCGAAAACGTTTTACACATTTTAAGCAGGGAGAATAAATAGATAAAGGTATAGGCTGGTTTGGTTTTCAGTAGGAAAAGGTTTAATGTGGGCTGTTTGACCCCAATGTTATTGAAGTCTCTGTTACGGCGATATATTTGTATTACTTTCTTCAATGACAAGATCAGATAAAACATCTAGTCAAAGGGTAAAGTTTTTCAATGTTTGGTAGGGCACAATCCTACATAATAGAACTGATCTTCAGTTCCCGATATTAATCTTACAAGCTGTTTAAAATAAAGGTAGATATCACCGTCTCACATTATAACCCATCCTATTCCGAGTTGCCTCAAGTATTTTTATGTATCGCTGACCATTTTCTGTATTTCTTACCCAAATCATATAAACAAAAAAGCCATATGGTAGACTTTTAAGGCCCCAAAATTTGTCCATAAGTATGAGAGGTCAAGAGTTTGAAAGAAGTTTTCATTTTTGCCTGAGGTGGCAGAGCAGGGGCCTCAGCCCCAAATAATGTAAGATGAAAGTGTGTTCACAATTTATACAGAACTTAATTCAAATTAAAACATTTAATAACTTTCAGTTAAAACATTTATCTCCATTTACCAAACTTTTCAACATTAGGCCCAACCAGCAATTTGAACGCCCAGCCTAACATCATTCATAGTGCTGATTATCCAGACAGAAAGTAGTAACTCATTGATGTAACCCATGGACCAAAGGCTTAGTTACCCTTGTAGTCCCAACCAAGAAAATACTTCAACCTGAATATTATACAAATAATACCAATTCAAATTCCTTCATATAATCACCATGGTTACTGGTTTGCATGTGAACTAATTCTTAAAATGTTTCTCTTCTGTCTCTTTAAAGTCTTTCAAAACTAAAATATGTAGCCTACATATTTATATAAACCTAGGTCTATAGCAAAACTTAGGAAATGTATAATAAGCCTACACCATAGTATCAAAACATTTTCTTTTTGGGTAAAATCATTCATTGATTAATTACAAAAAAGAGCGTGAGAGACTGAGTGTGTGAAGCGTGCATGTTCGTATGCAAGTGTGCGTAAAGAGTCAGTTTTAGGCGTGAAAATAGGTTTAAATTTTAGTTTGATTTATTATGATTCTAAAAACAGTTTTACAAAATTAATTTAAGAGATTCAATGGAGGTACGAGTGTGAGTGGACTGGTCTGCGATTGTATGGTGTGGTAAATGCATTTGGACTGATTGAGAGATTAAAGTAATATTATTTTTATATAATACTGGCCAGTATTTAGTATTGTGCATTTAGCCTTTTCTTTTACTTCAATAAATTTTGTTTGTAAATCACATTTTATATTGTTTTGTGTCTTTTTAATTCTGTAATTGTTCTTCTTTGGAGTCACCATACTCTTAGGGGAGAAAACCAGTCATGAAAGAACCCCTCCTGTTACACAAGGTATTGTTCTTAAGATACTGTGATTACAAGCTCTTTTCAGCAAAATTATATTAAGCCCTGCCCAATACACAAATTGATGAATTTCAACATTTTTATACCATGAACATGTACACAGTAGCTAATGTCATATTAACACAAAATATGAAACAAAACAGATATATGATTATTTAAATATGAACATTTCCGGATTTTTACAATAAGCCCTGCCTACTAATTAATATGCATGACATCGCCACCAAAAACTACAGGGCACATCTACAGATCATGGGCTATCTGTGTACCATATGTGACATGAATCGAATGCATCGTTCTTGAGATATCATGTTAACAAGCTTGCTGTTACAGTAACACACACACATATACATACACACATGTCAGCATAGGTTCCTTATGCTATTAGCATCAGAACCAAAAATGACAAACAACAAAGAGATTCTTTTCACAAATATTATTTTATACACCTCCACTCTCAATTACATCGTTCACAGGATTTATCGTGAGATGTTGTGAGAAATCCAGGCATTGCCGTTCTGCAATTGTTAACACCATTTTGGAACCAGAGTGGCACTGACAAAGCCTTCCTAATCTTCACTGTCCACATTGAGTGTCTGGAGTCCTGGATGAAAATAAAGAGAAATAAAAAGAATATGAAACAGTCCAGTGACATTAGGTCAACATCAACTTAGTGTATTAAATAAAGGTATATGGACTAGTAGAGACAACATTAGCAAATTGCTTTACAATTTGCTTTTACCCATGGACCCCATCCACATGTTGTATGCTGGCAATCAGTTAAGACCACAAACCCTCACTTCTCAATGCTGGCTAAGCCGCTGCAAACATCCATGGATTTGCCTTTATCTTACTATTAAGCTTGGATGATGTTCACCTTCAGACAATATCGATATATCGCTAGATATATATCAAAAATATCGAAATATCAATTGCAAGACATCACATTGAAATGATATAAATGTTTTGTACCAGGTAAATATTGCCCCAGCACAAAAAATAAATCACAGGAACATTGAAATTCTATAAATTTGAACATATCAATTTTTCACTATTTTCGTGGAACTGGTATGTGGCTTTTGTTTGTAATGAAAAGGGCCAACTTTACCTTTGAATGCTAGGTTCCACTAACTTGTTTTGAATTTCCTACTAAAGGGCATCATTTTTGCACCCTTTTTTTAAAGACCTCGACATTCAAGAGTCAATACAAATTTAAAGGAAATGTCCTCTGCTACTAAAAATCGGACAAGTGTGCTCAGAAATCTAGTTTGTGCTTGTGCTGCTTACTGTACAGAAAGTCTGATGTGTGAACGGACAAATAAGTGGGAAATATCTTTTAGTTTTGAGGATGAAATCGTTTAGTTTTGATGATAGTATCTACTTTTAAGTGTGAATTAGGGGCTTTTCCACATGAATTTGAGGATGCAGTATTCCTTGAGGAATTTAGATGCGATGTTTAACCCTTACTCTACCATGCAGCGATAGTGTCGCCGTTTTCAAACCACCTTTTTCTAAAAATAAAATCGGGACTGTACCAGTCCTATAGAAGTAATCTTGGTATCATTTTAAAGTACTCTGATATTTCTTCCACAAATTGAAAGTTTTTCAGAGTCATATTACATAATTTTTAGAAAAGTACATCGAAAAAGGGTAAAACTCAATAATTGCTAAAAAAATTACAATTTTTTTATTTTGCTCTTTTACATCTTACGATAACTTCAAGATCACATTTTTGCTTCAAAAACAAACACGCAAGTCTTAGGACAGGATAGTATTGGTTTCTGGTAAAAAAATTATAATCCCTACGTGCAATCTTTTGTTCTGATAAAATTTCTTCAAAATTTCATGAATTTCTGCCATTTTTGACCCGTTTTTTTCTTCAAAAAAATTGTGTAACCTAAACCGTACATCACACATGCTTTGTTGAACCGCCGTTGGAGAGCGCTTGAAATTTCCTTCCATTTGATATATAAATAAAGGCATACCCCCCTCTATTTAGAACCTATCCTAGAATTGAATTACACCTCTCCAATTTGAACGACTACGTGGTGCAGAGGAAATGTACGCAACTAACTTGCGAGCGCTCCGGGTTAGAGTCTCGCCGTGACCACTGCGCAATTATTTTTCTGCTGCAGCTTTCAGGGGACGTTTGACTTTTATAATTTTTGATGTGTATTCATCTTTCCTTTCTTTCTAAAAATTATAGATTAGTATCACGGAAAGGAAATTTCAAAAAGAATCTAAATATGTAACACAAATCTGTTTTCAATACTGACAAGAAGTTATACTTTTGCAAAGATTGACCATTTGTTGCCCAAATTTAGCCAAAAATTGCTTAATTGCATAATTTTGTCCAATATTTCCTAAATTGGTTTTAATTACTCAAAAGATAAATATCTTAGCATCTATTCCAACCAAACTTGTAATGAAAGAAAATGAAAGGAAAGTTGTCAAAAATGCATTAAAAAAGTACAATCTCATTGATTGCAATTGCTCAACCATCACAAATCATGAAAATTAACCTTAAATTATTGTGCAATGCCCATAGTGGTCTGTACATACTGAGTACAGTACTGTATTGTATGTCCAAAATTAAGAATTTCCTGCCTGCGGAACATAATTTTAGGCAATATTTACTAAAATATTGACTTAACATTATTGACTGACTGCAACTTTGATATTATTACAAACTTTTTGTGGCTGTATAGTGAGGAAAGGTGCATGTTTGTCATTGTCATGTTAACTTAATCATTACAATATCGGTGCATAGTATAGTATCGATATGGAAAGCATATCGATAAATGACCCTTGAACTTAATACTATGTCACTATTTTTTAAAACAAAATATCTGATATGGGTCAATATCAAAAAATAAAGAAATATCGATATATCGCCCAACCTTACTTACTATGTCACTTTTTTTAAAAACTTCAAATCCCACCCGAAATCCGACAACATGCCATACCACCTGAAATCCAGATGAAGCCCAAAACACGCTAACTTACTGTGTCCCACATTCCATCCCACTTTCTGTCCCGCATACCATCCCAGACTCCTAGCTTTGCTTTGTTTTTTTTACAGAGGTGGCCCACCCACCTGTCCCTCCATGGGCTCGTCCTGCCCCCTCAAAAAAAGTTTTTATTCTTTTATTTTTATAACTTTTTAAAATAAAAATTGATCACTGACAAATGTTTAGCAAAATTTGAATGCCAGGCTCCAGTGACGTGCCCAGGGTGACTTCCAAAGAACTGTTTTTTTTATAGTTTTTTTTTATACAATAAAAATTGAAAAATTAAAAAACCGCTTTACATGATTAGCAAAATGGCTTAAAAAGTTTAAACGATCAAAAATACAGCTATTAAAATTCCTGATAACCAAATCCATTAATAAACTTACTTGCCTTAAATTCACAAAATAATCTCAAAATAATAGAAAAAAAACATGTCTGTTATAACTTCAGATGACAAGCTTACCCAAATGAGAAAAAAACAAGTGTCTGATAGATAATACAGTCTGACAGTGAATAAAAGTGAGAGTCAAGTAGGCCTACATTAAATAATACAGTCTGACAATGTATAAAAGTGT
Organism: Chiridota heheva; assembly: GCA_020152595.1. Classification (NCBI taxonomy): domain Eukaryota; kingdom Metazoa; phylum Echinodermata; class Holothuroidea; order Apodida; family Chiridotidae; genus Chiridota; species Chiridota heheva. The sequence goes on along the minus strand of JAIGNY010000309.1, from coordinate 270,724 downwards.
GTGTCAAGTAAGCCTACATAGATGCTCTTCATCCCGGTCACCAAGTCAATATCACATTTAATCGTTAAAAACTACAATTCTATCATTATTTACTTTCAAATATAATATTTGCATACAATACTTCATGATTTTATGCCATTTGTTTCATTTTCTGTTCAGACTAAAAAGATTTTACCGAGTTTTATTAAAGCCCTGATGCTGATAAAAGAGAAGACTTGCGTTGTGTATTGCATGAGTTTTCCCGGAAATCCCCATTCAGTTTCTAATTCTGTGTCGTTTCATCATATTTTGATTTATTTCTAATACTACTAGCTACATGTATATTGCACCAAATCATATGCATTCTAATCTTCAATATCACAAATTCATTGTTTAAAATCTACTGTTTGAGAGTTATTTACTTTGGAATATATTAATTTCATATATTTCTTCCTGGTTCTATTTGACCAAGTTTGCTATGAAAGTCAAACCTATTATTGTACAGCCTGTTGAACTTTGTAACTTTAAGACAATAATTGTGTGTGTGCGCGATTATTCCGGAAGATTTCTCTTGGCAACATGTAGTTTAATATTGCTAATCAATTAGTTTGGATTGCTAATCAATTAGTTTGGATTGCTAATCAATTAGTTTGGATTGCTAATCAATTAGTTTGGAATGCTAATCAATTAGTTTGGATTGCTAATCATTTAGTTTGGATTGCTAATCAATTAGTTTGGATTGCTAATCAATTAGTTTGGAATGTTAATCAATTAGTTTGGATTGCTAATGAATTAGTTTGAAATGCTAATGAATTTGTTTGGATTGTTGATCAATTCGTTTAAATTGCTGATCAATTTGTTTGGGTTGCTAATGAATTTGTTTGGATTGCTAATGAATTTGTTTGGATTGCTTATCAATTTGTTTGAATTGCTAATAAATTTGTTTGGATTGCTAATCAATTTGTTTGGATTGCCTATCAATTTTCGGTAAAGAGTAGCAAACCTGCTAATCAAAGTTCCACAAACAAATTGCTCCCTGAGTAGCCCTATTAATGAATGACATCAAATATCTGAACATTTTCTTGAATGATTGGGCCTCTTACTTTCAAACCCTGCAAGAGGTCAACTTTTGATGGGATGTGTGCTATTAGTATGATCTACAGACAATCTACTGTAGCGGATGCTTTGAATGACTAGTCAAACAATATTGATCTATTTATTGCTTTTTAGAAACATTGAAGTCTACTTAGTTTATTCAAAATCTGTGAAACTGTGAAAGCCTCAGTAGTTTTTGATTTTTAAAATTGTATTTACACAATTTGTCTGTAATTGTAATGTTGCACAAAGTTTTGGACTTGAATTTTAATCAAAAACATGTGACATGATACAAAAGATCTTATTGGTTACCTTTAAAGTTACCGATTGGAACAAATGTTGCGAGGGTGTACAGCTTGTGTGGGGAATCTTCATCTTCGTTCCTCTTCCTGGCCAGACGCACACGCACCCTGACAGGTACACTCCTATCAAAACAAACAAAAAACCACTTCTTTTACAACTCATCTTAATCTGTACAACTTGTATTTATCTTTTCCCACCTCGCAATCCTACCGATAGATACTTAAAATGTTCAGTTCCAGTACACATAAGTATTAGAGCTGTGACCGTTTAGCGTGTACTCGCTACACGCTCGCAAATTTTGTAAACGTTTACTAAATTTTCATTGCGAGTAATCGTTTTTCATACATTATAGGCCTAGGCCTAGTGTCTTGCCGTTGAAAATCAATATTGATGATTCAAGTCACACATTCATTCGGCTGACAAAATTCCAATCAATGATACTTTACAAACTGTAAACTCGATTAGCATTAACCTTTTTAAATGTGCGAATCATAAATGCGCAGTAATCACCAATGAATGGGGATATTATGCACTTTGATTTCGCGAAATCTGAGTAATCAACTTGTAAAATGCACCGAATGTGCAGCAGTAAACAGTGAAACTAACAATAGGCCTAACGTTAGGCCACAGGGCTTTAGATCCCACACAATCAAGGCCCGTTTCATCGACCAAAAAACACTTGAATCGTGACAATCAGTACATTTACATGTAAATATTACCTGATGAGTCAAATAAATTTTGCAAGAAAGAAAAAATATTGCATAATAAATAAACAGAAAAAGGTTTTAACAAAGCTGAAATTCTGCATGCTGCGCAAAGATGGCGGCCATTTTTTTTCGAGAGGGCTGATATTTCAGAACTTCCTGGTGGTGGCATAGTTTTGAAATGTTTTACGGCGAGGTATATCATAGGCCTCAGTATGCAAGATTTTCACAGAACTTTGAAAGCCGTGGCGGATACGACAAACAAGTTACGCGATGTTGAGTTTAAATGACATTGAAAGGAAGTTATGTTCTTTCTAAACTGAATTTCCATGCATATTTTCCATAAAAATTATAATTTGTACTGTAGAAGTAAACTTTTTACGATTTGGAAAGCAAAACTCAGCGTCTATTTGGGCAAAGCAGTCAGTACTTTTGCCATACTAGTTGCGCGATTTTTTTACTTCGCCTTGTAGTTTTGGAGCAATTTTTGTGTATTTCCGAAAATTACGGTACTAAACTCGTGTACACGATACACGCTAGCTTTTTTTGGCGTGTACACGTTTACTAAAATCCCTAAACGTTCACAGCTCTAATAAGTATTCTGTGTTATTGAATGATACCAGGAACATATGTACATTGTTGCATTTGACTCTTTCCCACAAGAAAATCTATCTACATTTAAGAACAATCATCACATATCAGTGGTTAAGCCAGACCTGTAAAAAAGCCACTTCCGGCAGTTATAACTGCAGGGAAAAAAGGAATTCGTGGGAGAAAGTATCTTTTTGATATCTTAAGTAACCAACTTAACTGTATACCTAAACGTGGTAAAAAGCTAAGGTTTCCGCCATGTTTCAGGTGCATTGCTCTAAGAACCCCACACCCTACACACGTAATTGTGCGATAAATAGTACATTAATTGCGAAAGAGGAACATGTGTAAACATAAAGATGTTTTTAATACATTAACATTATTTGTCACAATTTTTTGTTCCTGGGAAGATGTTTGACACCTTTATACAGAACCATGGAAAATTGTATTAATCAATTTTACCTCTGGGTGAAGTAGGTTCATCTGATATGGAAGATTTTTCCAGAAAAACAAAAGGGTAATGAAACATTCCAAATTCACATTCCATCATCAAAGAGATGTCAAGTTGAACTTCAAGAGAAACAAAAGGGTAAAAAAACATAAAAATTCACATTCCATCATCAAAGAGATGTCAAGTTGAACTTCAAGAGAAACAAAAGGGTAATGAAACATTCCAAATTCACATTCCATCATCAAAGAGATGTCTAGTTGAAGTTCAAGAGAAACAAAAGGGTACAAAACATTCAAAATTCATACTTCATTATCAAAGAGATGTCAAGTTGAACTTCAAGAGAAACAGTCAAGAAAAACAAAAGGGTAAAGAAACATTCAAAATTCACATTCCATCGTCAAAGCGATGTCAAGTTGAACTTGAAGAGAAACAAAAGGGTAAAGAAACATTCAAAATTCACATTCCATCTTCAAAGAGATGTCAAGTTAAACTTCAAGAGAAACAAAAGGGTTACAAAATATAAAAAATTTACATTCCATCGTCAAAGAGATGTCAAGTTGAACTTCAAGAGAAACAAAAGGGTAAAGAAACATTTAAAATTCACATTCCATCTTCAAAGAGATGTCAAGTTGAACTTCCAAGAGAAACAAAAGGGTTAAAAAATATAAAAATTTTACATTCCATTGTCAAAGAGATGTCAAGTTGAACTTCAAGAGAAACAAAAGGGTAATGAAACATTCCAAATTCACATTCCATCGTCAAAGAGATGTCAAGTTGAACTTCAAGAGAAACAAAAGGGTAAAAAAAACATAAAAAATTCACATTCCATCATCAAAGAGATGTCAAGTTGAACTTCAAGAGAAACAAAAGGGTAATGAAACATTCCAAATTTACATTCCATCATCAAAGAGATGTCAAGTTGAACTTTAAGAGAAACAAAAGGGTAAAAAAACATAAAAATTCACATTCCATCATCAAAGAGATGTCAAGTTGAACTTCAAGAGAAACAAAAGGGTAAAGAAACATTCCAAATTCACATTCCATCATCAAAGAGATGTCAAGTTGAACTTCAAGAGAAACAAAAGGGTAAAAAAACATAAAAATTCACATTCCATCATCAAAGAGATGTCAAGTTGAACTTCAAGAGAAACAAAAGGGTAATGAAACATTCCAAATTCACATTCCATCGTCAAAGAGATGTCAAGTTGAACTTCAAGAGAAACAAAAGGGTAAAAAAAACATAAAAAATTCACATTCCATCATCAAAGAGATGTCAAGTTGAACTTCAAGAGAAACAAAAGGGTTAAAAAATATAAAAATTTACATTCCATCATCAAAGAGATGTCAAGTTGAACTTCAAGAGAAACAAAAGGGTAAAGAAACATTTAAAATTCACATTCCATCTTCAAAGAGATGTCAAGTTGAACTTCCAAGAGAAACAAAAAGGGTTAAAAAATATAAACATTTTACATTCCATTGTCAAAGAGATGTCAAGTTGAACTTCAAGAGAAACAAAAGGGTAATGAAACATTCCAAATTCACATTCCATTGTCAAAGAGATGTCAAGTTGAACTTCAAGAGAAACAAAAGGGTAAAAAAACCATAAAAAATTCACATTCCATCGTCAAAGAGATGTCAAGTTGAACTTTAAGAGAAACAAAAGGGTAAAGAAACATACAAAATTCACATTCCATCTTCAAAGAGATGTCAAGTTGAACTTTAAGAGAAACAAAAGGGTAAAGAAACATACAAAATTCACATTCCATCATCAAAGAGATGTCAAGTTGAATAAATTATTGACTAGATTATCTTCAGAGAATTGCATTCAAAAGAATATTCATAAACTTAAAGAAAATGCCATGAAATTATTGTACATTCTGCTTTGATAAATTATTCTATTAAGAAAATATCCAGCAAAGCTTTAAAACCTTCATTTCAAAAGTCCAGTGGTAGTCATGTTTCTCCTAAAGATTCTTCAACTGCACAATTTCCTTGCTGTGATTTTTCAATGTATCTAAACTTTCCACATGTAAAATTTCTCTTCTACTTCATCATTCGATTTTTCGCAAGTTACCAGTTTTTAGTCCACAAACTCATTACAAAGATTCAAAGACAATTTGTCATTCTACAATTTTGGACAAAACTCAATGAAACAGTCACAAATTTTGCAACAATTTATCTTGGAACTTTTGCGATTTTGTTTACAATTAAAGTCAGACTAAAATCAATGGTATGTATGTTATTTAATTTCAAGGTACTTATATCTGAAATTATCTTTTAAAACATCAAAGTAATTTCAGCCTATGATCAGAATATTTTTTTCCTGTCCTCCCCCATAGAATATTTTTTCCTGCCCTCCCCCATAGAGCGTAATGATAAATAAATGATAAATTATGTGTTATTTTATTTCAATCTGAAATTGTGTCAAAAAATGTATCACCCTCTAATTTGTCCCTGGAATACATATACATATATAACATTCGTCAGATTGCCAAATATCTGAATGTAGATTCCATGAAAACCCTTATTAATGCTTTTGTTTTAAGTCGCATTGATTATTGTAATTAATTTCTTGTTGAACTACCTGATTATCAACTTTACAGAATTCAAAGAATACTTAATGGTGCTGCTCGGTTGATTTTCAGACTACCAAAAATTTCTCACATTAATGCTGTTTTGAAGCCCCTTCACTGATTACCAGTCAAACAAAGAATTGATTATAAAATTATTTTACAAGTTTTCAAGTGCTTTAAAGGCCTTGCTCCAAAATATTAATGTGAAATGGTAGTTGGAAAACTAGCCGCTATGACTTTCTTTTAAAGTCCCTATTTGTTCCCCGTATTAAGCATAAAACTCTTGGCAAAAGGGCCTGTGTCAATAAATCTTCGAATACGCCAGAGGTTTCTGATGTGGTAAATTATTGACCGACGTAGAGCGTCAACATGGCTGGATAAGGAAAGCAAAGAACTGAAAGTGACATCACGGTTACAGATTGATTTAGATGGTTTGATACTGCTTGACCCAACAGTGATCTCTAACTCAGGTAGTATTCTAAGAAGATGAAAAATTCAGTTTTAGTATCATATAATTTCAAATAATTCACTTCCATCCATATCCTCATTTCAGCAATACAGGAGGATAACTTGTCACAGCATTTTCTACGTCGCTGGTGTTGCGAGGGTTGCAGGAGACATTTAATTGTGAATCGTCAGCATACATATGATAAGTCACTCCATGTTGTTTTGCAATGTCACCCAGTGGTGCAGTGTAAACCGGGAACAGCAAGGGTCCCGATATGGAACCTTGAGGGAGTCCATAGTTATGTGTTTTTGGTTTTGATAACTCATTAGAGATACTCACAGAGCTCTTCCATCCTGTAAAGTAGGACGAGAACCACTTAAGTGCAACTCCCGTTACTTTGAAGCGTTTCTCAAGACGAATAAGTAGGGTAGCATGGTCTACAGTATCAAATGCAGAGCACAGGTCTAAAAGGACCAATAAAACAATTCTTTTTAAATCCACTTCTTGTAAAATGTCGTTCTGAATTTTTAAGAGAGCTGTCTCCGTGCTATGTTTAGCACAGTATGCTGATTGTAGAGGATTTATCAGATTATTGTCATTGAGGTGGTTGATAAATTGAGTGGCCACACATTTTTCAATTACCTTTGCATTAAACGCCAAATTGCTAACTGGCCGATAATTCTTTGGATCCTCATCTAAAGTTGGCTTTTTCAGAAAAGGTTTGATGACAGTAAAATGTGCATTATCAGGAAAGACTCCTGTATCAAGTGAAGCGTTGACAATATTGGTTAAGGTTGGTAGATAATAAGCTATGTGTTTTTTTACAATAACCAAGTTGGTTGAGGGTCAAGTGAGCATGATGCATTAGACATGAGTGAAATAAGTTTATGGACGTCTATTTGAGTCATTTGATGAAATTCAGAAAAAGTTGAACAATCGTAAGGTGGATCATCAGTCAAGTGCATGAGGGTCCAGTGTCACGTTGAAATTATTCATATCTAAACGAATATCTTCAACCTTGTCCGAAAAGAAATCAGCAAAGCAGTCACTCAACTTACGAGGCTCGATGTGATTGAGAAGGAATTTGATTTGGTTGTTTTAAAGGAAGTTCGCAATCTGAAAGACAGTTTTGTTGTCGGCATTGTTAAGTTTGCTAGCGTAATGTAACTGCTTAGAATGTATGATTTTGGAAACCAGAAGTTTATTAGCAGAGACAAATGCTTGGCAATCAGCTTCAGAGCGAGTCTTCCTCCATTTACGTTCTGCCCGTCGCTTCTCCTGGCGGACTTGATGGATGGTTTTATTGTACCAAGGCATACGCCTCCTAATAAGGCGAGTGCGTGTCACTTTGGGCGCAAATTCATCCAAAACTTTAGTAACAATTGTGTTATGCCAATGAAGAAATTCATTTGGGCACTTGGTTTTTGAAACTGGGTTCAAACTCCTCTCTAATGCAAGTGAAAACAAGTCGTTATCAATATCTTTATGATTTCTGACTGTAAATGTAGTCCTGCATGGAAGAGCTTTTGGTGTGTTCAGAGAGAAACAAACCATGTGGTGATCAGATATTAAATTCTCAAAAACATCACAATGGCTAATCAAATCACTGTCCTCATTGGTTATAACATGATCCATAATATGACCATTTTTATGAGTTGATAAAGTCACATGTTGGTATAAATGTGAAGATGAAATAATTTCAGCATATTGTTTAACATCCGACCTAGCTTGGTTATCCCAGTGGAAATTAAAATCACTCACTATTAGTAATTTACCAGGCAAGATAGCTACATCATCCAAAAAGCTATCCAGTTTAGATACAACGTCAGTTGTTTGAAAGCCATTAGCCAGGGAGGGGGTGGTCTGTAAATTACAAGATTTAAGTCCCTAGTATTGTTTGTGATACAAGCAGATTCAAATGAAACTGAAAGTTGTTTAGTTCTAAGGGATAAGTTGAGTGAATTCTTGGAGATCACAGCTAATCCACCTCCAGACCGACCAGTTGATCGTGGCATATCAAGAAATGAGTAACCAGGGGGTGTACATTCGCCCATAACAACCCCATCATTATCGCAAAGCCAAGACTCAGTTATTATCATGGCATCAATGTCATGCTCAATAATACAATCACAGATGTATGTAGCTTTGTTCCTAATCGATTGTCCATTCCACACGCAAAATTTAAGATCTCCATCAGTACTTACAAACTCTGGAATAGGCTTAAGATTAGACAGATTAGCTCATCTAGATGCACAGGTTAAAGTGGCAGCCTCTGTTCTTTGAGTGACAAAAGAAGGTATGGGAAACTGTTGCTTGGTAAAAGCACGTTTTCCACGCTTTGTTGGTTTTGCAGTGCAAATTCCCAGGCTTTTGATTACGGTCTACAGTGCAGCCTTACAGTCTACAGAGCAGCCTTACAGTCTACAGAGCAGCCTTACAGTCTACAGAGCAGCCTTACAGTCTACAGAGCAGCCTTACAGTCTACAGAGCAGCCTTACAGTCTACAGAGCAGCCTTACAGTCTACAGAGCAGCCTTACAGTCTACAGAGCAGCCTTACAGTCTACAGAGCAGCCTTACAGTCTACAGAGCAGCCTTACAGTCTACAGAGCAGCCTTACAGTCTACAGAGCAGCCTTACAGTCTACAGAGCAGCCTTACAGTCTACAGAGCAGCCTTACAGTCTACAGAGCAGCCTTACAGTCTACAGAGCAGCCTTACAATGCCCCCAACTAGCAATTCTACTTTTAATCATACTTTTGCATTATTCAGCGATTTGATTTGAGTCATATCATATTACATTCATAAATTTGTCAGTTTACATAGTTTCAGCCTAAAGGGGCAAGTTCTGGTGGTATTAAGATCTTTTTATTCAAAAATAAAATCAATAATACTGGTTGACAAGATTTAAGGGCTGGTCAGGGTCACCCAGGGGCAATGCATCGGTGTGCGAAAATACTCTACTAGACTAACTCAACCTAAGTTACTATGTGGGTTAACGCTACCATTTGGTGGAATTTTATTTTTCCTAACCTGATGCCCTTTGACCAGATGTGCTTGTTAAGACGAGAGTCGATTCTGACATCCTCTGTGCCCATCATCAATGATGCAAACTTGCGGATTTCCTTGATTGCACGGGGAGCACGCTTCTTGAAAGTCCTACGGATGATAAAAAAAACAGTATGAGAGGCTTTAACATCATTATTTATAAATATTTAAAAAAATCAATAACTTTGTGACGACATAGAAATAGGTTCACTCCATATTCTATTAACCTCCGTCAACAAAGTTGGGTGGAGATTATGTTTTTGCCTGCATTTGTTTGTCTGTTTACCATCAAGATATCTCAAGAATTGATGATAGGATTTGGATTTATTTTGTGTGTGTGTTTGCTGCTTAAGAGGTGATTGAAATATGAAACATATTGGAGCAGGAGAAGGGCACAAATGGAGGGGTGGGGACGTTTTTGGATGAGATCTGTCAAAAATTCAAGTTCATAACTTTCAAATGAAATGTGCTGAACAACAAATTCATGCCCTGAAAGAATTTTCAAATAATCCATCTTCCAGACTCTAAAGAAATCAAAATCTAGTGGTTGCATATCAAAGAAAATCAAAACAATTGCTTGTGCCATGAAAGGAAAAGGATGGATGGTATGTAAATCTTCCATTAAAAGAACTCTATCAATGCTTAGCCTGAAATTGAACTAAAAACAATGAAGGTAGACCCTAAAGTGTCTATAATGCAAATGGAAAATACTGATTAAAAGTGTGGAAGAGATTTGGGGGTAAACTTAGTGGATCTAGGATTTCTGAGATTGTATTGGGGATGGGTATGAAGTTGACAAAATTTTAGGCAATTGGAATTAACAAGCGCCGGAGATATGCACTCGAAGAAGTGCTAAAATTCCCGTTAAACTGTTTTTGTTTTCAAATCATTTATACATTTTCATTTTATAGAAAAGCAAAAAGAATTACCTTGCACCTGCAATTATGACATCACATTTTACACTGCAGGATTATTTTTCAACACTTCTGGAATTATTAAAATGCAATAACTCCTAAATGGAATATGATATAAACATGGTTTTTATACCAATTGTTTCTTTAATAGATATCTACCATATAAATAAAAAGTCATAGATACTCCTTTAAAAGGAGCTAACCTGTTTTATATCTAAATTTTCATGAAAATAATTTTCCAGGTTCTACCTAAAACGTACATTTTTAAGCATAGGTGTAGTGTATGACTGGCCAGACTTATTTCTACTGTTTTTATTTTAATCTTGACCATAAGCGCAAGCATAGTGATACAAAGAGGAATTGAAGTGGTTTGGTCTGTAACTGACCTATTGTGAAGGCGTTTGTGAAGGTTGATGGTATACTCCCTGGTCACCACATCGTTGAGGGTGGAGCGACTCTTCTTCTTTTCCCCTTTTTTGCCATGGTTTCTAAAAAAGACAACAAAATATTACCTTTAATTAGCAGCATAGAGACAACTATAAAATACTTTATATTTACCCATCTACCCCTCGCATGCAGGGCTCAACAAATTAACCGGAAGGCTGCTTGTCCACCGAGCAGAGCAATTAATTTTTTGCAGCTATGTTTAATACAGTAGGTCTGTGAAAAAATCAGTTATACTTGCTCAGGTTACGATTGGTTTAAATAGTTTAAGTAGCACTCGTCGTAGCACCCGTAGTAACATCAGACTGATGCCAGCCATGTTGGTATTGCTGCCATTAGTGATGGCTGGCCGTCCGAGGGTACTACAAAAGCATATACCCTTCTGTGCCGTTTAAAATACTGTGCTAAAACAGAAAAATCTCAGTTTTAAAATCTTTATAAAACAAAATCATTTTGCCTTTTTTTTTCTGCCGACTATAATAATTCATGTTTGAAGCCCATCCATGACTTCAAAAACTGTTTTTACGGTGATGTTAGTTATTTTTATCAAAGCATTTACAGCCTATTTTCTTAAAGTAAAAATCGACTGACGCGTTCTGCAAAAGCAGTCAAAATTCAAAACATTGCTATAGGGGCCATTACATTTTAGCAGGGGTGATGTTTTAGATTTATTTGAAGAAAAAGTTAAATAATGCTGAAGTACTATTATGTTATCTAAATATTTCTTAATGTTTTTTAATTGTTTTTGCAGTTTTTTAACTAAACTTATTTAATAAATGAAATTACCGTATATGAACAAAAACATTGTCAGCGAAAAATCAACCTGCAGTGTAATGGAACATCCTAAAAATTATTTGCAGAGCTTTGAATAGTTGAAAACAAATAAGCGGTGACTAAGAAAAATGGCCAAAACATCATCGGAAAAGTTTTATTCATGTCATGGCGCCAAATAGGTAAAGTTTGAAAAAGTGTATTATTTAGACTATAAATGGTATAAGATTATTTTCTTAATTAAGTTATTATTCTATACATTAATTTTCTACAAGGTTACGGTCAATAGGAGAAAACACAAAAAATTGCACATACCTTAACTGAAAACTCCCAGAAATGTAATTATTGTCCAATTTGTCATATTTCAGCAAAAGAAAAAAAAAATCCCGCACCCGAATAGGTAAAACAAGGTATTTTTGTGGAAAAATTACACATTGACATTGTCAAAAAAAGACATTTCACGCAATAGGTTTCATGATATAACGATATTAAGAACTACTTTTTGTCCACAAATTCCGAGGTGTGGAATTTTATTTTTGCTGAAATATGACAAATCAGATAGGAATTAGATTTCTGGGAGTTTTCAGTTGAGGTACGGAAAATCGTGTTTTCTCCTATTGACTGTAACGATAGTGCCACTAGGGATTTTTACTTCGGGTGAGTCCTGTAACAACCCTTGTACGGTAATCCCAATGTCAATTTGTACTGCAGGATGTGTATATTAAATATCTAACTTAGGGGCATAGGCCTATTCGAGTATTCGGGATAACATTGTAGCGGTTTGGTACTTACCTGCATTGCATTGTTTTCAGGTTGTGTGTAGCTATTGTTTTACACTCCTTTTGTGTTCCAAGCTCAGTTAAGTTCTGTGTGTTGTGGAGTATTTTGATTGGTTCTTAGTCCTTTGCTGTTTATTCAGTTTGTGGGCTACATACACATGTGCATTCTTCTCTTATTTCTGACTGCAGCAGAATAGGGAGAACATGTCTTGTCTTGGAGCTAATCAGTTTGCCAGCCAAGTTGCTTTACTTTTTAAGTACTTTTATCTTATCTATCATCAGCTCAATCATCTAAGTACCTTTGCTTTCTCTGAGTGCCTCTACTGTGTACTTATGGTTATCATGTCTTTATTATACCATGTACTTTTGCCTTGTAATTCTATTACCTTTGCAACTTATATTATATACTGTATGTACATCAATCAGATGTAACATACATTACCTACAGTAACACACATTGTGTGTGCCAAAGGTAACTCACCTGCTTGGCATACATTACTTAGTGCATTCATTAGGACCCATGCTTTGGCATTTGTGCCTACAATAGAGCCACTGCACTGCAAGTTGATTTTTCGCTGACATTTTTTATTCATATAAATTTATCAAATAGTTTTGGTATAAAAATTAATAAAAAAAACTACGAAAACAATAAATAAAAGTTAATACATCAAAAAATGTTTAGATTATCTAATTGTACTACTTTATACATATTATCCTAATTTTTTCTTCAAATAATCTAAAACATATTACCCCTGCTAAAATGTTATAGCCCCAATGGCAGCGTTTTGAACTTTGACCGTATTTTGGAGAGCTCGTGAGACAATTTTCTTCGGAAAGAAAAGTAGTCCAAAATACTTTAATAAAAGTAACTAAAATCACCTTAAAAACAGTTTTTGAATTCATAAAAGGGCTTAAAACATCAACTCTATTCATTGTGGCCGAAAAAAGGGTAAAATGGTTTCGTTTTCATAAGTAAGATTTTTTAAGTTTTAACACCTCGCTTAAAACAGTACAGGAGGGTAGGCCTAGGCTATATAATGTTGTAGTACCCTCGGACCACAGGTGTTCCTAACAGTATGGCAACCTATATGCTTACTATATATTTATACAGAAAGGTAGGACTCTTTCTAGCGCGACTATTGAACCATGTATATAAAATCCTTTTTTTTTAAACACTCTATGAAATTACCGTCAAAACAATCTATCCTCCCAACAACATGCTGCAAACTAAAGAAATGTTGCGATGACGTCATGAAGAAGCAGCACTTCAGTTACGTCATCGCAACGTTCCTTTCAGGCTTTAGTGTGCAGCAAATTGTTGGGCGAATAGATTGTCTTGACAGTAATTTGGTAAAAAATTCATCGTTTGTACATCTAATCATAAAAAAACTAATAAATACCGTGGCTTATACACGAAGAAGGGAGTCTCCAGCAAATGTGAGTAGAGTAAAAAAGTGTAATTAAGATTCGCGAGTGGTCATGAAAAAGGAATTTTTATATACGCTTTGATAGTCGCATTAGAAAGAGTCCTGTCTTTCTTTAAATATATATAGACCCCTTAGGCCTAGTAAGCATATAGGTTGCCATAAGCTTAGGAACACCTGAGCCTCGGACGGCCAGCCAGTAACGGCAGCCATACTACCACGGCTGGCATCAGTCCGACGGTACTACAATAAGGAGTAAGTACTTAACGTTAGGCTATGCCTGACGTTACATTATAATCTCAAATATATGATAGGCCTAGGCCTAGTGATATTGTACCAGATTTTCTGAAAGTGTGAAGTCGCGTATAGGCCTAGTACTAGTGACTGCCAGTGCCAGTACTAGGCCCTTTGAGGCTTTAATATACTTGAACATGTAAAAGTTTTAAGAACAAGTAATACCTTACGTTAGGCGTTACTAATAACTTTTAGTCGTAAAATTAGTCAATTAACTGGCTGGCTGGTTAGTGCAATAGTGGTAGGCCCTAAGCCTAGCGTTAATAAGAGTAACGTTAATTTGTGTAAAACATCATACATGTTATGTCCGACCAGGTGCAATAAAGGAATATGATCTGCTCGTTTTTTTCAAAATTACGTATAAAAAACAAAATGTGTTCTTAAAAATCAGTAAGGATAAGAAAGGAATTTCACTTTAATCACATAAATAAAGAATTAGTGACTGAAATGCATGGATTACAAAGGATTTTGGTCAATAATAAAACAGAGATCTTACTCTAGAGAGAAAATACCTTAAAAGAGGGCGTTTGATCATAATACTTTTTGCACATTGCTTATTAAGAGTAGCACACCGTTAATTTTATTTTGCTTGGAATGCGTTTTTTTAAATTTATTTATGCGTTCTTTATGTCTATCCATTATACATTTCTTGTTTTATATGAATCTAGTCTATTTACTTTCATGTTTTTGCTCATTTTTTATACTACTGTTGTTTTCATTGTATTCTAACATGTACTAAAGTTGTATTACCACATACCTCAGTAGGGGTCTTAGATGAAATAAACTATAAACTATTCTTCCTTTCTGATTCATAAGAATTCTTATACTGGTTAGAGCTTGGGACGTTCTTGGAGGCAATAGCTCCAAAAGAAGCACTGGCTTCGAAAAACTCATGGAGGACGTCGGATCCATGTAGCTCTGAGATATTTTAGTATTTACCATTACACAAAGTACAAGTAACATCAGATTTAAATTCAGATTCATGCATATTCGGCAGTTGCATCGTTATAAATTTTAGCAGGGCAGGTCTGGAGCAGGGGAGAAAAACGTGGGCAGAAAAGCGTGGGACAGAAAAACATGGGGCAGGAGGGTAGAAAAGAACAAACAAAAAAAAACGGTAATAAAGCGGAAAAATTGGAGTGGTAAACTTAACTTTCATCGAACGTTGCTGCTGCAAATTTCCTTCAGTTTTTGAGAAGTTTGTTTAATTTTCGAGCAAATTTCTTCGCTTTTCGGAAAATATTTTCAATTTTCTAAAAACTTTGCCAAATTTCCAATAAATTTTCAAATTTTCCTGAACTTTTTTTGTCAATTAATCATTCTCCAATTTTAAAACCGGGAAGAAATTAAGAATGCAGTCGGTCGGTCAGGGGGCAGTTTCCTCCTCCCTCACGTACCCTTTACGCCTCTGCTTGTCTGCTAGGAGGTTCAAGGCGAGTTCGCTCAAGGGCCCTTTCTGGGATCCAATTGCGAAGCACCGGTAGAGGTCCCGGGAGAATCTCTGAAGATTCCGTGTTTTGATGGCACCAAATGGCTTTAGATGATGCAAAAAAAAAATCATCTTAGTTTTCGTGACGACGCTCAGTTTCAACAGATAAAAAGAAAAACACATAAAACACTCGCGAGGGAGGATTGAATAAAAAAAATATGATAATCTCGTCAGATCTGGAAGCATCTTTTAGGCAAAATTAACTAAATTGCTTTAAAATATATGAAAAACCGCATGGAAATAGCTAATAAAAATCATCAACACTGATTAAAAGTGTATGATATATTAAAATGTAGAGCGTTTCCGCCATGCTGCGTTTCCGCTACTTTTTCTGTCATAAAAACCGTGCGTTTGCGCCATGGCGGAAACGCACTGTTTAAAAAAAAAAAAAAAAAAATTTGATGGCGGAAAGAGATTTTCTTTAACATACCTTTTTTTTTACACAGTATGATTTGAAATTTTTTATAATTTTCACTGATTATGAGTTTTAATTTTGTCCTGTTTAATCCCTGGTTTAATACACTGTCAATCAGAATTTATTCCGAACTGGTCACAAAAGACCTTCATAGAATGCGGGTAATGATCTCTCTGAGATTATAGCTTTCCTTTCAATTACTGGCTGACAGACTGTACCTTATTCATTTATTTGTATGTCAGCTGTTTCCGCGGCAACCCATGAAGAGTCACACACGAAAATGAGGACAATTTTTGATTCACAATATATACTATGC
The DNA here is from genome assembly GCA_020152595.1 of Chiridota heheva. Taxonomy (NCBI): domain Eukaryota; kingdom Metazoa; phylum Echinodermata; class Holothuroidea; order Apodida; family Chiridotidae; genus Chiridota; species Chiridota heheva. Next base: position 254,689 of record JAIGNY010000309.1, on the reverse strand, counting down.
ATAGTATATAGGTTGAATGTAAACATTACCTGAGTAAAGTTTTTCGGATGCTTGCATGTGCCTAAATATGAGGTCCTATTATCACCCATAAAACTTTTATTTTTGGTCATTTTTGGTTATAATTGTAGTTATAATTGGTTATAATTGTAGTCCTATTCTTGGTTATAATTGTAGGCCTATTCTTTTACAGACAACCGTTTGTGTTCCATTTTATACATCTGATTACAAATAGGCCTGTATGAAAAACTCCTGTCATGTCCACCACTTTTTTTAAAATGGTGGTATGATGGCGAATGGTGGGCCAACATATTGTGACAAACATGAAACGATTTGTTCTTGTACCATGATGTATTAATATGATCTATTTATAAAAGTCAGTATAAAGTCAGTATTTAATTGTTAATATTTCCTTGCACTTAGCTGCTTAGTAGGCTTTTTCTTGTCTTTACAAGCATACACAAAATTTCATATAGGAAAAAATTGGTTGTTTCCGCCATAAAAATTGTGCGTTTCCGTCTTATGGCGGAAACAACCTTGTTTCTATGTCGGAAACGCATCATGATGAAAACGCATGTCCCCCGATAAATTTGTAGTTGTCATAATTCTTTGAAATTAAAGTGCTGATGCAAATTTTACCAAAGTTTTGAGTTTTTTACCATACTTTTAATTCTACAGCAGGAATAACCTTTGGCGCCATCATAACTTAAACAGGCGCTAAATTTGAGTTCTCAAATTTGGGTTTTTTTCTCTCAGATTATTGAAGTTTTGACCAGGAAGAAGCTAATCAGTTATTTTCTGCTGTACTAATGATAGCAAGCAGGTGATTTTGAATTTGAACCATGCCTTTTAAGGGGAAAAAGGAGAAAATACGGGTGAACAACGCCCAACACTAGATCAGTATCGGCTAGCAGTACGTCAAGCACAGATAGCAGGCAAGATGACGTAACTCCTAACCTACCCTTTGAACAATTTGTAAGGAACAGCCTTAGCGACATTCTTCAGAGAATTGGAGAGGTACAGGAAGTGCAGGAAAAACAAGGTGAGATACTAGATGTGATTGAAAACAAACTGACTGAATTGACTTATTCGATTTCAGAAATCAAGGAGGATTTAGAAAACGCCAAGTCAAACTTTAAGAAATGTAATGAACTAGTCAGTGCTACAGCTAACGAAATTGTATCTTTGAAAGATCATCTAAATAGAACTAAAAGAAATTGAAAAAAAAAAAACAGCCTTCGTGTAACTGATGTAGGTGAAAAACCAAATGAAAATATCCAGGATTGGGTGAGAAAGCTGGTGATGGAGAAGTTTAAGATAGAGGACCCTATAATAGAGCGTGTCCACCGCAATGGCCGGATTATCTAACTGAAGTGTAAACGGTTATCATCTTGTTAAGACCACGATATACCCCGGATAAGTTCAATTTCTGGGGTGGGTAAAACAAGCACCACAACTGTTTATCAAAGGCCGTGGACATTGACTTGGTTGTCGATGTTATGTCTGTCCGACGATCTGACCTAAACAAGTCTGGCGATTAAAGAAAGCAACTATCATAACCGAACACGCAACGACCCGTCATTAAATTTGTATTCAACTCTCTTTGGCCGGAAATTGGAAGGAAAATCTATTCTCATCTTGGTTTTTAAGATGCTAAGATATACAGGATAAGACATTTCTGTTAAAACAAGCCCGAAATGTTTTGAGAGAAGACGCTTTTCACCTAAGCGACGACTAAACAAGACCTAGCGGGAAAAAGAAATGGGCAAATCAAGTACAAGAGGCTTACAAGCAGGGTCATCGGTATCGCTTTTATGCTGGGAAATGGCGCACGTACAAAGGGGTGGCGGTAGATTTCCGTACGCAGGTGAGATAATGAAAATGAAACATGAGAATCTTGGTTAGGCTGAGTCAGATTACATACAGTTTTTTCGAGAGAGGTCCCCCCAAAAAAGAATCTCGAATGGCTCATTATACACGCATCTGTGGATGAGTGTTTTTGTCTTTGTTGTGTATTATTGTGTTATCAGTGGTTGGTGTATTTTTTTGTTTTTGTGTTTTAAACAGAAACTGTTTTTCTCTCGCTCTTCATAATATGAATATCTTATCTCAAATTGATATAAAGTTCATCTCAGTGAATATAAGAGGTTTGCGTGATTATAAAAAAAAAAAAAGAAAAGATTTTCATCTGGATTTCAAGGAAAATGAAAGATATAAGTTTTCTATAGGAAACCTATTCTATACAGGACGAAGAAAGGTGGCGTCTTAACTGCTTAATTGGAGAGGCTAGATATTCTTTTCACACGGCTCCTCACATAGCAAGGGGGTTATAATATTAATAAAGGAGAACGTCGACTTTGAATGTGTACATTTCCTGAGCCTAAACGGTCTTTATATTATCATCAAGGGAAACATTCAGGGTCAGCCCATTATTATGGCTAATATTTACGCTCCCACAAACAATAACTACAGAGAGCAGTTCATTTTCTTTAATGAGCTGCAAGAGGTTTTAGATGAGTTACATGATGACAGTTTTATCCTCATAATTATTGGTGGGGATTTCAATTTTCCGATGTACTCCAACTTAGATAGGGTTGGCAGTTTATCATTTTGTAATAGTAGAGAGGTCGTTCAAAGTGTTAATCATTTAATAGCTTATATTAACTTAATTGACATATGGAGAGTTAAAAATCCCTGTGTTAGGCAGTATACTTGGAGAAGAACACCTTGGCGCCAAAGTAGATCAGACTATTAGCTGATTTCAGATAGTTTACAGGATAACGTATCAAAGGTTGATATTATAAATTAAATTACCACTGACCATATGGCTATTGAACTGTGTGTCACCTCCACAGAGGATGATGCCCCTGGAACAGTGTATTGGAAGTTTAATAACTCATTGTGTAGGGATGGTAATTTTTGTGATGGTTTATATTCCAATTTTGATAGTTAGGTTCATGAGTTTACTGCTTTCAAGGGTTATCGTCTTAAATAGGAATTTTTCAAATTTAGGATCCGTCAGTACTGCCAGCATTACGCACGTGGTAAAACTAGTCGGAGAAAGGATAGAATGCAATGGTTATCTGAGCATATTATTAATCTAGAGCTGTCGCTGGGGGTTGTTACCGCACAGGATGACCGCGATTCACTTTTGAATGAATTGGATAGCGCAAAAGATGAGCTTGAGCATTGGCATAATGAAATTACAGAGCGTAATAATTAGGTCTAAAGCTAATTGGATGATGGAACACGGGGAGAAGAACACGAAGTATTTTGCCTCTATTGAAAAGTACAAGAAAGCAAAAACCATCATACGTAAGGTAAAAGATGGCAATAGTGTGTTAATGCTCTTGATATTATCAATTCAGTTTTTTCACCAAGTTATTCCAATCAGACCATGTGGTAAATGACGGTTATTTCCTCGATGACATTAATGCCTTATTTAATCATAATGCTAAGAATATTGAGGGCAAGCTGGCTAAAGAGGAGTGTTTTAGCAATTTTAGGTAGCTTTGGCACTAATAAATCTCCGGGGAACGACGATTTAACAGGCGAATTTTACCGTACCTTTTGGAATTACGTGGAGGATTTGGTTGTGGATTCTTTAAATAAGGGATACGAGAAAGATGAATTATCGGCATCACAGAGGCAAAGTGTCATAGTTGTGTTACCTAAAGATGGAAAGGATAAATCCTTTATTGGAGAATTTTAGGCCTATTTCATTAATTAGTGTGGACTATAAGATAGGGGCAAAAGCCATTGCGACACGTTTGAAAGGGAATTTAATATTTTATAATTCAGCCTGACCAAAATGCATTTATTCCCGGGAGGAGCATTGCGGAGGCAATCCGTACAGTTTTCGGTATCATGCATTATACTGATTTTTTACCATATGTCGGGATACGCCATTTCAGTTTAACTTCCATAAAGCTTTTGATTCTCTTAGTCATGAATTTTCGTTCAAAGCACTGACAGCTTATAATTTTGAACCATCAATAATACAATGGATTAGAACTTTGTATATGAATAGTGAAGGTTGTGTTATGAATGGGAAGTTGTCAACAGAATACTTCCCTAACCTGTGGGGTTAGACAAGGGGATCCTTTATCTCCTTATTTATTTATTCTTTCAATTGAAACTTTAGCTGTTAAGTTAAGGAATAGTGATAATATACGTGGTATCCCGGTTAGGATTGAGAATATCAATAAGTATATCAATCTATCACTTTTTGCAGATAATATGACACTTTTTACAAAAGATGAGCAATCGTTACATATAATATCTTGATAGTATTTAAGGATTTTGAAAAGTCGTCCAACCTTAAGATTAACCCAACTGAAACTTTTGCCATGGTCTTGGGGGATCATTTTCAGAGAGTAAACAACGCGGAAGTGGCTGGACTAAATTGGGTCAGTACAATGAAGATTCTGGGTATTTACATCTCGTACAACAACAAAACAGTATTGAATAAAAACATGGATGGTATCATTAAAGATATTAGCAATAACCCCAATCTTTGGAGGGCTAGAAATCTGTCAATTTTATGAAGATTCAGATTATCAAATAGTTAGGTATTTCCAAACTTAAATTAGGGGGCAAGTCTGTAAAGGGCTTTTCAAGTCCAAGATATTTTAGATATGAGGGGAAATTTCCACAGTTTCGACTTTTTCCATCAGAGATATTGCAGACTATTTCAAAATGTTGGACATATTTAACGCTCTCCCTAGCAATTGGAAAAACATAATTAATTCGGTTGGTATACTACCCTACCATGGGGCTATTGATATTGGTACAAGTGATGAGGCGGATATAACACTATGTTATAACTTGGAGACCATCAAGAGTAAGATTTTGTATGAGGTATTAGTGTCTTCGTTTACCCCCCCCCCCTACCCCCACCCTCTCCCCGACAGTCTGGACTAAACTTAAAGATATGTATGCTTATTCTGAAAATGATCTTCACCATATTTTCAATCTTCCTTTTTTGACAACAATAGATAACAACTCGAGAACTTTTCAAATAAAAAATTTGCATGATATAATTCCTTTAAATGAGTGGCTTTTTAAAGTGGGCCTGGCTGACTCCCCACTATGTGGCTTTTCAAAGTGGGCCTGGCTGACTCCCCACTATGTAGATTTTGTAAGTTAGACGCAGAATCACTCCAACATTTGTTTGTTGATTGCCAGATTACCAGTTTTTTTAGCAGAAGATTATGAGTTATTTTGTTAATCTTCCATTTCCTCACATTTCTCACTCTTTTATTTTGGGTTTTTCGAAGTCGGTAGAGATTTTAAGTTAAGTCAGCAAGTGATTGTAGTAGGTAAACAGGTAATTTATGAATGTAAAATACAAAATAATAGCCCATCCGTTCGTCACCTGATTCCTAAATCAAAAATTATTCGTAAATTAGAAGAGCATATAGCAACAAGAAATGATAAGTTAAAGTCCCATAATAAAAAATGGCTCTCAATTTTGCATCTTCTTTTTCAAATTTTTCTTGTATCTGGAATCCTCTCAAGATATTTCTAGTCTTTTGTTTTTTCTGTTTTCTGTTAGTAAGTTTAAGAATGTTGAACTTTAATTACGAAGAATTAAACTTTATGAATTATGTTATGATAATTGTATTCCTTTTCGACATTTTCTTCATTGTGATGATATGTTCAGATATGAGAGTTTAACATATAAATTGTACTGAAACAAAATAGGAATAACTTTTTGTGACAGTAATGTTCAGGGACTGAAATATAGCAAATAAACTTGATGATAACTCGAAAATTATTTTCAAAATTCAAATGAATAATCTGCTCATATTGTAACTTGAATCTTGCAACCACAATATACAAATTGCTACTTGTCCATAGAACTTTTGAGACAGAAGCTAATCCGATTGAAATTACACGATTAAACTTTAAAGGGTGAAAATCTCACCCAATATGGGAACGGGGGGACAATGTTGTAGGGAGGGACTGCACAAATTCCCCAGCGGGGTTCAAGGCGAAGTCAACTGATCGCTCGTCATTTCAATTATAAAGTACATGCGTCCTAAATCAAAGCATTCAAGAAACAAAAGCGTCATTTTATGCCTGAAAACTATTATTCATAAACCGTCACTTTGTCTCTTCAAATCACGTAACTATTTTCACGAAGAATGATCGATATAAACACCGTCACACCGGTGGGAGGAGAGGGGTGCAAAGTAAGGTCCAAACGGATGTTCCTTGAAGAAATAGGCAGTTACAGGTTTTCGGGGGCCGAAAGTGTTTTTTTCAAAATTGTGGATCAGATCTGATATGTCAGTGCTTTAAATAGCTATGGAAAAGGTAGCGGTGCATTCCCCTCCCCCCTCAAACACACAGGGGTTGTTCCCCAATAATAATGGGCCTGAATTGGCTCTCTGCGTCCCTGACAAGAAACATATTAACACTTATTGTTGTTTATGTTTGTGTTTAAAAAACGCTCACATCTAAAATGTCAAGAACAGTATGTCAAGAACAATAGGTAGCACGGAACTAATAAGGTATCACTCCGCCATCGAAAAATAAGAACTCTCAGAGAAAAGGCTAATAAAAATATTTTCGAGAGGTCCCCTTTCATGGGACAGGAAGTTAAGAAGTTGAAAATTTCAGGAATGGTAGAGAAAGGATAGGACTTGACAATCTGACAATGCATATCCATACTTGATGAGATTTGTTCAGTAAAAGTTTTAGGGGAACTATTTTACCAAGGACCCACACCCAAATTTGAGAGATTTGGTGAGGGTGTATAACACTTCTTCACTTCAGCCTAAAAGAAAAAGGGCCAAAACCTCTGGTGACCCCCTATTGAAAGTACCCTTATCCAAGAGATATTAGATGGTACTTTATAGAAAAGATCACAAAAGATCCCAAATCTGTAACATTCTGGTACAAAAAGGATCCCAAACTTGACTCTTTCAATCATAGGCTTCAATAGGGAAATAATTAGTTTCGTGCTACCAGTACAAGGCGGCCCAGATTGATCAATGATCAATGATAACAATATACTAAACACAGAAATCAATAATAACAAATCACATTCATATGGGTATTAGATGATAAGGCGGTATTATTCATATAGGATTAAACGTTGTGTGAAAATAATCTTCATTATTTTACTTCAATAGTTTTAAAGTTGGTGATCAAGTGATAAATGAAACTCACAGCCTCGGACAAA
>JAIGNY010000309.1:215000-242500 GCA_020152595.1 Chiridota heheva | reverse complement strand
ACCAACCCATCAAGGGTCAATAAAATAGCAAATACATTTTTCCAACGAAATTCAACACAAAATTTACCATTATTAATTGACCTATAACCTTTGACTTTTAAGCGACATGTCACATCGTTTCCAAGACACCCCTTTATATTATCCCTCATTGACCCATGAAGTAACAACCCAATTGCTCTTATGTTTTTTTTTTCCATAACACGCGACGAACCAAAATTTTCATTTTTAGATTAACTATTTGACCTCTGACCTTTGACTTCTAAATGACCTGCCCCATTTTGCAAGAAACATAACCCTACATCACCTTTCATCAACCCACCAAGTACCAACTCATTATCATTTACGCTTATTCCCGGAAGCGCCACACAAAATTTACCATTTTAAAATCAATTATTTGACCTCTGACCTTTGACCTTCAAATGACATATTCCATTATGTGTGGGACTTAGCCTTGCATTCCCCTCCACCAAGTAACAAACTCTGGACTCTAACCCATCGAGGATCAATACAATAGCAATTACATTTTTCCAACGAAATGCAGCACAAATTTCGCCCCCGGAACGTATGGCCCTAGCGACGCCACTGCTTGTAACCGAAAGCAATAATACCGAAGACGCCATCAGATGGTTATCAAATGCTAGAGACAATCTCCCTGAATTAGACTCGATAAGATATGAATCAATATTATAAGCCATCGATAATCTACCTAATGTGGTGTAGCGGTTATCATACCTGTCTACAGACCACGAGGCCCTGGGTTCAAGCCTGGGGTGGGTAGACACGCCAGTGTACCACATTTGTACTATCATAACCGAATACGCAGGCGACGACCCCGTCATTGTAATTGTGTGTTTAACTCTCTCTCTCTCTAAGCCATCGATGGCCTGCTCTCATTGTGTAGCGTTAGGCCTAGTAATGTTGTGAATGAATACCTAAATGAGGGCGCAATTATTTATATGTTCACCATATTTATTGATATCATTAATTCGAATTATTTATATCATCAATTCGAATTAGTGATATTAATATTTTATATCTCATGCCTTTAATAGCCCACTGATAAGGAGACAGTATGGCAGCAAACAAGTTAGTCGTTACAACTTTGCTGTCACTGGATCATCTCTCTAGAATGAGCTGCCTGTCCACATCAGATCTGCAAGTGACATTATCAATTTCGAGAAGCAATTGAAAACACACCTTTTTACCCAATAATCAGATAATGTAAAGCGCTTAGTTTTGTTCTCAATATAAGCGCTATATAAGCATTCACATAATAATGATAATAATAATAATAATAATAATAATAATAATAATAATAATAATAATAATAATAATAATAATAATAATAATAATAATAATAATAATAATAATAATAATAATAATAATAATAATAATAATAATAATAATAATAATAATAATAATAATAATAATAATAATAATAATAATATCAATAATAGTTTTTAATAATATCGTAACTTAAATTGATGATATGAAGAATTCATTTAATGATATCAAGAATTTGATTATTGGTATCATAAATTCAATTCTTGATATCTTAATCAGACTTGAGAAACGAGATATCATTAAGAGAAATGCAGATGTCAGTAATTATTTCATGATGTCATGAATTCTAATTTATAATATCACGAATGATTTAATGATAAAATAATAGAATAATAAACACCCAATTTTTTTATTTTTTTACCCTTTTCAAAGTTTTATACGAAAAAATGCTTGTAAAAAGTTATGTCACGAGTTCCGGCAAAATGGCAAAGAGGTACTGGTGGTATGTAGCAATTTTGGTATCAACTGATGTATTTTTTTAATTTGGAACATCTTTCTAATACATACGTAGTTCGAAAAATGTTTGTCTTTTACAATCTTAGAAAACTCTTTTCCCGCTCATATAAACAACTTACTCTCCTATTCTAATTTCTATCATTAAAATTTTGTGACGTGTCAACTTGGACAGCGATATCACTGATCTCCGGCTGGCCGTACGTATAGGCCTAGCCTATACACATACATTACATACAATAAGTGTTATTATGCGTTTACAATGCATTTATTTATCAGCTATTTTACTAGCTTGAGTTCAGTTGTAGGCTTAAACATTTACGCTTTTTTGGGGTAATTTTTAGGAAATAGATCGCATGATGATGAAGCTTAGAAGAAAGGAGAGAAGTGTATGAATCAGTGCATGTGCCGGATGAGACTGAGAGGCACTAACTATTTCCAAAACGTATTCTTAGTTTACTTTAAATCTGTGGTGTTGTGAAGGCGTTCGGGAAGGATTTGTTGTGATACATGTAAGAAATATAGGTTTGGAACTTCGCGTTCAGCCGGCTCAGGGTGGCTAACTTCCCCCTGTAATATCCCGAACATTTATGCTTGGATTGCATCTTCAGGTATACTGTAAGGGGTATACTGTAAGGGGAATCTGAGGTATCAGAGGATGAAATTTCCGAACTTTTTGCTGACGAAATTTTAGGTATGTAATTACTTTGCACGCGTTCACATAGGCAGTTCTGCGGGGATTTACAACTTGCAATGCACATCTTCAAATAAATTTGCGAACGTCACAGAAAGTTTTTATTCTGAACTTCGAAATAACGCGATTTCCACACTTTTCCAATTATTATTTTGGAGAAATAGGTGTTACTATTCAGTGAGTGTCAAACATCATGAGCAAACGTGCTTCCGTTACCAGTCCTTTCAGCGAATAATCGATAACTCCACACTCTTTATATTATTACACTGAACACCAATCCATCTGTCTTCCAAAGCACGTAATGATTGATTTTTCGCAGATCTCAACTGCTCAACACTTCAAGAAACAAAACGTTCGTAATTCAGGATATACGTCACCTAACAATTGTTCTCGTCACATTATTTAAAGGAGACATTAAGTCTGATAGAATCATTATTTCATATGACAGAGGATGAAAATCTTAACCAATTACCGCAAACAGCAAATCAAATTCTTATTCCTATCTCAAGTTATTCATCTTTGAAGTCAACAACACATGGGGGCTGCTATTTTCTTAAATTCTGTATTGAAATATTGTGCATGATGACATAATTTCTCCAATTGGGACATAATAATGATAATGTATTTCGTTATAAATGTGACTGAAGATTTTTTTATTCCAAAATGATGTGACACAAAATTTTACGGCATGTTTTGATAATTTCATCTGTACGCAAAAATGTTCTTGACCCTTGCAAAAACAAAAAAACAGTTTTTCTAAGCTAGAAAACTTGAGGTAGGCTATAAAAAATATATGAAGAATATCTAAAGGAAACATATAGCATTTCAACATCCTACTAGGCTGATGACATAATAATCTACATGTTTTAAAATCAAAATGGCGGCTCCCATTTAGTAGTAGCAGTTAAGTTTTTCATGAAAAAATGTGTTAGATTGCTTCGGGAGGTGCGGAACTGGTCAGAAGATGTGTTATTTTTGATTTTATCATATGAAACAATGATGATGTCAGACTTTGTGTCTCCTTTGATATTCCGTTAGAGTGAACACTTGAAACATGTAAAAGACTGTAATCCACGGGGCTTACGATTGTACTTTAGACTGTTATCCACGCGGGGCTTACGATTGTACTTTAGACTGATCCACGCGGGCCTTACAATTGTACTTTAGACTGATCCACTCGGGGCTCACGATTGTACTTTACACTGATCCACCAGGCTTACGATTGTACTTTAGACTGATCCACGGGGCTTACGATTGTACTTTAGACTGATCCACGTGGGGCTTACAATTGTACTTTAGACTGATCCACTCGGGGCTTACGATTGTACTTTAGATTGATCCACGGGGCTTACGATTGTACATTAAACTGTGATCCACGGGGCTTACGATTGTACTTTAGACTGCATGGTAAAGATAAACAAATACTTACAAAATTCATTTCCCGAATTTCTTAACGGTCTGTCAGTCTGTGGCGACCTAAAAGAGTCTACGGGCATATGTATATTAAGAACATCTTCTAAATGTTCAAAATGTACTCATAACAATCAAACTATATAGTCACAATCTAATATTTTTTTTTTTTTTTTTGCATGCCTTGATCAGTTTATATAACTTTTTAATGCGAATGATGTATGACAGTATATGGTGCAGGCACACTGTACAGTGTTGTTTTTCAGGGGGAACACGGGGAACTCCGTCCCCGCACTTAAATTCAAGGGGAACGCCGGTCCCCCATAAAAAATATAAATAGAAAAATGAAAAAACAAAGAAAATCGCGGAAATGATAGTAATATAACACAAACAAAATGTAATAGAATAAACAATCCCTTCCAAACATTTCACTATAAAAAAATTTTAAAATATAATTTAACGCAATAAATCCACAAAACTGGCAATAGTTGTAAGTTTATTAAATCATAACGTAAGCCCTTGTATCATTTTTACCCAATCTTACATGTTCATGCAGTACAACTCAATGCGTGCGGATGCGACGTTTAGGTCAATTTCTTAACAAATGATTAATTTTCAATTTGAGATAACTTGATATTCTTGAGGGTACAAACACAGGATTTAATACAGATAAAAAGCCAATTCAATTCCCTTTCAGAAAATATAAACTTTGTGTAGATTAGTTGGATAGTGTTTATTTTATTAGCTTATAAAATCACTGGTTGAAAAATCCAGATTTCTTTATTTCAGTGCTGGATCAGTGCCAACTCTGTAGTAAGATTTAATTGTTTTTCTCAGACTTTAGCCACATGATTACCAATTTCCTATACAATGTAAAAACAGTGCATCAACATCAATCAATTGGTGGTATTTACGCACCACGTGAGCGCGGTATACAAGTGAGCTGATTTAATTTGTGTGTGGCGGTATATATACGGAATAAATTAATAAAGGAAAAATAAATTATTATAATTAGTAGACACATGTTTTCGTATTGTTAGTGTATAGTGGGCGTGCACATGTTTTTGTGTTGTTACTGTATGATGAGCTTACGAACATCAACCCAACTGTGCAATGGACCATTTCAACAGAACTTTATTTACTCGCTCCGGCACAACACGCTCCTTCGAGCTGTAGCCTGTACGCCATCATTGTGACTCAAGCTAGCCACTTAATAAAGAGCCATTCCCGATTTCATCACGCATTGACTTTTCACCACATCAAGTTAGTTCGGGAGCGGCCGAAAAACTGCGTACTTTTAAATACCCAACAAATTGGGTACTTTTATGTATTACGTCATCGCATGAGCCTACACATTTGACTAGCCCACACTAAACATATGGGGTTTTTCATTTTCCGCTCCGGATTGTCCAAAATTTCAATGGATACCCTGAAATTTGGGATACGGATAGTAAATAGAAATGAAAAACTCTTTGCCGCTGCTTTTTGAAATTTATCGTCGCCTGTTTAAGAAAATGAACAAAAAGGCGTATGGGCAGTCTGTTTTGTTCATTTTCTCAAAAAAGCGACAATAAATTTCATCAAGCAGCGGCAAAAAGTGTTGAATATCTATTTACTATCAGTCTCCCAAATTTCAGGATATCCATTAAAATTTTAGACAATTCGGAGCGGAAAATGAGAAACCCCATATGCTAGTCAAATGTGTAGGTTCATGGGATGACGTAATACACAAAAGTACCCAATTTTTGGGTATTTCAAAGCACCCAGTTTTTTGGGTTGCTCCCGAACTGCAATTTGTTGGTCTGTATTTGTTCATGATTTCATATCTTGTATAACAAAATGTTAAAACAAAGAAAGATTGAACTTTTCTTTAAAAACCATTGAAAACGGTCGACGGAGAAGCAGAACAGAATTTGATCGAATCTAAAGACGATCATACCGAGCAAGTAAGCTTTCCGGAATGTTCTAGTTCCAAAGAGACAGTTGAGACTGAAACAAAATTAGCTGTCTGGACTGATGAAATGTGGAAAACAAAAAGAGAACGGTATCCTTGGCTAGTTTGTAAAGCTGATAAGCTTGGTTGTAAACATTGTGCTAATGCAAAAACGTTAGGCCCACATAAAAACAAAGGTGCCTATCTTAGTCAAGAATGGCAAACCATAAGTATTTCTTATAGCGGAGAATCAAAACAAGCTAAATTAACATTACTGAGAAAATATATATAAACACTTGCATTCACAAGCCCACAAAACAGCCTATGACTTGTCCTTCTCCTTAAAAGTTTGTTCCAGCAAATCTTTAACCACAAACTTACTGTAGCAAATAGTGATACCACTTTATCTTAATTAAAATAACCACACAATAAGGACTTCATCCATTGCTAATATGATACTCAGCACCAACTTCCACAACAAGAAAGGTCTTCAGAATAAAGAGGAAAAATCTGACCCGACCTGGTTATTTATCAGGTCGGGTCTGACTGTTTGAAACTTTAAGGAGCAGAACAACCAATGGGAAGCGAAACGCTATGACAGATAACGTTGATCAAATGAATAAGAAACATCTAGAAACAACAAAAAGGTTTCTGCGTACGTCTTATTACTTAGCCAAAAGCGATCGGCTTTTCAGCAGTTCAGTGATCACGACGATTTGATAAATCTGCAACTTAAAAATAGGATCAACATGGGCGTGGGAATGCATTCAAGATTTTCAGCGACTGCAATACTTGACCACATTGCATATATGATGCGTTCTAAAGTTTGTAGCAATATCCAATCTAATAAAGGAAAGATATCCATTCTTATTGATGTTTCTGACAAATCGGGTTTTTTAAAGGGCCAGCTAAAAGCATTAGAAGAGCCACAATTTATATTTTTGGACCTTGTAGAACTAACTGAAGGTGGTACAGCACAACAAATATATTCAGCTTTGATTGGCTGCCTTAATAAACATGGTTTTGACACTGATTACTTGAAGGGGCACTTTGTAGCTTTTACCTCTGACGGGGCAAGCGTATTAACTGGTGTGAAATCAGGAGTAATGCAGCTTCTCATAACAGATTTTCCGAGTATTATTACCTGGCATTGTTTAAATCATCGCCTCAAGCTATCACTTGATGATGCTATTTCTGAAATATGGCGAATAAATCACTTTTAAATATTTATTGACAAACTTTATTCAATTTATAGCCAATCTCCAAAGAATGTCAGAGAGCTCTGTGAAGTTGCGAATGCTTTGGATGTACAGATACTGAAAATTGGAAAAGTTTTGAACACTAGACATGCTAGATGGGTTGCCAGTAGCTATCGGACTGTTTTAGCAGTATTGAACAATTATGGAGCCCTTTATGAGCATTTCAGGGTAAAGGCAGCTCAAAATAACAGTGTGTCTCCCACCTATGAAGGATTGAAAAAACGAATTCAGTCTCCTAAATGTTTGTCTGATCTGGCTGTCATGTGTGATGTTCTCTTTGAGTTGTCAGAACTTTCTTTGTCTTTGCAAAAGCGTTCTTTAAATGTTGTTAAAGCTGATTAGCGCATAAGAAGAACCAAAAGGTCTCTAACAACTTTCAAACGGAAAACAGGGACCAAGATTATGAAAGCCAATGAATTATTCAAAGACGGATGTTTCGGATCAGTTCCATTGATTTCAAGCCCAAAGCACATCAGCATAGAGGTTACTGCTTTCATTGACAAGCTTGTAGAAGCTATGCAGGATCGCCTATTTGCGACCACAGCAGCAGGGAAGGTTCGAACACACGAAGTTTACAGAAACTTCCTTGATGAAGTTACAGTCCTCTTTTCTGAAAACTGGCCAGTTAATTTTAAACCTGACTATGGCGTCGGTGAAGTGCGTTCTCTTTATATGCGCTTTAGATTAGACTCAAATGGGGTAGTAACAGCATATCAAGATTATGTAGATAATCAGAGTCGACGTGTCCCAGATTATCTATTGCCGCTTCTCCACTGTCAGACTGTTGTGAATGTATCCCCATTCCCTGTTCTGAGTACGAACGAGGATTCAGTCAAATAAATCTATCTGTAAAAATCTGAGAAATCGTTTATAAGTCGGGCGAATTTGTAATCTCATGTTTTATCTACCTACTGTGGTGTAGCGGTTATCATACCTGTCTACAGACCACGAGGCCCTGGGTTCAAGCCTGGGTTGGGTAGACACGCCAGTGCACCACAACTGGTTATCAAAGGCCGTGGACATTGACTTGGTTGTCGATGTTATGTCTGTCCGTACGTCGTACCTGTGTTCTCGTCCGGGTCGTATTAAGCGTTTCGTGATAGCATTTGTACTATCATAACCGAATACGCAGGCGACGACCCCGTCATTGTAATTGTGTGTTCAACTCTCTTTAATCTCATGTTTGTCAAAATGAATGGTCCTCCTGTATCACAGTGGAATCCCAACTAGTATGATGTAACGTGGCTTGGTACTCATCACTCAGCAGATGACCAAAGAGTGAAAAAAAGAAAGGCAGATGAACTCCAAGATGATGAGATAAAGACAAAACAAAGAATATGGAACCTGCTTTAAAGTTTAAGAAGGATCAATGAATTAACAGTTGTTGTTTGTAAACTAATGTTTGACAGTTTTTAACATTTTCTCAAAGCATTGATAAATATTAAAACCATATATGGGGTGGGGATGTGGGAGGGGGTTAGTGAGTGCAGATTAAGGGGTGGGAGATTGATTAATTACCTTTGAATTTCTTTGTGTCACTAATTTGATTAATTATTGGTTGGTAGGATTGGTGTGTGTAGGGAGGGGGTGGGGGTCGTTTCATAGGTTTTTACTTTTTCCTATTTATCAATTGTATCTTATGTTGTTATATATAATTAATTACTATAAAACTTGATTTAAAAAAAGGTGCCCATACCTCAAGTGGTAAGATCTGAGCTAAAAATGAGCAACCTCCATGTTATCGTTTTCTTACCTAGTTTAATTATTGGTATATTACCGTATTCGACCTAATTACCGCCTTCCCACTAATAAGCGCCCACCTAAAGTTTTAAGATACGAAAATAATATCAAGGCCTGACATAACCAGAAATATCCCCAAAATGGCTTGAAACTTTACAGTAATAATATGCATAAAAACAAAAAAGTAAACTTTACTTACATGAAATAAATAAGTTTGGCAGCGTTCGTCTGTCCAGTGTGTACATCTTCTCGATGTGAATTGCTTTGGGGTGGACGCTAATTAGAATTTATGTTTATCATTTATGCCGCACGAAATGATTTATTTTTTATTTTTTATTAAGCGCACTGGGCGGTAAATAGGTTGAATACGGTATTTTGTTTAATTATACTTACTTTTGTGTATTATTATATAGTAGTTTGTTCCCATATTTATAATTATTTGTTGTCATAATCATATGTATATTGTTATATAATTTGAAAAAAAAGAACAAAAAAACAATATATGTTCTTAAAATGATACACTTAAAACGTTCAAAATAACTGGTAATATTACCTGAAAAGTGTCATTTCCTGCGATCTATATGGGGGATGCCTTTTGAAGAAACAAATTTACACTTCGCGCCAATCGATGGTGGCGCTCCGCTTAGATAGTAAACCAAAAAACGCCCCCTCACTACAAAAAATTGGAAAACAACATTGGGCACACATAATGTGACACATTACTCTTTTACTTAACTGCTTAGGCATATCCAATTTAAAAATCTTTGGCATCGGATTAAATTTTCCCACAGAAAGTGAGTTTGGTGAGTGCGTTTGTAAATACCATGCAAACGTGGACCATGGCAAGCTGTCGAGGATATATACCGTGGCACATCTTCAAACCGTGAAGACTGTTAGAATAATTGTATTTTCAGTGCTTATAAGTCTAAAATAGCGCCATATCAATAACTTATCAAGCATTCAAGACTAACAGACTAAGATGTGCATGTTGAATGCAATGCAATGTTTTCTTAAGTAGTTTAGGATTGCACAAAGGTGTGTGTTGAGGTTGCACGGGAGGGTCACAAAATTAAACTTATAAGATAACGAAAAGTAAGTTGATATATACAAAACATGATATGACATCGTAAGTCAAACAGCATAACATGCGGGTCAAGACAAACACCACGGGTTGAACTTTTTCAAATTGTTAAAGAAATGACACATTTTCATCATCCTCTAACAAAACATTAAGATAAAAATCAACAGATCATTAACCTGATGTATTTCTAACATACGACATTTCATCGGCACTTGTGTGAAGGTATGATAGTGCGGAATTTCACCCGCGGTAGCGGTGGGTGTTAATTTGCCCGAAAATTCATAAACATTTTAAATTCATAATTTTGCCAAATTTTGTATCAAAGATTTGGAAAGACCTCCAATTCCAATTCATGCATGCACTTTGTACTGACAGGCCTGTAATTATTATCAATAAAGTGTGTGTATGGAAGGGAAGGGGAGGGGGTGCACAGGGCTGATTTCTATGGGGCCGGGGATGAACCCCTTGTTAAAAATTGACCTAACTTTGGGGGCTCGGTCCCCCCGCCCCCTTCGAAAATTATAAAATTTCTCATATAAAATCAATTGACTGTGACGATAAAGCACATTTTACCGGGCACATTGTGCTTTGGCCCACTCTTTGTGAGACCCTTGTTATTTATTGTTGAAATTTCCCCCTGGGTGGGGGTAAAGATTGGGGGGGGGGACGTTCAAAACACAGTACTTCACAACTTGGAGTCTAAACTTCCGCTTAGATTGGGCAGTTCGGTTCGTACCGCCTATCGTGGAACTCAAGTATGCGTACTGAGCTTACATTGATATATAAAGCCGCCATTTTAATTGTAATGTTTCAGTCGTAGACACTTATCAGTCGTTTCATTGAAGGTTTGTAACAAAGTTTGCTTTGTTCATATTCAATTTCGCGAAAGTAAAACAACTTCGTTATTATCACGCAGTTATTGTAAAATTAAATTGTCAATTCTCCAAGTTATTTCTCATAATTTCAGAAAACCTTGTTAAAGCGAGACTAACGGTAACACAGAATAAGAATTCATCACTTTTCTTCAAATTTCTCAAAAACCGCACCGTGAATTTTAAAAGATAATTCATGTTATTATTTTAAATCATGAAACAAAAATTGAGCCCTTCGCAGTGGTTGACTTCCTCATGCTCGAAATGTGTCTGATTTTTATGTTATTCCTATACAAACTTTGAATTTGGATAGGTGCATTGTGGGATACTTCTGTAAAGGATACCCCGATTGGGAGAACAAATCTGTTCTCCCGATCGGGGTCACAAACCGGACTGTTGGGGGAATGGTTTACCTGTCTACATATTCGAATTTTGAACACTTTAATTTCCACTTCAAGAAACTTCAAGGTTTCAGATATCTGAATAAAAGGACCGAAAAGCCTGAGCAAAGGGTCCTTAACATTATTGTATGATTCATGTCAGTTTCGTTTCAACATTTGATATTCCATCTAAATATTTGGACGTCATATTTTCTATACTGGCTATATAGGCCGCTGATGACCTGTGGTTGATTATTAATGCAATAATTCCAATACTGTATACCCGGTGTTACCCTGCGTAAGTTGGTAACGACTCTCTACCTTTATTGCCATCGATCTATTTGGTGGAATACTTTTTCAGGTGGATAACACAGACAAAGGCCACGACGGCACTGATGATGGGAATCTCTGGAAGCTCTATTATGAGTATAGCACGAACAAAGTTCACAACAATAGGATTAACTTATTTGTTTTGATCGATAAATCTTTGATGTAACAACACTCCGGTCGATAGCATAGTCTTCATTTAGTATGTAGTCAATCTGAAGTCACGGTACCAAATACAATATGTATCATAATTGTAGGAATTATCTTCAAAACACTTTTTGTGATAAAAACATGGATTAAACTGCTAAAGTGATAAAACATGGAACAGTGCAAGAAGGGAAACAATGTGGTAAGTTTGTCTCAGTTTCTTTTAGTGGTGTTTAAAGGCTACTGCATGGTACCCATTACACGATTTGGTTTGACTGTAGTATCAAAAGTTGCGGCTTGCTTGCTTAATTGAGCTAAGCGGGTTTAACTAGTAACATAATCACCCGCGTCAGAATTGTAACTTGAAAATACTGAAAAAAGTACTCAAGATCATGCACTGACGTTTCGAAGATGAACAGTGTCACTTTCTTGTAGGGTTGGTGGGGAAGGTAGAAGACGGGGATCACGTGGAATTTTTTAATCGGGAAATGTAACCTCATTACGTTTTGAACATTTTTTGCTTTTAATTGATTTGCATTATCAAGAATCCCCATAGGGGACCTTCTTATGTGTACCCCACGTTGTGTCTTCAACGCCACTGAAGAGGAGATTTTTGTTACTATGAAATTGAAAAAAAACAACTGGTGTTTGAAATCTACAAAGCAGGAAATGACATCACCAACGTTCTTTAATTTCGTCAATTTCGTTTAAAAAATGCTATAGTGTGCTTGTCAACTTGATCGTATATCATTCAATAATTTCTTAAATGGTTAGGCTGTTAGCAGGTCTAACCTGCTAACAAGTGCTCACATTAGTTAGAGGAAAGAGGGATTCCCTCTATTTTATTCCCCCTTTGAAGGAAAAAAATTATACAGGGGAATTTGCAATTGCATTAACACATGACATTTAAACCTCAGCACATATTAGTTGATCAAACCAATAATTCCCCCTCAAATTTCACTTGCTAATATGAGCAGTGCTCCAAACGTCATCATTTATTTTACAAAATACACCCCGCAATTTTTCTTTCGGTCGGGGCAGATGGGGTTACCAGGTTAGGAAGGGGCTAGGTTCACCTGTAGCTGAGAGACTGATTGTTGGGAACAAGATGAACACATAACTGATTAACCGTGTTCTCATACAAATTAATTGAATTTAACATTGAGAAACTTTAAAATATAATAAGTTACAGTGATAACTTGACTAATAGACTATTCCGAAACTAAGAGACCAGTTTTGTTGTCTGCATCCAGAAACGGCCATCTTCGGTGATATATGAGGATAATAATACCAACAAATATGGGAAGAAATTACTTTGATAAGGTAAAGGGAGCTTTCGAAAAATGTAGGGAGAGAGAAGGGGGGGGGGGGTACAACCTCTAAAGGGGAACTTACCAAGTCATATACATTATGTCCCTAATCTGTAGATATGATTAGCCAAAGACAAAGTAAAGTGAGCATTTAATTTTGAAAGAAACACTTGTAGTAATTTTTTTAATAGGCGTTTATTCCATCATGATGCAGTTCTTGCACCTTTGACAGTAAATAAGGGGGCATTTTTCATTTTCAAAAGAGGCACTTTTGTCATTTTTTAGAAAAGTGGAGCTCCTACACATATGTTGATATCCTATTCTGTTCAGAAGATATTGAGTTTTAAGTTATTGCAAATTTGATTGCTACCCTTATATTCCTCTTTTCCTTGAATATTTTTCAGTAGCAGGCCCGGTTGCATAATTTGTTATCATACATTTAGTTTTATGGCACGTCTAATGTGCCAAAAGTATGCCAATTTCGAGTTATTTTAGTGGTCAAAACTGGTCATATTGGTCGGGTGAAATCGTCATATCAGTAGCAAAATCAAGCATGATATGTTCGAGAATGACGAGAATGTTTGTAAAAAACATATCACACAGTTTTTTGCTTCTTTTTCAGTTGATGGTTGACATATGGAGTCAGAATCGGATAGAAGTTTGCTGAAAATCATTTAAAAAGGGGATTTGGAGAATATTATGCCATTAATACTTTCACCGAAAATGGCTGAGGAAAAACAGAAAAAATTACGTAGGCTTGCGCGGAGACCCCGAGAACAAAAGTCCGTTTTAACTCTCAGTATTCTCAGCGACCTCAAACTACCGTTTTAACAGCATTTAATAACAAACCTTCTTGCACTTCACGTGAGCAACAGCTTCGAAAATATCGACCCAAATCTTGCCCCATTCCAAGCTCTGTGGGAATTCATGATGGGGAAAAAGAACCATGTGGGTCAGCAAACACATCCCCCAACTTTGACCCTAATGAATATTCAGAAGAATCATCGGTCATTGGTTACCTGGAAGTTGATGGCTCTTCCCGGGGTAGTAGGGCAAAATGTGACCCTACTTCTAGAATCAATAAGAATGAGGACAATAGACTATCTATACCACTGTTGGTGGCCCAAGAATTTACGTCAGAAAAAGGTATTTCGTCAGAAATGTGCAAAATAACTGAAAAATACATTTCTGGTAACATTAATGCATTTAAATTCCCTAATATATCCGATCTTACATCAAATTCGGCACGTGACTCAAGCCCTCTTGCCAAAGAAATCGAATCTCAAATTACAACAAGAAAGGAAGAAAATACCGAGTTGACTTTCAACTTTTCTACACGGCAATTCAACAATTCTAAATTGAAGACAAATGCTTTTCATGACATTACTCAAAATACAAAATCGCCAGATATTCCATCTACAAAAATTCTCAACAGTGACTTCCAATCTGAGAAAGGAATGTCCAGCGCAGTAGACTCCGGTGTGACGACTGCAACGGGCAATGTTCAGGTAGAACAATTTTCAGGTGGGTCTTTTAATCCTCCACGTGGAGATAATGACGAAAGTGGTCATGAAGAGATTGACGGTGAAAGCAGAAAAGAGACAGTAACACCCAGATTTGTTTGGAATCCAACAAATTTAGAACCAACTGATGAAATTACTTCTCGTGGATCAAATCAAAACACATTTGACGATGAGGACTTATCAAAGGAGTCGTCAGAAAGGCTAGAGCAACAAGATACCTTTGCGCAGGAAAATGCAAAGATTTCAATCGAAACAATAGAATTTGGTCCCGAGTCATCTAAGCAGAACCCATCTGTGCCAGATAGACCGAGGTTTCAATCTTTGGAGTCAGGTACCTATCTCCAAGTCACCAACTTGAGCGGCGAAATCTTCAAACGACGAGGATCAGCGGATGGGTCGGTAGCTTCGAGGGAACGGTCCCAAAGCCCTGCTTTTACGAGGAGGATGTCGACGCTGGGGAAAGTCATGATGGGGAAGAATAGGGAGAGGCTGAGGCGATATAGTGCAGCTGGGGTAAGTGATAGGCTACTCCTTCCAACTCATGTTGGCAATGGAACCTTTAAATTATGCACGCTGCTTAAAAGTAGAATCTCGTCCCCAAAAATTGCTTGACACATCACCAGTAAATCTGATACGTAAGTTGTGACGTCACTTTGGTGGCGTACATTTCAGTCCAATAAACCAATGCGGTTATTCATTTGTCAGTATCTTTATAAATATTTCGACCAATCAGAAACTTAAAATTTTATTTCATGTTCTGCACATACCCAATAGTTGTGGCTGTATAGAATCAACAGAAGGTGCAGATCCAGGGGTGCTTTGAACAGCCCTTTAAAGTTATCAAGAATATATGCAGAATGGTCATATAGATTGTTTAAACGCAAAATATAAACACAATTTTTTTTTAAATTCTAAACGTGTAATATTACTGTAAATTTAAATGTCTCACATTTACAAACCACCCAACACTATCAGACCATGGGATTAATGGAGCACTAGTAACCGAAACAGAGGGCGTTTTTTTGGGGTCCCCCAAATATTAATCTAGCACGCAACAGTATAGCAATTTTATGGTTAATATGAATATCAAGTGACCTTTTCCCTCACGTCGTCTGTGGGCTATGGAGGCATGAAGTATATCGACATTTTGTTGATAATATATCTGTGAAATTGGCAAAAACGAGCGCTCTCACTTTTCGGTCTAGTGCTTATCTATACAAGGTTTACCATCGGCGTATGCAGCTTTCTGATTATCTTGTTCTGTTTGGCTTTTAGAAATAAATACAATAATTCGTTTAAAATTATCAGCTGGATAATGTTTGAAAACGTTTTGTTAAGTCTATCAGTCTGTATAGAACAACGTCTGAGCTAATTAAGATAACCACCACATTTTGTCCACCTGTCCACTATCTTAAACAATTCACCCCTGCGACCGATAGGCATACAGGATACGTATCAAGTGTTTACCAAGCTGGAAGACTTCACTTGGGCACCTCCATCCGTCCCTCGATCGGAAAGTTGCAATATGGGTTATCTGTGCACAATTTCTTTTGGACATATTAGTCCATTTGAAAGTTTGTGATCCTATTTTCTTTTCCCCTGACATGGTAAAATTAAAATGTCTTCCCATCAGAGAGTTAGGAAAATTGTGACCTTACTCTTAACAAATCTATTTAGAAACATCCTTTACAGAATTTGGACAATATTGGTCAGTTGGTTAGAAAGTGAATCAGCTTTTACGAGATCCCCATTCTTCTGTAGCACCGTTTTTGTATAGTTTTTTTTTACCATTCACCGTCTCCATACTGTTGATCTTATTTGAATTGGTAGTTTACCTAATTTATTCCGACCTGGTCTGCAGATGAACAGATGAAGTTTGGGATTTTTTTGAAGGAAAAAAAGAAGATGAAAGTAGTCAAATTATTGGGATATCACCCAGGTGCATACAGGAAAAACATTACAATAAATGAAAATGTAAACTACTTTTCATTTTGTGCATTGTAAGCATACACATTTCCAAAGAACAACCTGGCTGCCTGGAACACTATCAGGAAATTAGACTACATCAGACAATCGATTTAGACATTTTTAATTATCGGAAATCTATGGCACACAGGAAAAACGGTAATTTCTAAACATATCGTCCCTGTGTTGACAAGTGATTAATGTAAGATCGACTGGATAAGTGTGTTTTATGTTTTGACATAGTGCACGACGAATGTCTTTAAACGCATGTTATTATCATTTATAGGATTATTTTCCTCGTTTTCTATAACTGATAAATTGATTAAACTGTAAATAATTAGTAAATTATACAAACACAAGAAACAGATACTTTGTAATCACAGTAATTTGCAATTTAACTTTGTCAATTGCACATTCGTCACTAGTGTTAAAAAAAAAAAAATACTTTTGCACTTTTGCCACTATGTCAAAAAGACTGTTATCATCATTATAAACTGTCGAAATAAAACCTTCTGTCTCCTATATGAAAATCGTTTTCTATAACTGATAAATTGATTAAACTGTAAATAATTAGTAAATTATACAAACACATTATACAAGCACTTTTTCCACTACGTCAAAAAGACTGTCCTCATCATTATAAACTGTCGAAATAAAACCTTCTGTCTCCTATATGAAAATCGTTTTCTATAACTGATAAATTGATTAAACTGTAAAAAATTAGTAAATTATACAAACACATTATACAAGCACTTTTTCCACTACGTCAAAAAGACTGTTATCATCATAATAAACTGTCGAAATAAAACCGTCTGTCTCCTATATGAAAATCGTTTTCTATAACTGATAAATTGATTAAACTTTAGATAATTAGTATATTATACAAACACAAGAAACAGATACTTTGTAATCACAGTAATTTGCAATTTAAGTTTGTCAATTGCACATTCGTCACTAGTGTTAAAACAAAAACTACTTTTGCACTTTTGCCACTACGTCAAAAAAACTGTTATCATCATAATAAACTGTCGAAATAAAACCTTCTGTCTCCTATATGAAAATAGACTTGTAAGTGTACTGTTTTGTTCTGTTTGATAATCAATAATTCCTTTCATACCGAACTGTATGTCGAATTCCTTGATCCATATTCACGTTTCTTCATACAGCTCAATGAAGACTCAGAAAAGGTTTATAAAGAAACGGTAAGGTTTTATATACTTAAGTTCTTAATTTTTTTTTTCAGCAAATGTTTCAAATTTTAAAGAAACTATTAATTAATTCAAATACATATTAAAGTCAATATCAAATTCAAAGAGTAAGAATGTTGATAAATGTTTATCTAAATTCACTGGGTAAAAAACTCATTTAGTAAAAATGTGTTATTCAATATCATCTTTCCGAATTGACAAAACAAGCAGATAATTTTTTTGCTGGACTGCTGCTGGAGCATGCAGGGCCGTAATTTCTGTGGGGCAGGTTGTAAAAAAGACTGTCTCCCTACTTTGTAGAGGAAAAGTATTCCCTCATACCCCTTAACCCCCCCCCCCCCTCCCTACACTACACACACACAGTTTATGAGAGAGAATTAATTAATTAAGGCCCAGTAGGCACTGCTGTATTTTCATGCTGTCATGCGGTTCTGGTTCATTCATTGCCCGGTTCATTATTCGCTTTTCGAATGTTCGACGCAAACGATAAGATAACAGGAGTCATATTTTCTCTTTCAAAAAAAAAAACAAAAGTATGATTAACAAACCTTCCTGTTTAGCTGGGAGATATATGCGCTTTACAAATAGAAAGTCTTTTACTCATTCCTTTTCCCGAAGGATGATACAACAAGCATTGGTGTATCCATGGTTACGCTAAACTCTAGTATTGTTTCGAGTTCTGAACAAATTCTGATTACAATTAGTATTAACCAGTTAACAGTGTCTCATTGATGTAAGGATAAAGCTTCGTTCAAGACAATCAAACGATTGGTATACTGATATAGGTGTATCCAACGTTCGATTAGATTCTTTATCAAAAATGACAAAACTGTACTTTTTCACTATTTTGATATTTGAAGTACCGCGAGATTTTTATGACACAATACATTTTTTGATGGACTCCCAAGGCTGCAAGGCAGACATCAATACTTAATCAATATATGCCATGCGTACTTTACCATTGTATAACAAACGACATAGAAGCCTACTTTAGAAAATTAAACGAAATACTCGTGTTGAACATCAGAACATCGGTAGATTGTCAAGTTGTTGGACAATTGAAGAATATTCACTACGTTTGTTTGTTTGTCAGTTTGTGATCTTGATATTTATAAGAGGATAACGGCCAGTGAAAAAAAATGTAAGAAAATTTTCAATTGATGGAAATAATTCCAACCTGGATCTTCTGAGAGAGGAAATTTTTTTTTCTTATTATTGGTTTTAACATTTTTGATCTACTTTCTGCGGTGAAATCTTTTTTATAAAAGAGTATTAGGTGTAAAGAGTAATATTATTATCAGAAAATTATAAAAATTGAGAAAAGTGTCGGAGACATTTACCATACAGGAAACTACTATTGACGAGATAGTCCGCTGTATAGTGAGTGACAGTTTATGGAACTTACAATTTCTCGAACATATTTAAATATGGAAATTTTTCTACCATACATTTGTAACAATCGAAGATATTTGCGAAGAAATTATTTTCGTAAAGGTTAATTAGCTAAACTATATAAAATTTGTGATAAGAATTTGTTCCTCAATGGCGGACATGGGCAAAAGCCTCCCGATGCACAAGCGTCCATTCAATCGGATATTGTCGCGCCGGGCTACGCGCATGCAAGGGATTTACATGAGATGGCAAAAGAAACGAGCAAAAGCGTGAAAAGGTCTGTAAGACTTGAATCTCTTTAAATTTGTTGTTCAATTTATATCGGTGCATAGTTGACCATGTCATGGGCAAATTTGACCATTTCTTTTATAGAGTGTGGGTATAGTCCTGACTTGTGTGACCGTTCAATGTTTTGATCTTAAAAGAAAATTCTAGCGGTTTGTGAATGTGAAAAGGACAACAGAAGCTTACGTGTTTTTTATCAATAAAAACAAAACAAAAAAAGAATGACAATAGCAATTCAAAATGAACACTTCATAATTTTGCAAAACATACAAATATCCTTTAAATTTTCAATACATCAACGTCTCTCTCAGTGGTATAGCTAAAGTACGAAACCTTTAGCAGTTTAGTGCCAGAAATAAGGGCCCTTCCGTCCCAAACTTTGTATTATGTTTTAAGACTTGAAGGTCCCGAAAGACCCAAAAATGTTGAAATTGTTTTACTCTGTACCTATGCAGTTGCCTTACACGCGATTGGTCTAACTGCTATCTGGTGAATATTTACATTTTATGATAAAATCAATACAATGATGTTAATAACACATTTGATTTGCCAAATGTTTACAGGCCATCGAAAATTTCGTCGCAACGCCAAATCTGTGAGGGTGATTGCAGGCATATGCATTGCAATGCGAAGGTAAGCTATCTTGAAACACTCAAGAAGTTCCAATAACGTCCTGCCAGTGTCTCTGAATATACAATTGTTGCCAGATAGCTTTACAATATATAGTCACAATTGCGAGATAGAGATATTTTTCCACATTTTAAAATTAATATGCAGTTATTTACAATGACATGTGGCGCCGGGGAAGAATATATGCAGCAAATTTTACCAATCCATCGTTAAAAAAAGAAAAAAGGAACAATTCCTTAAAATATATATATATATATATATTATATATATATATATATATATATATATATATATATATATATATATATATATATATATATATATATATATATATATAATATATATATATTTATATATATAATATATATATATATATATATATATATATATATATATATATATATATATATATATATATATATTAACAGCTCTCTGTGTATATTCAATTTGATTACGATTGCATATATAAATTTTCTTAAATTTCTCTTAAATTGGATTAAATATCCAGGTTAAATAAGCAACATAATTTCTAAAGATTTAATTGGAATAATTTGCCATTTGATGAGTTCTCAATAATTATCAAATAGATTTATCAAATTGATATTTTTAGTGACTAATAGGTCTATGCCATATTCTTTCTTTAACTGATTCTACTTTATTTGCAATATTAATATTTTCCCCGTTAAATTGTCTTTCTCCAGCTACGTCAAAGAAGGAATCACCAAGCAATGGTCCCTCGTGGAGATGCACCTCAACCTTCGAGCAGACATGGAAAAAAATCTGGCATTTGATCCTATTATGTTCACGAAGCTCAAAGTGGTAATTACTCTAACCTCATTTGCATAAGTTCAAATAAGAATGTCCGATTTCAACGGTGCTATTTCATTAATAGATAAGTATTTTTCAAACGAGTTATTTCATTAAGGAGACTGGCATTTCTAAGCTAAATGTGTATTTACACAGATTAAAATTGTCCAAACGTTCTTTTACCTGATTACATTCAAAGATTGAACATTCGTCAACAAACATAATGTAAGATACAAATTAACATGACGTGACCAAAGTGTGACTTTTTCTGGAGACCACGTGTGTATATCGCTGTTCCCATAAGTGTTTATTGACCAATACACATCAATGACCCAAAAAAATAAGAGGCTTATATTCTGAGTAAAGAACTATTACTTCACTACAAACTAAAGAACGAGTACTTCACTATTACTAAAGAACGATTACTTCACTATAACTAAAGAACTATTACTTCACAATAAGTAAAGAACGATTACTTCAATATATCTAAAGAACTAATTACTTCACTATAACTAAAAAAACTATTACTTCACTATAACTAAAAAAACTATTACTTCACTATAACTAAAGAACTATTACCTCAGTATAACTAAAGAACTATTACTTCACTTTAACTAAAGAACTATTACTTCACTATAACTGAAGAACTATTACTTCACTAAAACTAAAGAACTATTACTTCACTATAGCCAACGAACTTACTTCACTATAACTAAAAACGATTACTTCACTATAACTAAAGAACTATTACTTCACTATAACTAAAGAACGATAACTTCACTATAACTAAAGAACTATTACTTCACTATAACTAAGAAACTATTACTTCACTATAAGTAAAGAACTATTACTTCACTATAACTAAATAACTATTTCTTCACTATAATTAAAGAAGTATTACTTCATTGTAAGTAAATAAGTATTACTTCACTATAACTAAAGAAGTATTACTTCACTATAACTAGAGAATTCTTGCTTCACTATAACTAAAGAACTATCACTTCACTATAACTAAATAACTATTTCTTCACTACAAGTAAACAACTATTACTCATTATAACTAAAGAACTATTACTTCACTATAACTAAAAACTATTACTTCACTGTAACTTTACTATTCTTAAAACCATTTCCAAGTTGACCAAAATCTCATTATTTTTTAATATACTGAAAATGTGTAATTGGGAAGGCACTTCAATATCCTTATTTCTTAAAGGTCCTTATCTAAATCTCAGTAATTAATCATTTCTTAGTACTGGGGTGTATACCGGATTTATTTCATTTGGATCATTTCCCTTTTTTTGCTATTTACAGACCCGTGGATCGGAAAAATTAAAGCAAATTCTAAGTCAGAAACCAGACCAACGATCCAAAGAAGATCTCGACGTCGTTATTGCTCTCTTGAGAAACAATATGACATTCGTAGAATATCAACGATCAACTCAATACGCGCTTGCCAAAGTAATGGAGTACCAAAAGTGAGTGCATATCTAAATAAGATGAGACTCTCACAAAGGCTGAAATTTTTTTAGAGATTCCAGCAAATCGATTGATGCTTTCAGGCAAACTCACATCCATCCGAGCCATTAGGGCCGGTGCTTATCCCCGGTTTCCATGGTGCAAACAAATGAGATCACATGTACCCTTTGGCCCCACTTTGAGTATAAACTTCAATGTGCATTATTCGCCACACCACAACTGGTTATCAAAGGCCGTGGACATCTTGGTTGTCGATGCTTATCATTCAGAATACGCAGGCGACGACCCTTCATTGTAGCGTTCAACTCTCTCTTCTATTTATCATTCAGATTTGAGCCGAGGAGGATCATACTAAAGGAAGGACACGTTGCTTCTGGTTTTACATCATCCTCTCGGGGACCTGTTTGATCAATCAAAAGGAGCTGGACACGAGAAATGGAGAATCATTTATTCGGACAGTAAATGAGGTCTCAACTGGCGAAGCCTTTGGGGTTTGTGTGTTTTCTTCTGTATATGAGTATCCGGAGCGATGGGAGTGTAGTGGGTCTGAACATAGGTGTAGTAACTGGGGAAACGTGTCCCTACTTTTCCGAAAAATGACAAAAGTGCCCTCTTTGAAAATTAAAAGTGCCCCTCAATTACTGTACCAATAGTAGGCAATGGTGACCTTTGTCAGTCCCATGTACAGAAGGTATGTGTCGCCATTGAAAAGCGCCCTCTTTATAAAAATGAAGTGCCCCTCACCTTGCTTTGTTGTCTTGAGCTTACTTATTCTATCTTGGAGTGGGGATATATCAGTTAAAAGTGCCCTTTAAAAGGTCGTGCATCCCTCTTTTTGACCCATTTTAGGATTTAAATTAGATATACATCCAACTTTTGAGTATCGATCGCCTTCCATTTTAAAGAGTCTGGTTCCGGTGTAAAACTAAATTTTGGACCTTCGGCTATTGTTTCCTTGAAATTTGGGCCCCCAGACAACAAAACCATAGCCATTTAGTAATTTTAATCCCCCCTCATAGTAAAAAACGGTCCGCTAGAAAATTTGGCCCCATTCCTTCTTTCCTAGGAAAATTGGAGACAACAACTTGTCCCCCTTTTGCAAGAAAAAGCCTTTCTTCTCCCTTCACAGTAAATCTCACTGCCGATTTCCGTAAAGCACGCTTTTTTCCTTTAGTGTATTCCGATGGATACTGCCCAGATCGAAGAAAATATTATATTTCTTTTTCACCGAAAAGCTTACTGGACGCCATTTTTTGTTCGTGGGCAAATTCTACGAGTACAACGGCGCTGTATTCCTTACATAAATATCACTAACTTCGGTTTTAGCTCATCACTTCAGTACACAAAATTAATTGAAGGAACCGTACAAACACACCAGTAAAATACCTAGTAAAATACCTAGTAAAATCAGACCGGAGTAAACCAAATTCATTAGACATTACTTAGGAAATAAGGACCGGCCATCCAAAGTTACGGGGGGTAAAATTCACTCTCACACTGGCCCTGCTTTGATTTGTATGATGTATGGAACATATATTGTCCATTAAAAAGAACCTTTAGTTTTTAACGCTTGAAAAGTAGTAGTGTTCTGACTGGCACTGCATAAGAAGGAGATCTCTGTTTTACTGGTGGTATTAAGGATCCATTGAGGATCTCCTGGCTGAGAGATAAAACTATTTTCTAAATTAAGAGAAAGGGGAGGGGGGAGGAGGTAAGAAGCAGACTATGGTGAATGAATCGTAATGGAATACAAATAAAAGGAAGGTTTTGAAACCTGTGCTGACAATCTCTTTTTGGCTAAAAATATAAAATAAACATCATGTATTTAATTTCATTATAGGAGATCGGGCTTCTCCACAATTGCAACAGGACGGCAAGCGTTGTGTGTAAGGGAGAGGTGGAGGTTCTGCTTGTCAACAAAGATGTAAGTACATTCATGCCTATTAAAGCTAGGGATTTTTCCTAAAATATTATTAGTTTATGGTATAGTAATATATTATTAGACATTAGATTGTTATCGTGAAAAGAGGGTACCCAGATAGCACAAAAGTGGATCAGTTGTCTCGGACCGTATACTTATGATAAAAAGGCCTATGATAATTATGAAGGTACTTTAATTATGAATATTATTATAATAATCATGAATGTATTTCGTTCGGATATTTTCTTCTTCCTTTTAAGCAATTCAAAAAGTAGATCGTGATTAAGAAAAGTCAAATAAGGTAGAGATGGTTTATAATTCAATGTCTTCATTTTATTTCTCTAGGATTTCATTAGTATCATCAAAGATCCTCTTGAACGTGAGCGCGAGGAGCTGATTCGTTTCTGTGGCGAGCATCATCTCATTATCCTTGACACGGACGAGAAAATCAGAGCAAATCCAATGGCAATATATTGCCAACCGTACAAGTGAGTGTGTTTATTATATTAATATTGATCGGGCGGAGAAGGGACGGGGGAGGGGTGGGGGGACTTTGTCGTTTCAACAGCAAATTAGATTGTTTTGTGGTCAAAGCGTGTGCCTCAACTACTTGTCAAAGATACAATTTGAGAAAATCAAAATAGGGAGAAA
Organism: Chiridota heheva; assembly: GCA_020152595.1. Classification (NCBI taxonomy): domain Eukaryota; kingdom Metazoa; phylum Echinodermata; class Holothuroidea; order Apodida; family Chiridotidae; genus Chiridota; species Chiridota heheva. The sequence goes on along the minus strand of JAIGNY010000309.1, from coordinate 217,689 downwards.
AAACATTCAAGGATTATAGTACATACAACAATATCAATATAAACTGGCACATTAAACCTAAAAAGTACAATTCTAAATTAAACTTAACTTCATCACTCTTCATCGAAAGGGAAAGGGAAGTGTGAACTCCCAAGGCTCCACCCATGTTAGGATTTATGGTGGTGGTATCAAAGAGGTAGAGTAGGGAGTTCGACTGCAAGATTTGATTTTTATTTATCATGTAAGAAACTGAAGTGAAAGTCATCTTATTCCTCGTTTATCATTTGAGCAATTTTACGATACGAATCAATGTCACTGTATATATTTTATTAAACTCTGGTTCAAAGATAGCGATTTTGCTTCAAATGCATGGAAGGGAAAGTAAGAATGACGTAATAGTTCAATTTTTGACCAATGTGACAAATTGATCAATGGTCAAATAAGTTAACACGTAAAGAATATTGCTGACCTATTTTATGCTGCTTTTTAAAATTTAAAGTAGCAGTTTGGGGCCTTACGACTTGAGGTAATATATGTTTTATTTTCCCAAAATGACCATGATACACGGGATCCATTCGTGGACAAAATGAATAAGCACAGCTCCCAGATCAGATTATATCCATGCATTGGAAAGCAAGAACATTTTTGGGGAAAAACCTAATTAAATAAGATTTTAGGTATGTTTGGCGAGAATTTCAATCCTTTATGATATCACCATGGGCAAAATATCTTATTTTGATTCTTCTTCCAATCAGGTCCGGCGTAATGATCACCACAAATATCTACGACAGTGAATATATCTACGTCATTAAATCGGTAAGTTTATTTGCAACTCGTATAAGTATAGAGGTGCATAGAATGGATAACACGGACAATAGGGAAGGAGAAATTCCAGGCGCGTATCCAGGGGGATGATGGGGCGGTCCAGGGGCGAAGCGTTTTGGTGGACTAGAGGGTGCCTAAAAACGTCTAATATTGTATTCGAAAAAAATTATAAAAGAAAAAGAGGACAAATCTTTTCAAATGAGTAGTCCTTGACAGTGATTTTTATCATTTTTAATATGATTTTACATTTTTATTTAACTGATATATCGGGCGATTTAATACAATATTAGATCGTTTTAGGCACCCACTAGTCCACCAAAACACTTCGTCCTCTAAACCCAACGCCAATGCGCAAAGCGTATACAGTTGGCAGATCCGCCTACCCAATATAAAAACCTGGCTACGCCTTTGACTGTTTGGAAAATTTCCCCCTTTTCCTGTTTCTCTTTATTTCTATCGTGTATTTTCAGAAAGAATATTACTGGTTTTATCAGTAACTTTGTCCCACTTCCGGTAAATAACCAAAATTAATTGTGCAGAGAAAACTAAAGACAAAGTGTTTTAAAAATCCATAAAAACCACAAGCAAAAAATAAAAAAAATAACGTAATCAAAATCACTTACAAATTTACCTTTTACAACTTTTGAAAGATCAAGATTTGCTATGAATTTTTGTATATTAATTTATCAGTTTAAAATGAATAAAGAGGCAGACTGGTCTTTTCATTTATGTAAATTTAATCGTATGTCAAAATTGTTTGTAGTTAACAGCAAATTTTGATAGAGAGGTTAGCATACCCAATCAAAATGCTACAAGAGTACAAATTTGTATCATTTTTAATGACTTAAATTTAGAAAAGACATGTTAAGATTGATAAAGATTATAAAATTTGAGCTGTTCTCCCAATCACACCTTAAATTTTGCATATATTTAAAAAGTATTTAATCTTTTTATCAGCCACATAGGCATTTAAGCTTAAAACTCTGAAATGTTACTGTTACTTTTACAATTTGAAAACAGTGTTACACATCATTTACGGCTTCGCATGCATGTTTTACACATAACTTACAGTCGTCCACTTATATCTTATAATAAACTTAGACAATGGATATGAAGAGTACAAAAAAGCGTTCCTAACTATAAATCAATACTGTTATCAGGTTATCATTCAACACAACAAATTGATGGAAGCAATGATTAAATCAAATGATATCTAGTGAATTCTTCACCTCATTACCACCACGATGGGAGGGGCTGAGACGGGAAGGGGTAGAAGAGCATGTTGCATCCATTCCCAAACTGTTAAGGGGACTAAAGAGGGATCAAAGGTAATATAAATAAAAAAAAATCAAAACCATGTACAGGTTGCTATTTTACTCGCACAAAATTCGTACAAATTTGCCCAAATGAAAAATCACTAACAATCTTGGACAAAATTGTTGAACACACCAGAAAGTTTGCATCTTATCTTAATATTTATGTACAGCTATTTTTAGTCCCCTCCGCTCTCCACCCCCCCCCCCTCCCTTTGCTACCCTTTCAATGTTGTCAAATATTTTACTAGGAAATACAGAGACATGGAAAGCAATTATCAACATTTTCATTTATTTTACCAATCTTGAATGGGAGTACTGGGGTGTCTCAACGAGTATTGTCCAAGATTGTAGTCCCTCAAATTTGTAGGGCTCGCCGCGGGCCATTGTGATTATTCTATGAGGCCTTGTCTTGGTATAAGAATCATTTAATGACGCGTTGACGTTTATTCTAAATATATATTTCATAGGGAAAGTGTGATGTCATAGCAGAGATTAAAGAAGAAAGAACAAGACGTATGGTGCTACGAAACCTCAAGAAAAAATCACCAATACATGACGATAAGTGGAAG
>JAIGNY010000309.1:112500-210000 GCA_020152595.1 Chiridota heheva | reverse complement strand
CGGGAACATGGATGATAAACAAAGGGCCACATTTATGGAAAATGTACCTGTTTTTGGTTCATCAATATTCATTATATTTCTACCAGGTTGTACCTCCAAGGTTGCTCTTGACAAGGGATTCAGTCAAACCGCCACAAATGCCAGAAACCATATTCGTTGAAGGGGACAAATTTTCAACGTCATTTCTTAAAGAAAAAGGTAAGGAACTGTAGCACACCTAATTACTATTCATAGCTATCAGAGACTGGGTGAAGGTCCCTTTATTTTGGGAAGGGGGTAGGGTAATGGTGAATAAGTAGGAATATCAAATGTGGTTCGCCAAAAATATGGTCAAATGCATGGAGATGTTACTTATACGAAGCAAAATGAAGCCTGGAAAAATCTGCCGCTTTGGTTGTACAAACTTTTCAATTATTTTGATTTTCTGCAATGCAGAAAGTACTAACATCATAAGATATAGTTTAAATGTTTCTCCTGTTTTCAAATTGTATGAGGTTGTGTTACAACTATTGACGTCATGTCCCATGTACGTTAAGTAACTAGAGTCCGAGATATAGTGAAAATAAAATATTACAAATAAATGAATGTACATTTAGTATATTACACAATTTGTGACAGTAGGAAAAGGATAAAAAAAAACATGTATTTTTTTAAGCTCCCACACCTGAAAGTGGCGGGAACAAAATTTCTGCTCCCTGGGACATCCCCTGTCCCTGGGACAAGCCCCCTCCCCTGTGACAGCCCTGTTCCCTGGGACAAGTCCCTACCCCTTGGGACAGCCCCTGTTTCCTGATACAAGCTCATGCCCCTGGGACAGCCCTGGGACAGCCCCTGTCGCCTGGGACAAGCCCTTGCCCATGGGACAGCCCCTGTCCCCTGGGATAAACCCCTTCCTGAGGGACAAGCTCCTGCCCACGGGACAAGCCACTACCCCCTGGGACATCCCTGTCCCCTGGGACAAGCTCCTGCCCCTGGGACAAAGCCCTGCTCCTGGGACAAACCCCTGCTCCTGGGACAAGCCCCTGTCCGTCAGAAATTATCAAAAAAATGTTTTACGCACAACTCTTTTCATATCTTACTCAGATGAATACACTTTTGACACGAGGGATGGCGTCGTCAGGACCTGGAAGAGAGTCACAAATGCAGCTAACGCTCTTGGAGAGAGAGAGGTAGGCCTACACCAATTTGTTTTATTCAGGTTTTTAATAGGTATGGAAGTATCCAAGGATCGGATCAAAGCTGCCTTGTCTCGAAATTGGAGGTTTTATTTGACATAATGTCGATTTCGGGACTTATGGCACACCGTAATGCAAGGTTACTGAGAAAAATACTGTGATTGGGCAGGGACGATCTAGGATTAGAAAAGAAGGTGGAGCGGGGGGAAGGGGGAGGGGGTAGGATCCAAACCTTGGAATCCAAGATCAAGTCATGAAAATGTATTGCTTTGGTGTTAGAAGTGTATTGGTGAAATTCCAAAAGGTAGGGGTCCGGATCCCCTGACCTCCCTGGATCCGCCCTTGTTGCGCACATTCTTTCTTTTAATTAAAAGTTGTGACAGTGAAGAAAGCGTCCTGTATGGCACAGAGAGCAAAATAAAACTGACGTTTAACAATCTCTGTATAAATATATCAGCCTGACATTTGCGTTTAATTTTAATATTTGTGTAATAATCAACGATTAGCAATGACTTTGTTTGATTTTTTATACTCAGCGTCGAAAAACCCCCGAATTTATGTTCATATCCGGCGGAAAGTCCACGTTTGCGAAGGTAGCTCAACTCTCCACTGGCTCTATATTTGTAAGTTACTTCAGCAGCTCAGTATTCCGAACTGTATATCGACCAGAATGTCTGGTCACTTTTAATGCCCCCTACTTTCCCACACACACACCAAAATAAACTGAAGTTTACCAAATCGTAAAGTACGCTAACATGTTAAGCGCTAATGTTTTTTATGCTTCTCACAAATTTAACTTCATGAAAAGTTTGGTAATAATATAACTTTGCGTTGTCAAGTTAGCAAACATCCTTCAAAGTATAGTAAAACAATATTTTTAGAAAATGGAGATTTTTGCTATTCTGAAAGTAAATCATCCAGTTGCGCTCACCACGTCACCAGTTTCACTAAAAGGACGCCTTGAAAGGGAAGGTAAACAGGTAAATGAAGGGTGGGGAGGTCCGAGCCTATATGAGCTCGGATTATCAGGGCAATCAGTAATAAGAAAATTTTCAATCAATTAACTCCACTATTTTCGGGTCGTATAAAAAAAAAAAAACAATTGAAATGTTGGGCTCAGTCCCTCACATAGGCAATGGCGAAACAAAATGATAAAGGGTGAATAAACCCCAAGCAACCTAAATTTTGGAGCCTTACGGGTCCCAAAACAGGCCTGGGTTCAATCAAGCCTACCCTTTCTGAGTAGCCCTAACACTGCAATTGTTTTGATTTCTTGTTTTTTTTAGCCTGATCTAATTTTCTCTTTTTCATAACTTCAGGGTTTGGAGTCTGTTCTTAATCCAACCCAACCTACAAAGCAAACCCAGCTAAATCTAAGCTTATGTAGTGATGGAGCCGAGGTGATTCTTGTTAGCAAAAAATTCTTCGCCACTTCAACCGCACTATCAAAGACTCTTGATGCCGCTAGTAAAACGGTGAGCCTACAAGTTTGATCAATACATTTCCATAATCACTCGTTTTGTTAAAACTGTAAAACTACCAATTAAATTTCATGGGAAACATACATTTTCCTCATTTTTAGTTATCTGCTCCTCCATATTCTAGTTTGTGAAGTGGCACGTCAGCACGTGGGCATGGTGGAAAAACATTTAGTGGCCGGGAACTTTAGCGAACATTGCCGGAAAACCATCCAGTCACTGAGTGTCATTTTTAACATGAAAATATGGGTGGTGTCGGAAGTTGCTTGACAGGGCTAACCTCCCTGACGGCAGAACAGGAGCGTGAAATATTAAGTATCTGTTTTTTACAAAGTGATAAGTTGTCTTATCTCTTCCGACGATTGAAAAAAGACCGCATAGTATTTTAATCAAACACGTCAAGTCAGGACTTTGGCGGCTGGCGCATTGAACAATTTTATATATAGATATTTTTTTCTTCATGAAATAAAAATGAAATTATTTGTATGTTTTAAATGAACTAATAAGCGTCGTGACACTCAGTCAATTTTGGCGTGGTAAGGGCAGTCGAAGGCGTCGGTCACTCCACCTGAAGCGGTAATTTGTATTTTTATGTCCTGGTTCAGTGATCAAGCAAGTCCATTTTGCTTGAAAGAAGACTTCAAAAGCAAACATTTACAAATCTTATTCCGTTATAACAACTTCAAGATATTTAAGTATGAAGAAGTTTGGTACCATTTGTGTAGAAACCCCTGAAATTAGACTAGATTTGACGTCACAGCCTCAGATGCCTGAAAGTCCTTATGTTTTCTATCATAATTTGTCCTTCAATTGTGTGGCTTCAAAACCATTAGATATATCAGGAATAAGAGAATCTAGTACAGTAGTATGGGTAATTATACATTAACACCTGAAGAAAGTTCAGGGAAAAATAATTCAAATAGTAAATAAGTTAAATAAAAAGAATTCAAATAGTAAATAGCTTTAATAAAAAAAATTCAAATAGTAAAAAAGTTGAATAAAAATAATTGAAATAGTAAATAAGTTACATGATAATAATTCAAATAGTAAATAAGATAAATAAAAATAATTCAAATAGTAAATAAGTTTATTTAAAATAATTCAAATAGCAAATAAGTTAAATAAAAATAATTCAAATAGTAAATAAGTTGAATAAAAATAATTCAAATAGTAAATAACTTGGATAAAAATAATTCAAATAGTAAATAAGTTAAATAAAAAATAATTCAAATACTAAATAAGTTAAATAAAAATTATCTTTAAAATATATTAGTAATTAGTAAAAATGTGGGTATGAGGGCGTCAACCTTCCATAGTAGACTTATTACACCAGTCATTTCTATACAAATAAGACTGACAGATTTATACTTGAATATTTCTTAACGGAATACGATTTTTGAATGCTTTCTGCACCATGTTGTTTCTTTTTAGGTCCCCTTTTTATATAAGATGGACTTACTTGACCACTAAACCTTATCATAAGCCTATTACCTGAAAATACAAAAGATGTATAATTAGGAATTGTCCCTATTTTGAAGAGATTGCGACCTTTATCACTAAACATACGTATCCATAGAACTTTGAAGCTAATTGAAACAGGTAAAGGGGCGATCTCATCTCAAAATAAATCGTATTGATGTCATATATTGCAGTCGTTGCTGACGTCATCAATTTGTTGCTAGATAGCTTCTACTCACCGAACAAATTGGAACGAGACTAAAAATGATAATATGCCTACTTAGCATAAACATATTTTAAGGGTCACGTTTATATATCAAATAGGATGTATTTGTGTGGTGCGCTGTATTCATTATTGTTGATAAATCGCTCCTTAAAAATATATATTCTTATATGTTTAACGAGATACAACAATTGGTGACGTCATTTCACTTATGATTTTACTTTTTTTCAGACAATTGAGTATCCATCTGCCGAAAAAACGATGAAAGTAATTCACCAAAGACGAGCATGGAACACTTACAAAGACAATGTAATAAAAGATGTACTGGACGTGTATGCAACCAAACCAAAGAGGATATAACAGGGTGTGGTTTACACCGCCGTATTTGACAGTTTTTTGAAGGGACATCAGCTGATCATGCACGAGGTGTGGGCAAACTGGTCCTGAGAGGATTTCACCTTCCCGGTCAACCAATTGCATGCTTTCTTTCTGCTTAAAATCAGGAATTATTAACATGAAATTGGTAAATTTGAAGGAAAATTTTGGAAAGACTGGAAGTTTTGGTATTATTTTCCGAAAATTATAAGCAAATTTTGCGAAAATAAAATTTTCCCAAAAATTGAAGGATTTCACAAAAATACTGAAGGATATTTCCCGAAAAATTAAAGATTTTTCGAAAATTGAAGATTTTGTAGAAATTGAAGATTTTTTCTTGAAATTGAAGATCTCCTTGAAATTTAATGTTTTCTTATAATTATTTGATGGAAACTCAATTTACCAGTGCAATTTTCCACGTGCGACCGGGAAATATTGTGGGTTCTTCCCTCCACTTTCCACTTATGGTCCATGCAACAAGTGGTTCAACAAGTTCTTGCCCCCCCCCCCTCTCCTTGCCCACCCGTTTTCACCGTCATGTTTTTGAACGGAGAAACTGGTTTCAGACTCTGAGGTTGAAAAAATCACTCTACCATGGAATAGCTATACTGAGGGGTCGCAAAATGTTAATAGGCTATGCATATGTGTCAAACATTGGGAACCTGCAACAAAGACTACAATCTTCATGCGTTACTCCTATTGTTGGTGCATTGAATGGGGCTGAAGCCGTGGCAATTCCTCGGCCACAAACTAACTGGTGCACAATACAACCATATAAACTGAAATGGTGCATTAAATGTGTACGTATAATGTAAGCAGAGAACACTTTGTTTATATGGACTGTCTTTTATAACTTACTCTAGGTGGTGAAGAGGTTATAGAAGACAACAAGCGGGCAAGCTTGAAGGAACAAAGAAGTAAAGTTTCATCTTATATGAAAACAAAAATAAATGGTGAAGAAATTACTTCAATAAGTTATTTCGTTAAAGAGCTATATTCAAGTTTGAAGTTGCGTATACTGGTCAGGCTTAATTATAGAGTGGGAACTCACATGTAGGAACTTTCTTTATATGGTATATTATATTTACGTTATTCAATTCTGTTTTGATAATTTCCTGATATATCCAACGGTTTTTAGACACAAAAAAATATCACAAAAATACAATAAACAGACAAAATACACAATCTTTCAAGGAACACGAGGCTGTGATGTTACAACTACAATCACCGACAAAATACTTGACATCTCCCCACCCCCCACCCCTTTGCTGCAATGTTGAAGTGATTACCGTTTTAAGATAAAGAGGCTAAGAAATGTATTTGGAACTTTTTACCAACATTGAAGAGAGGCAGTAGGGAAGAGAAAGTGCCAAATAATTTTGTCGGTGATTGCAGTCTGATTTCAGTCGTTTCTACACAAACAGACAAAAGAGAGTACAAAATGTAGTTATTTGTTCCTTGTATGTCCTTTTTCATATACGATATTTTTGCTGACCACCGAAATAATCCTTAATGAAATATTATTACCAATAGGATTATATTCTAATACATCAAAAGCCTATATCAACTTTGCCATGTACAACTATTGCATTTCTATACCTACCAAGATGCCTTGCCAATGTTTGGATCGTATTCACAAGGATTTACAAAAAAATTACAAGGCCTACAAATTACACTTTGTGGGAAAAGACTGACGGATCTCTACTAAAAATAACATTTTGAAATGTAATATATCAGTGTATATTGTTCAGAGATATAAGAAAATATATTATTTATTTGAAAATGGTCTCCTTTCTCATTCATCGGTCGGTTGGGGATGGGGAGGGGTGGTATCATGGGAGGAGTGGGAGCCTGGGAGTGTTGGGAAGCCTGGGAGCAGAGGGCTTATTGTCCCACACCCCAAATATTTTTAAAGGAATTTTAACTGGTGGGCCAATTGGCGATCTGAAGAAATTGTTTTAACTAATGGATACCCTCTTTGATCGCAGACCTGAATCTTCCCCTCCCCCACATGATGACGCTGCTCAATTAACAATGGAGTTTGGTCACTTCTTTTGCAATAAAGTGGCAAATATCAGGAAGGAATTAAACAGTGAGGTCATTACTACAATCAGTAAATTTCTGAGGAATGTTCCACGATAGTCCATATTTAAAAAGCTCTCAGAAGAAGTGAAAAAGTCAGTGGTGTTTAAAGCAAAATCAACACAGTGTATCTTAGACCTCTTCCAACCTGGCTTTTGAAAAATAACAAATATAATTTTTTACCAATTCTCACAAGTCTGATCAATCTCTTGCTCGAAAGTGGCAAATTTTCTTCCAAATGGAAAGAGGCTGAGTCAAGCCTCTGCTTATAAACAGGATTTGGAGTTGATCTATTCCAATTTTCGACCTATGAGCAATCTTAGTTTGTTTCTAAATTAACAGAACGAGCAGTCGTTGATCAAATGATTGTCCATATCGACAAACACGACCTATTACCTAGACTTCAGTAGGCTTCCGATCCATTTTCACAGCACTGGAACCGCTCTTGCAAAAGTACAGTCAGATATTTCGTGCCAATTAGACAACAGAAAATGTGTCATTAGTTGCGTAAAGCTTTTCACCATTGGCCACACCAGGCTGCTTCTGTCACCATTGACCACCACACCAGGCTGCGTAAAGCTCTGAGTGAGCCTTACACTACCTTCGACACCATTGACCACACCAGGCTGCGTAAAGCTCTGAGTGAGCCTTACACTACCTTCGACACCATTGACCACACCAGGCTGCTTAAAACTCTGAGTGAGTGTTTTGGTGTCGAGGGTGCTGTGTATAACTGGTTTCAATCTTATTTAACACAGAGAACACAAACTGTTCTTATAAATAATGTCAAATTTAAACCATTCCAGCTAAAGCTTGGGGTTCCACAAGGTTCATGTTGTGCATCCTATCTTTTAACTTGGTATGCCAGTTCCTTATTTGAAATAATGAAGTCATTCTTACCAGTTCGGCAGCATGCCTATTAATAGGAACATAAAAATGTTCCTAAAAATGGGAACATTTTGCTACATGGAAGCCGCCATTTTGTGATATTTCCCATGATCCTTTGCGATACTAACGCTAAAGCCTTTTGCAATAATACATATTTCAAATTTTAAATACCTCTGGGAAAAATATGTTTGCTAGAGGAAACTTAAAACTCATGAAAATGCCTTTCATTACTGTCATGGCTGAAACCTTTCCACTCCCATTTGATAAGTTTACCGCGCCGTTTTCGAAATATTTGGAATTATAGACAATAAAGCTAGGCTTTTAGGCCAGTGGCGTCAGTAGAGTTTTTAAGGTGGGGGCACTGCAATGTTTAAAGCTGAAATGGGAGGGCACTGCAATGTTTAAAGCTGAAATGGGAGGGGGCACTGGCATGTGCCGCTTTAGCGGCACTGCGCAAGCGAAGCGTGCGCTTAGCGGCGTGGGGTCCAGGGGCCCGCTTAAGGGCCCCTGGTGGGGGTCCAGGGGGCGAAGCTCTGCGGTTTCCTTGCTTTAAATGGCTAAAAATTGGCCTAAAATGATGGCCAGACGTAGACTCAAGATGATGATTGGAGAGACAACTTTAATGTCAAATTTCCCAAACAAGGTAAATCTGCATGCATTGAACAATAATACAAGTATTGCATGATAAACTGCCTTGACAAGTAAACAGACACTAGAACGAAAGTGAGGGCATTATTTTAGCAAATTTATCTCCCACGAAATATTGATTAACTTACAGGTAATCAGGGTTTAGTAAGCTTGAGCATTTGATTTTAGGTGGGATCCCTGAAAATCCGCCCCCACTTTCGGTCTAGTGCCCCATTAACAGGTGAATGTGATTTTTGGGAACCTTTTAAAGCTATGGTTGGCTTCTACGCTGTTCCTGAAAACTTTTTTTTTTTTTAAGTGCTTGGTGAACTGTCTTGCTGCAGTGAAGTTTCACCTCTTCTCTTAAGGTACTTATGAATATCCATCTCGTATGGCTCAACTTGGTCCAATTAAGATTAAGAATATAAAATTAAACTACGTACAACGATCTAAACGATGTCAGTATATAAACTTTAATGTGATTTTTTCAGCGGCTTCCGCATTCAAAAATGCATGCAGACCCACGATTCGTCACTTGCGGTTACAGCTTCCTGTCATGCTCTTTGAAAAAAGCAGAGAATAGTTTATAAAACATGGGCGTGAGTGATGTGTGGTCTCAAACGCAAAAAACCTTTTAACAATGGGGAATTGTATAAAGTCTTTCTATTATATTGCTAAGAACTGGATTTTAGATAAAAACGGCTTTTTGAAAATTCAATTTTTTTCAACACAATGATTTTTGGTATTTCAAGTACATTAATTAAGAAACTATGACATTCTATCGCAACATCTGAACAACATGGCTGCATGACTTCAATATTCTCGTGAATTTTCCTATTAATAGGCATGCTTCTGGATTGCTTACCTAATATACATGGGTATGCTGATGATAATTGTTTATTCTCTTAAACATGACGTTAGATGTGAGGCAGCCTTCACTTGCCTACAAATCTATTGAACACATTACAAATTGTCTGAAAGTGGTTAAAGATTGGATGTTGTATAACAAACTCAAAATGAAGGATGCAACAACAGAAGTGATTTTATTTGGATCTAATACACATTGGCAAAATTAATGTCAAGCAAATCACTCTTGGCAAATGAGCTGTTGACGTATCTTCCACTGTTAAGTATCTTGGTGCATGGCTAGATAAGAATTTATCTATGTCTGACTTTACTAGCAACAAATGTAAAGATGCTTTTTATCACCTATATAACATTAAAAAAGGTGCTAAATTCCTGAATCAAACTGCCATTACAGCATTACTGCCCTGAATAACTCACTTGTCCACAGCTGTCTTGACTATTGCAATGTCCTCCTCACATTAATCCCTGCTTACAATTTAATTAAACTCCAACGCGTCCAAAATTTTGCTGCAAGAATTGTAACTAAACGTCATCGCTCCACTCCATCCCTTGGTCTGCTGAAGGATTGCACTGGTTACCAGTCCGTTATAGAATTAAATTTAAAGTCATTGTGCTCGTTTATAAGTCACTTAACAAATTGGCTCCTATTTATTTAACTGAAATGTTTCATTTGATTAATACCAACTACTTCTTGTGTTCTCAACGTAAATCTCTCTCAAAGTCCCCAAAACCCAAACAACATTTGGTGATCGCTCCACAAATGACAAATGCTTTTGGCCCTAAGCTCTGGAATGCCCTCCCTTTATCTATTTTAATTTGCCCCTGCTCTTAACATTAAAAAAAAAAAATAACCTCAAGGCCCACCTTTTTAAAGAAGCCTTTGATGCACCCAGTAATTTTTATTAACATTATTGTTTCCTTTTTTTTCTTTCTTCTTTTCCTTCTGCTTTGTCTGGCGCATTTGAATAGTACTTTAAGTAGAAAATGCGCCAATATAAATTCCATATATATTTTTTAAATCATTATTATAAATGAAAGCAATTTTCCGAAAATTGAAGATCTCCCGAAAATGTAAGATATTCCGAAAATTGCAGGAGAAATTACGGTTTACAGCAACGGTTTGATAAAAACATTGACAATATGGTATGTAGCCCCTGACCATAGAACATAAATACAACATGGCGTTGTTTTGACTTACAGGAGTCGATTTACAGGTTATGACTGACTGATGAGATGAGTTGATGTGTGAGGGAGCCCATGAACTCCAAGATCTTATATTAATTTTTCACTTGTAGTCCTGTGGTGGTTCAGGATCAAATTGGGTGATATCGTGACATACTGGATTAAACACCAAACTCGGCGCACACTTGTTTTTCGGTCCTCAGACAAAACTAAAAGAGGTGCCCGGTTTAAGGGCATACTGGGATAAAGCTGGGACCACAAATGTCCAAACTGGTACCAAAATTACCATGGATTACACAATTTAACCTCTTTAATGTATATTGAATGTATATTAAAAGAATAATAGTCAATAAATATGGGAAGCCATAATACAAAAACACGTCAACACTAAACACTTTTAACGACTTGGCAGCTGCTTATTTGAATAAATCCAATAAGGCTGCCATTAAGATAGCCGACAATTTGTAACGTTATTCATGATATAGGTTGGTAAATCTAGCCTAGTTGAAGTCAACTAGTGAAACCAATCATCTATTATAAAATAATTCATTTGCCATTATGTAGTTATTTGAGGTAGGGCTTATGTTCCACAAAGAAAACTAATTTGCATCAATTCAAAAGTGTTGAATTATTACTGTCTGAATACATACTTTGAACAAAGTGAATTTATGACATAATTTTTACATTTTACATTTGATTTTTTACACTCTATCAAAGCGCCTTCATTTTGTGACTTATTTAAATTCTGGTTCACTGACAGTTTTTGGGGTGGGGAGCAAGGACGGATCTACAGGTGGTTCTGGGAATCAGTTGGAGCCTCCTGCCGCCGAAAAAGTTCCAACATTTTTTAAAATGTCGTGGTCAGATGGTGCTGTTATTTATTAATGAAAACTATGGTGCAGATTAGTGGGCCGGAAGCGGGGCCAAGAACAATGCCCCCTACTTTCAGAAAGTAGGATTTTGCTCTGCCACTTTTTGGGGAAAACCACTAGAAGCCCCTTTTTATGAATTTTCCTAGATCCTTTGGGGAGGGGGAGCAACGGTCATGTCGGAAAAACAAAATGGGGGAGAACGAACAACGTACAAAAAGAATACCTGAATACGGCATATGCAAGCAAAGCAATTCTACAATTATATATAAAATAAACTTGCCTTTCAAAATATCATATTTTATTTCAATTTGCTGTTTCTCAGAACGATATACAAAATACATCTTTATATGCATGTGTGCAAAAATGTTGGTAACTTCACAAAACATATGAAGAAAAGAGGAGAGTTAGTGGTTTAACTACGTGAATAACCATCAAAAAAAAATCCTTCAGTTTTTTAAACATATTTCTTGAAATTTCTATAGTAATTTGAAGAAGAAAAAAATGTTTCAATTTTTGCCAAGAATGGTGCAATAGTAGAAACTCAATTGTGTACAGTACTTATTTGTTCTTTGTCGGAATCTTCAGAGAAATAAGATTCAATAAAGTCAAGAGCAGCCACAGCACATCACAGGTGGAATAAGTGGGAGGGAAGGCATGGCCAATAAGATTTTTCCGATGTTACCTTTTACCATAAAACAATTGTTAGTTATGGTTTATAAATTAGTATAGCAACGGGTTAAGCTAATAAAGTATTCAGTCTTCATATCTTGATGAGAAATTGCGCGTCAATTAGGGAAAAATTCCATCTTTAAAGTTCAAACTAAAAAAATTGCGTATTGAATACGGACATTGTTAAGTGATATTTTAACTTTATATTTGCTTATTTTCCAGTAATTGTTTAAACTTTTTTTGGTACTAAATCGTCCGACTTCAAATCTCAATGAGCATCATAGCAGTTTTATGGTTTTAAGCCTATTTTCATGGTTTATAAGCATACTGTATTTCATGGTTTATAGCCTCTTTTCATGATTTATAGCAGTTTCATGGTTTATAGCCTATTTTCATGGTTTCATAGCCTATTTTCATGGTTTATAGCCTATTTTCATGGTTTATAAGCTATTTTCATGGTTTATAGCATAGTCTAATGGTTTATAGCATAGTTTCATGGTTTATAATCTATTGTCATGGTTTATAATCTATTGTCATGGTTTATAAGCTATTTTCATGGTTTATAGCATAGTCTAATGGTTTATAGCAGTCTAATGGTTTATAGCCTGTTTCATGGTTTATAATCTATTGTCATGGTTTATAATCTATTTTCATGGTTTATAGCATAGTTTAATGGTTTATAGCATAGTTTAATGGTTTATAATCTATTTTCATGTTTATAAGCTATTTTCATGGTTTATAAGCTATTTTCATGGTTTATAGCCTATTTTCAATGGTTTATAGCCTGTTTTTTATAGCAGTTTCATGGTTTATAATCTATTTTCATGGTTTATAGCTATTATCATGTTTATAGCATAGTCTAATGGTTTATAGCATAGTTTCATGGTTTATAGCAGTTTCATGGTTTATAATCTATTTTCATGGTTTATAAGCTATTTCATGGTTTATAGTCTAAGTTTCATGTTTAATGGTTTATAGCATAGTTTCATGGTTTATAATCTAGTCAGTTTATAAGCTATTTTCATGGTTTATAGCCTATTTTCATGGTTTATAGCCTGTCTTTATGGTTTATAGCCTGTTTCCATGATTTATAGCCTATTTTTATGGTTTATAGCCTATTTTCATGGTTTATAGCCTATTTTCATGGTTTATAGCATAGCTTTTTTTTTCTTCAAATTAAGTTCAAGTTGAGACTACCTGTCCATATATCGTTCTATTCTTCAGAAAATTGCATGAAAATGACTGGTGAAGAAAGTCTAGAGTGACGTCACACCAACCCTTTCTAATACTGTCAACGTATTTGCACAAAAAATGTACATAAATTGTTTTTACAAAATAATTTTTGGGTGATAAAATAAGTTATTTTTTCATAGCTTTTTGGATGGTAAATAATATTTACTTTTACTAGATTATGTTTCAATTCTTTCACGGCATATATCCAGTTTAGTGCAGGAAATCTCAGAAGAAATGCAATAAAATACACATAGTCTTTTGAAAAATTTGAGGATGTTGTGTCAGTTTTAATCTGATTTCAGTCGTTTCTACAGAAATGAGAGATAACTTGAAATTGGAAGATCTTCATGCAGTAAGAGTGATCTTTCTTTTCCATCTCCTTCTTTCAATATTAGAGTGACATACTGTTCACAACTTAACGCTGGTAATGTTTTGGCCAATATTGGTGCAGAAATAAACAACTCTTGCAGTTGCATAGCAGAACATGTATTGCAGAGAAGAGAAGGAGAGGGGATTAGCATAAATAGAATTCCACTACAACTATGACAGTACTTTGTGCACCCTTTGTCCAGCCCTGTATTTCTCATGGTTTGGGTGGAAGATTTTGCTTATACTAAAGCATTTTGATTTGGACATTTAAAGCTTTGGCTCCTCCCCCTCCCCTCCCCTTCCTTCAAAACGTGACTTGGCTCATCGGTCAAATTCTGCTCCCAAATATGAAAGGACTATATAAAGACTTAGATCCTGTGTATATGACCAAAAATATTTTGTAAAGGGTCTTGAATCCCTTACACTGCCTGCATTCGCACTGCAAGAGGTAGTAAAATAATACAAGTTAAGTTTCTTGCTTTCAAAATCATGAGTAAGAATAACTTCTTGATTACATTTTTAATGAAATCATCTTCATGCAAACTTTTAGTACTGAATACATTATAATAACATACTTTTCTATTAAATCAAATTTAGAAATTTCTTAAAATGGTTTTTGAAAGTACATCTCAATAGTGCAGCTCATTTCTTACTTAATTAGATATGCCTAGTTTGCATGACAAAGGGCAAGATACAAATACAACTACAAGAAAATACTTCAATACCTTGCTCAGCAGCTCAGTAGGAGATGGGAGATATATATATATATAAGACTTTAGAGGAATGTTATAAAATGATGTGAATTTTAGTCAGGATCTGTCATTCCTGAAAATTCTGTAAGTCATATAATATCTCCTTAGCAGAAAACTAATTTGGAATACTTTCTTCACAATAATATTCATTTTGTCATTTATTCGAATAAGGTAAGCATGGTGAACCTATCTTTTAACTGGGAAGGAAGCTCAGTCGACTGCACATACAACTGGGATGATGGACATCCCAGGTTCGATTCCAGCAGAGATTAACAAGTGAGTTTTCCACAGATATGCAAAACGATATGCTGACATTAAGCGCAAAGGTACTGTATGTATTCTGCATCACACCCTCTCCCACACCCAACCTTTAAGAAAAGTGGCCAATGGTTGGATAGCACCCACCATCATTCGGAGTGGGCATAAAGCCATCGATCCTGATGGTAGGCGTTCCATCCCCTGCCTGTTTCTCTGAACACTCCTTGAAAAGAAAAGGCATTATCCCGATGTTCATCCACTTTCCGTCCTGACAAAATTCCTTGGGTCCACACTGATAACAAGTCAAAGGTGATGAACGTGTGCTTTTCCCTGGCATGTGCCTTACGGTCTAAACTAAACTTAACTACACTTGTGAAAACAAGGAATCAAAAGCCAGGATATTGTCTCTATGTTAGAAATCAAAAACCATCCGTATACAAACATATACGTACCACAGAAATGATCTCATCATTGTGTGGATGTGTTCATACATTCTTGATTATAGAAGGCACTAGTTTTTTCTTAAACAAACGTATCCAGGAGAAGCATTTTACTGTAAAGCTTAAGACACATGTAGCAGTTTTTGCTTGATTTCAACAATAATATTTATCCAACACTTTCCTACAATCATACTCAAAGCCCTATGACCCCTTTTATCTCACAGACAAACTATGTACAAGTCAATGGCACACCAACACCAAACTCTGATCTCCGTAGCAAAGAATGAATCAAAAGCAACACCACACTCTGATCTCGTAGCAAAGTATGAATCAAAAGGGAAGCAGGCCCCATTTAAAAAGCCAGGTCTCATTTAAAGAGCATTTGAGATTACCCGGCTACATGATGCAATGATCTCCGAAGCAAAGCATGAATCAAAAGGGTGGCAGGTCCCATTAAAAAAGCAAGGTCTCATTTAAAGAGCATTTAAGATTACTCGGCTACATGATACAATGCTTAATTAACATCCTACTGTTACATCAAATTTTTTAATTAACTTTCTCATTTAACTACAGTTTCCTATGAAAGAGATCTTCAAATGAAATAAAAGAGAGTCAACAATTGTTTTTGTATGTGTTCAAATAGTGCACCGTTTACGACTGTTAGTAACAATGTACTATTGTGTTTGGCGCAATTATCTGTGAGGTTGTTAAATGATTTGCTGAATGGTGACAGTAATTTGAGTCTGCGACCGTGAAAATTGACCAAGCACATAATACCCCACCTCCACTGCCGTAGTTGATGAATTTCATGGTCAGGTTTTAAAGCAGGCAGCACTGCAATGTAAAAATGCTGAGTGGAGAGAGGTTTGGTTTGTTTCTTGATGTTTGACAGCACAGTAAAATGTCAGTAAACAGTCAGAGTAAAATGTGCCAAGAGGGTGTTAATAAATAATGGTGTAAGAGTAAGGATAGTGAGGTGATGGAAGGGTTGTAAGGGAGATAAGGGGGGAGAAGCAAAAGAGGAAAGAAAAAAAACTTTTGGTGAAAAGAAAGGGGTATGTAAGGTTAGGTGTAGAAAGGGAGAAGAGAGGGAGTTAAATGTGGAAGAGGTTGTTGTTGCGGAGGAAATTGATGTTTAAGGATGGTTTGGTTTGTTAATGTTTAACGGCACCGCAACAGTCAGAGTCAAATGAGCCGAGAGCATGTTAATAAACAATAGTGTAAGAGTAAGGATAGTGAGGAGATGAAAGGTTTGTAAGGGAGATAAAGGGGAAAGGCTAAATGTGGGAGAAAAATTACGGTGAAAAGAAAGGGGTGTGTAAGGTTAGGTGTAGAAGGATTTAAGATGCCTTAATCTGATTGACAAGGCTATCCAAAATCTCTTTGCAATTCTTTTAAAACTAGCTCCTAAAAATATACCATTAACAAGTTTAAAATGTCTTTTCCTCTTAATTCCCATGAAATTCATTTAAATATATATGATAGAGGACTATCACAGAAACAATTTGGTGTAAAAATCATGTCTTTTTCCATTTAGGAGTTTTTGCATTTCAAAGAATGCACGAGTGTGTTGAAAAGTGACCTTGCGATGTAAAATGTAAATATTCCATTGAAAATATATGGCAATGTTTGAAAACCTTTTGCCAACATCTGTTATTTTTACCCAAATTATTGTGACAGAGAATTTGAACACAATATGGAAGTATATAACAGAGAATGGAGTGATGATTGATGGCTTGTCACAAAATGTCACTTCACAAAATTTCAAATGTGATATGTCTCAAATGTCACATAATGTTTGGCACCTTTTGCACAGATTGTCACATTAGTTTTGCCTTTGTCACATTTGATTGGGATAGATTCACACATCATGACCAGTTGGCCGGTGATACTCATAGAAAGGATCATTTGATTATGTCTGTTTCATGAAAAATAGAATCCATTACTAAAATGCAACATCAAATTATAATACAATAGGCCCTTTACAATGTAAAAGAATACTGCATGGTCATAAAAGACATGGCCTAGTGCCAATAATTGTGAGTGCAGGGGTAAAACATGTGACAAAATGTCAGACAAATTTTAATACATCTGTTTATGTTCATCACAAAATTGTCAAAATATCACAGAATGTCACAGATTTTTGGACAATTTTGCCACAAAATGTCACCATGTCACGGATGCTCCATTCTCTGATATAAGAATATAAGCTATACAATTGATGACCTCGAACATTTCCATATTTTCCTGAGTAAATTTGGCCTAAAAATTCCAAACACATCATTTAAAAAAAACTGAAAAAAACAAAAGGAATTTGGAATAAAATTGGTATAGGAATAGATAGATATAAGAACAAATATAGATATAGCAGTAGATAACGGAATAGATACATTGACAAATTTACAGGAAGAAAATTGTGGCGAACAAAAAACCCCAACTCATCCAGAAAGAAGACATTCATGAAAACACAATGGCAAAGAGTATTATGAATATATCTGAAATTCAGCCACTCTATTATCTGACCTATATATTACTCGGAGGTGTCAAAATTCTTTTTTTCAAATAACTCTTTTGATTTCAGCCAATCTCCTTTCATGATGCATATGTTAAAAATCATTCAACTGATAAACTAGTCTGAATAAAAAAAAAAGAAAGTGTTTCTGTTTTTGGTTGACAAATTTACAGGAAAGAAAATTGTGGTGAACAAAAGGTCAATTCATCAATTAAAAAAAAGCAGGAAGGAGTAATTCAAATTTTGTTTATCCTAGAAATTTACCTCACTTTATCAAAACTCACTTAATGACACCATAGTATAAGCATAATGGAATTCAGCTTTGTCAAAATTCTTGCAATTTTCTCCAAGTGAATGCTTTATTTGAACCCATCTCCTTTCATGTTGCTGAAGTGAAAAATCATTAAACTCAGATTAAAACAGTCTTCATTTTTTTCTCAAAATTGTTCTTTTTTTTGCCGTTATGGTTGATTAAATTTGAGTAAATAAAATTAAGAATTATAAATGCATGCTGTATGTCGGAAAAGTAAGTTGAAAACCTGCCCAAGATCTTTCTCTTCATCACAAAATTTATCATTATGATTTTCATAATTTTTGTTTTGCAAAATCAACCCTCAAATCATTTCTAGTACATCTTTCCCACCAATACAAATTGGATTGACTAATTAGGGTATGGCCTTAAACTAATCCATGCTCTTTCAAACCAGTGGTGTAGCTAGGGCCATATGGGCCGGGGGTGAGTGGGGTCCCTATGGTATATAGGTATATTTTTCTTACAGGCCCCCTTTATAGGGCCCCAGACCCAACAAGGGGGCGGCTGCCTCTCCTGCTTCCTTTAGTTACAACACTGTTTCAAACACATACAACAGAAGATTTAAAAAAATGAACCTACAAGAGTAGAGCTATGAAACTAATGACAGCATAATATTGTTGAAAACCTTGCAACGGTTTCTTTAAAGGAGCACCCGGTCGAAATGTGAGGGCAGATTATTCTGGGGTCTCTAGAATATTCAAATACACTTCTCTTGCGGGTGATGGTACTGATAATCTTTGATATGAATATTCAAATCAACAATAATAAATGAATAATTAATTAAATTTTCAATGACACCTATCAAAATGAGACTGCTATTTCTAAATTCCGATTAATTACTGCAGCCCTTACTTTTTCTTCACAAATGACATCAGCACTCTACCAACCAAAAATACTTCCCATGAATTTCAGGGCAAATTGAAATATGAGATGCTAAATGTACCAGCCAATCTAATTGGGTGGAGGTAGGCCAGGTAAAATACATTTATTTTTGGAAAATAATAATTATATGCAGTTTTGAATGTCCAACAGGCCACATCAATCTTCTCCAGTTCCTTATAGGACAAAGTATAAACTCTCATTGAAAGATGTTTTACAAATCTGAATTACATTAAAGGTACATATTTCAAGGTTATAAACAATTGCAGCCAATAATCTTACAAATTGTATGCACAAAAATGTTAAACTATGCTCAAAACAAGTCCTCAAACAACATATTTTACCTTGAAGGCCATAATCTGAAATTAAGGGAAAAATAATCTTCTAACTCTTGAAGTTGTGTCTCAATATTTCATATCTGTGATCCACATACACCTGTAATCCACATGCACACATCTACTGTTTTTAACGTCTTTCCACCCATTTACAATTTATACCAAATAAAGAAGTTGTACTATAATGCAATTTTTTGTAGATTACAGGGACTTAACCAAGGGATGTTGGTTAGCCATCTTTGGCACAATCTCTGCTGGACATTTCCATCAAAGCACAAAAAGCAAATCAAACAGAGGAATCTGTAATTCATTCATTTTTGAAAAAAAAGGTAAGGCACTAGTGAAAGAGTAATTGATGGCAAGCTACTCAACAATTGCAAACTTAGGTTATATTTAGAAAATGGTAATTTACTTTCTGTTGGTTGGCCTACTTATACACAGCTTTTTTTTGCATTTTCGTCAGAAAAAATCAATTCCAACCAGGGGGTATTTTTCAAGAGTGTAACCACAAAAAGACTGAAAGCACCAAAGAATAAGTGATCGCTGGTAGCTCACTTTTGGTAACCAGGAGCCCTGTATATGTTTCCAGCCAGTATCTTATTCAAGAATAACAGATGTGTAATAACAAATTATCTATCTTAACAAAAATTCCAGCTCATCAATATTCATACAAAAGATTGTGGTTCGCTCTCTCAAGTTTGTACAACTTTGCAATAAACGCTTGTGAGAATGACGTTAAGTTATACCTGTTCAAAAAAGCTATTGCGAATTGGTAAAGGTTGAAATATGTCAAAAACTTATCAAAACCTAAAACTTCAAAAAATGGTCAAATTTGTGATGAGTTCAGTCATGGGGCATGAGAATGTTTGCAAACCTATTTTGGGAAGAAAGTCAATAGGTAATCTGTCCAGCTGGTAGCAGAATAGTGAAAAGCAACGAAAAACGTCATAAGCCTATGGTGGCTTAACAATAGCATGCCTTGCCATATGAAACACCACCCAAAACTTTGTTGACAAGCATATGAGTGACTAAACCAGGTTCGTGTATACAAAGGGTGCAAAAACAAAATGCTATTGGTGTTTAAGATAGCAGAAGAAGCAAAGTATTAAGGGGGCAAAACATCCAGAAATATATGATTAGCAGTTAACACTAAATAAAAGTATTGGAGGATTGCCCCATGCCCCATCAGTGCTTTAAAAACAACCAACAGGTTTGGTTCAAATTCAATAGAAATGAAAATACAATTATTTAGGCCACAATTACAGTGCCAATTATACAAAAGATATTATACTTGACTTCAAGTTATTAAACACCATTAACTTAACTAGTATCACAATGAAATCATTACAAGACCAATTAACCTTTCTGGGTTTAATGATTTACAGCTTGTTTTAACCAATCACCTCACGAATTTGCCTAGCAACAAAATCTGCATAATTAAGTGGGGGCAAACATCCTATGCGGTATTGGTACAGTATAGCTAGCTAACGGTGCGCACTTATGTAGTCAATGCAATTTACTGTGCTACACAAATTTCTGCACACACAGACTGAGTGACAGCAAAATGGTGAACAAAATTTGCGCTTACGGGCCCGCTGCGGGCTGTGGTGATTGCACTGTGGGCTTTGTAAATCTGACTGCACTTACCCAGACAAGTTAGCAAACTGAATTTTGTTTATCCTATTTGCTAAAAACTCTAAAAATGCGGAGCAGTGCCATAAATGAATCAAAGCTTGCGGCGAGCCTCGCAAACATCTAATTGTCAACGCATTGGTAATGCATGATTGCGGATTTGAGATATGTTTGCCCCACATACTTACCACGTTGCTATGGTGGTTGTGGCCTATTTGAAAACCTGAAAAGGTTAATTGTTTTCATAAATACCAAAAAAATTATTATCATAACACAATTATAATCATGTTATTATTATCAAAATCAAAATGAAATTATATCATAGCAAATCATCACAAAATAATATTTATAATAATCATCATTTAGCATAGCAAGGTTTAAACATCCTGAAAGCATCCAGTGCTGGACATTATATCAAGCAGCCACGGCCTTTGATAACCAGTTGTAAACTAACTGGTTGCAGACCCACCAGGATACCGACCCGGGATGTGCAGGTGAGAGGACAAAGCCTAACCACTACACCACGGAGCTGTGTAAATATGTAAATATTAGTCTTAAAAATAAAAATACCCCAAAGATAAAACTGAGGTCATTTCCTGTTAACAAAAAAACTAATCTTCTTAAGCATGCTGTACTACACTATTGCATCCTGCACTTTCTGCATAATGATAATAAAGGAAATGTTCCAGGAGAGACTACTTGGCCCAAACCATATACTTTAAGGAGGGAATGCAGTACTGGGTTCAGGGCGCTGTGCTGTGTGCTTGAGCAAGCTCCCATTTGCCCTAGTTCACTCAGCTGTGAAATGAGTACCAGATTCGCCTGAGGAGTTAACCTGCAATGGACTGATGTCCCATCCAGAGGAGTCAGTACTCTCATCCGCTTAGCACCATGGAAACCAGGTATATGCACCAGCAACAGGCTCCATGGGATTTAACTTGACTTAAAGAGAAAGACCTCAAATTCACATAAAATAAAATACTATCTTTGAAAACCACTTGCTTGTTTACATGAACCTACCTTGCAGGAACTCTGCAGGTTTTTGCTGATGGAATCATGATGCCAAACTATAACAGATGCTCACTGGAGTAACTGCCAGTCTTATGTGCCAAATGCACAAGTTTTTACATCTATGATTTAGAATTGCAGATGGAAATATACAACCCAAAAAACTTGATGACAATTTTGATCTCAGAAAAATACCAAATAAACTGAAGCTCTCTTGATATTCATTAGGTAAAATCAAAGACCAGACTTTTGGAGCCAATTAGGACATTTGCAGGATCATGCATGGTCTACTAAAAGAGTGGTAAGATTCTAAACAGTGTAATTTTTCAACCCAAAAGAGTATTGCATTTTTCTTAAGGTGTCACTTTTTCCGATAACTACAAGACTTGTCATGTAAAATTGAGAGGAAAGCTCAAAATCTTCATGCAGTTCTCAATATATCCTTCCTGAATTTCATTAATTTAAAGATTTTAGCTCCCTAGATATTGGGTAGGGTGTGTTAAGAATTTAAAACTATTCAATATATATTTTCTGCCCTTATTCCCATCAGGCACTTGCAAAAAATACCTCAGCAGAATCAATTTCACCTAACAGTTTTTGACATACAGATGCTAACCTGAAAGATTTTAATTCTACATGTTGCCATACATTCAAATCCTTTTACAAATGATGTAATGATACAACTGTTTGCAAGTTGTTGCTACCTGTCTAAATGTTTTTAGAATAGAAAAAAGATGAGGGTCTAGGTGTTCTAGGTAAGATAAGGATCTAGGTGTTGTCATTACTAGCAATCTGAAACCTTCTAAACAGTGTGCTTTAGCAGCTGCAAGGGCAAATAGGATGCTTGGTTTGATTACAAGAAATTTGTTGTTTTCTTGGTAGAGAGGTTGATTCTAATTTGTATAAGCAGTAAGACAGGCCTCACCTTGAGTATCCTATTCAGGCTTGGAGTTCCTTTTATGAGAAGGATAAGTTCATTTTGGAGCAGGTTCAGCGAAGATCCACTAGACTTATTCCAGTAAGGAATCTCTCTTATGAATCTAGGTTGTTAATTCTTGGTATAACCACTCTTGAGTTGAGAAGAGTACCAAAATAGCTTAGTATTGTCAATTATGCAGAAAATAGGTAAAATTAGCTTGAAAATAACAGCTGAAATCAGCTAAATAGCTGAAGTCTCACATGCCTGTGTGACTGTAGTGAGTGGCAGATGATGCAACACATATTACTAACTTACTGAGAAAGAATTTCCCTAGCTGTCATCGTTATAAATTATTAGAAATATTTAAGTAAATTCACAATCTAAAGAAATTATGAGAAATATCTTAGTAAAAAAATAAATCTATTTTGAAAAATTCATTAAAATTGCAAAGAAAGTGATTGTGAGATCACAGATACACTGCTAATTATTCATCAATATAACAAGTTTGTGACACCTTAAGAACTTGATGCCCCTGAATGGAACACAATTATCACAATATTTTTTCAGTTTATTTGACCTCCTAACTAACATCCACTACCATATGCTCCAAACCAAGTCATTTTTCAACAAAATTTAATTATCCTACTCAAGATAATAATTCTCTCCCTCCACAAAGTAGAATGAGAGCAAGGATTTGGTTTTACAAAATGGCACTGTAAGATTTTGTGTAGAATGATTAATACTAAATCATAATAAATTTCTTATGTGTATAAAATTATGATCAAATTAAAAAGTTTGAGCAGAGACACATTCCCAAACATAAAACATTTAATAAATGGAATGTTTCTTTTCAAACTGGAATGATTCCTTTTTGAAAAAATTTTTCAAATTTTCAAATGGAATATTTCCATTTTGAAATTTTCAAATGGAATGTTTCCATTATAAAATTTTCAAATGGAATGTTTCCATTATGAAATTTTTAAATGGAATGTTTCCATTTTGAAATTTCCAAATGAAAAATTTTGAAATTTTAAAACTTTTTTCCTTTTCAAAATGGAATATTTTCTTTTCCAAATTTTCAAAAATGGTATGTGTTCTTTTTTGAAATTTTAAAAATGAAAGTTACCATAAAAAAAAGGAGACTTAAAAAATATTCCCATGAAACATTCAACACCCAAATATTCCCATGAAACATTGAACACCCCAAAAATATTTATGTTTTTAAAAACAATATCTACCACTTTTGGAGACAATACTATCTGCCAAACTTTGTCAGTGATAAAATCTCAAATGCTACAGAAACGTTAGAATTTGTTAATTATTGTAGTATGGTAGGTCTGAATTTTGTTGCCTTAAGAACTTAATTTCAATCATTTCTAATGATGATAGAAAAATTATCATTTCAAAAGACTCTTCTCTTTTCAACAATGATGATAAATTTATTGAAATTAAATGTTTCATTTTCCAACCATCAAAGAAAAATAGAGTTCTATTGAACCAGCAACTGATCCACAGTGTGATAAGTATGCCACAAGCATAAAACGTACAAATTAATATCGTCAATACTGGTCGGAATTTACAATTATTGTAAAACTGCACAATCCAAGCATGAAGCATCTTATTAGTGAAAATGGAGTTGAATTAACAGTGAGTAATCATACAAATGTATTCAAACTTTGCTCACGTGGGTAAAATCACATGAATAAAGTATTTACCTTACATAGCTTACAACTACTATCCCCCTACCCTAATGGAGTTGCAACGTGGGTGAAATTGCATGAGTAAAGTAATTACCTTACATAGCTTACAACTACAGTATCCCCCTATCCTAATGGAGTTGCAACGTGGGTGAAATCGCATGAATAAAGTAATTAACCTTACATAGCTTACAACTACTATCCCCCTATACCCTAATGGAGTTGCAACGTGGGTAAAATCGCATGAATAAAGTAGTTACATGAATAAAGTAAATCGTTACCTTACATAGCTTACAACTACTATCCCTCTACCCTAATGGAGTTGCAACGTGGTAAAAATGCATGAAAAAGTAATTAACCTTACATAGCTTACAACTATAGTATCCCCTATCCTAATGGAGTTGCTCAATACTCAATACATACATTCAAATACAGTGACAATGTTACACATGTACAATAATACAATAAGTCACAACTTCATATAAAAAGTGAATGCACAACAAACAATTGATTGGCAAGTGAAAATAGTTTGGTATGAGTTAAGTACATCTAATGACAAATAAAAATAATAATATTCAAAACATAAAATATCTGCGATACTGGAAGAATACCGCCCTTACAACAATGATTCTAGTCTATGAACGGTGAGCACAAAAATTTGAAAGCAAAACAAAAATTCTGATAGGTCAATCCTGACCTTTATACCTCATATCTCTACACGAAAGATTCTGTGGGAAATATACAAACAACATTCTAAAAGCATCATTCCGGTCATCTCAGGAAAACTATTTGGTTATTTTGAACCAATTTGTTCAGTTTCTTTAAGTCTTTGATTTCCCAGTTCCATTGCTGGCTGGTAGGTCAGCTCTGCATCTCTGCATGACCGCCACAGGTTTCCCTGCTACTTCTGAAGCTTCCAGGCACATGTGTGAAATAGGTTGATAGATATGATTTGTTTCCTGGGATAAAGATGAGGATAAAAGAAACAATGGCTTCAATTGTAAGCATATGTATGTATTGTCATATGCAGATTTTATATTCACAAGAAAGAGCTTTAAAGTATGATATGACAATAATCTGCAAATTACCATGGAATTAGATTAAGAGTAGCATAAAAATTGTAATTCTGGTTTATTAGGATTCACATCCCTTGAAGGTGCAGTTACTGTCTTGCTGAACATTTTGAACTTAATGCAAGCCTAACGTTAATGGCTAAGGTTTCAATACCACTTGCGCTAACGTTCAGTACGTTGCTAAACAGTAAGTTTCATGTTGTTGGTGTTAACATTACGTTAAGTTAGCTCTGTTGTAGTATCTCACGGTTTGAGCATTACGTTAGGTTAGCTCTGTAGTAGTATATCACTGTTTAAGCATTACGTTAGGTTAGCTCTGTAGTAGTATATCACGGTTTAAGCGTTACGTTACGTTAGCTCTGTAGTAGTATCTCACGGTTTAAGCGTTACGTTAAGTTAGCTCTGTAGTAGTATCTCACGGTTTAAGCGTTATGTTAAGTTAGCTCTGTAGTAAGTACCTCACGGTTTCAGCATTACATTAACTTAGCTCTGTAGTAGTATCTCACGGTTTGAGCGTTACATTAAGTTAGCTCTGTAGTAGTATCTCACGGTTTAAGCATTATGTTAAATTAGCTCTGTAGTAGTATCTCACGGTTTAAGCGTTACATTAGGTTAGCTTTGTAGTAGTATCTCACGGTTTAAGCGTTACATTAGGTTAGCTTTGTAGTAGTATCTCACGGTTTAAGCGTTACATTAAGTTAGCTCTGTAGTAGTACCTCACGGTTTAAGCGTTACATTAAGTTAGCTCTGTAGTAGTATCTCACGGTTTGCATTCGTTAGGTTAGCTCTGTAGTAGTATATCACGGTTTAAAGCGTTACGTTACGCTAGCTCTGTAGTAGTATCTCACGGTTTGCGTTAGGTTAGGTTAGCTCTGTAGTAGTATCTCACGGTTTGCGTTACGTTAAGTTAGCTCTGTAGTAGTATCTCACGGTTTAAGCATTATGTTAAGTTAGCTCTGTAGTAAGTACCTCACGGTTTAAGCATTACATTAAGTTAGCTCTGTAGTAGTATCTCACGGTTTGAGCGTTACATTAAGTTAGCTCTGTAGTAGTATCTCACGGTTTAAGCGTTATGTTGAATTAGCTCTGTAGTAGTATCTCACGGTTTAAGCGTTACATTAGGTTAGCTTTGTAGTAGTACCTCACGGTTTAAGCGTTACATTAATTTAGCTCTGTAGTAGTATCTCACTGTTTAAGCATTACGTTAGGTTAGCTCTGTAGTAGTATATCACGGTTTCAGCGTTACGTTAAGTTAGCTCTGTAGTAGTATCTCACGGTTTAAGCGTTACGTTAAGTTAGCTCTGTAGTAGTATCTCACGGTTTAAGCATTATGTTAAGTTAGCTCTGTAGTAAGTACCTCACGGTTTAAGCATTACATTAAGTTAGCTCTGTAGTAGTATCTCACGGTTTGAGCGTTACATTAAGTTAGCTCTGTAGTAGTATCTCACGGTTTAAGCGTTATGTTGAATTAGCTCTGTAGTAGTATCTCACGGTTTAAAGCGTTACATTAGGTTAGCTTTGTAGTAGTATCTCACGGTTTGCGTTACATTGCCAGTTAGCTCTGTAGTAGTACCTCACGGTTTGCGTTACATTGCTTAGCTCTGTAGTAGTATCTCACTGTTTAAGCATTACGTTAGGTTAGCTCTGTAGTAGTATATCACGGTTTCAGCGTTACGTTAAGTTAGCTCTGTAGTAGTATCTCACGGTTTGCGTTCACGTTAAGTTAGCTCTGTAGTAGTATCTCACGGTTTAAGCATTATGTTAAGTTAGCTCTGTAGTAAGTACCTCACGGTTTAAGCATTACATTAAGTTAGCTCTGTAGTAGTATCTCACGATTTGAGCGTTACATTAAGTTAGCTCTGTAGTAGTATCTCACGGCTTAAGCGTTATGTTAAGTTAGCTCTGTAGTAGTATCTCACGGTTTAAGCGTTACGTTAAGTTAGCTCTGTAGTAGTATCTCACGGTTTAAGCGCTACATTAAGTTAGCTCTGTAGTAGTGTATCACGGTTTAAGCGTTACGTTAAGTTAGCTCTGTAGTAGTATCTCACGATTTGGGCGTTATGTTAAGTTAGCTCTGTAGTAAGTACCTCACGGTTTAAGCATTACATTAAGTTAGCTCTGTAGTAGTATCTCACGGTTTAAACGTTACATTAAGTTAGCTCTGTAGTAGTATTTCACCATTTAAGCGTTATGTTAAGTTAGCTCTGTAGTAAGTACCTCACGGTTTAAGCATTACGTTAAGTTAGTTCTGTAGTAGTATCTCATGGTTTAAGTGATACGTTAAGTTAGCTCTGTAGTAGTATCTCACGGTGTAAGCGTTAGGTTAAGTTAGCTCTGTAGTATTATCTCACAGTTTAAGCGTTACGTTAAGTTAGCTCTGTAGTAGTATCTCACGGTTTAAGCGTTACATTAAGTTAGCTCTGTAGTAGTATCTCACCGTTTAAGCGTTATGTTAAGTTAGCTCTGTAGTAGTATCTCACGGTTTAAGGGTTATGTTAAGTTAGCTCTGTAGTAGTATCTCACTGTTTAAGCGCTACGTTAAGTTAGCTCTGTAGTAGTATCTCATGGGTTAAGCGTTATGTTAAGTTAGCTCTGTAGTAGTATCTCACGGTTTGCGCTACATTAAGTTAGCTCTGTAGTAGTATCTCACGGTTTATGTTACATTAGGTTAGCTCTGTAGTAGTATCTCACGGTTTAGCGCCACATTGTTAGCTCTGTAGTAGTATCTCACGGTTTAAGCGTTACATTAAGTTAGCTCTGTAGTAGTATCTCACGGTTTAAGCGTTACGTTAAGTTAGCTCTGTAGTAGTATCTTACGGTTTAAGCGTTACGTTAAGTTAACTCTGTAGTAGTATCTCACGATTTAAGCGTTATGTTAAGTTAGCTCTGTAGTAAGTACCTCACGGTTTAAGCATTACATTAAGTTAGCTCTGTAGTAGTATCTCACGGTTTAAGCGTTACATTAAGTTAGCTCTGTAGTAGTATTTCACGGTTTAAGCATTACGTTAAGTTAGCTCTGTAGTAGTATCTCGTTTAAGCGTTACGTTAAGTTAGCTCTGTAGTAGTATCTCACGGTTTAGGCGCTACATCAAGTTAGCTCTGTAGTAGTATCTCACGGTTTAAGTGTTACATTAAGTTAGCTCTGTAGTAGTATCTCACGGTTTAAGCGCTACATTAAGTTAGCTCTGTAGTATCTCACAGTTTAAGCGTTACGTTAATTTAGCTCTGTAGTAGTATCTCACGGTTTAAGCGTTACATTAAGTTAGCTCTGTAGTAGTATCTCACGGTTTAAGCGCTACGTTAAGTTAGCTCTGTAGTAGTATCTCACGGTTTAAGTGTTACATTAAGTTAGCTCTGTAGTAGTATCTCACGGTTTAAGCGTTACATTAAGTTAGCTCTGTAGTAGTATCTCATGGTTTAAGCGTTACATTAAGTTAGCTCTGTAGTAGTATCTCACGGTTTAAGCGTTATGTTAAGTTAGCTCTGTAGCAGTATCTCACGGTTTAAGCGTTATGTTAAGTTAGCTCTGTAGTAGTATCTCACGGTTTATGCGTTACATTAGGTTAGCTCTGTAGTAGTATCTCACGGTTTAAGCGTTACATTAAGTTAGCTCTGTAGTAGTATCTCACGGTTTAAGCGTTACATTAAGTTAGCTCTGTAGTAGTATCTCACGGTTTAAGTGTTACATTAAGTTAGCTCTGTAGTAGTATCTCACGGTTTAAGCGTTACATTAAGTTAGCTCTGTAGTAGTATCTCGTGGTTTAAGTGTTACATTAAGTTAGCTCTGTAGTAGTATCTCACGGTTTAAGCGCTACATTAAGTTAGCTCTGTAGTAGTATCTCACGGTTTAAGCGTTACATTAAGTTAGCTCTGTAGTAGTATCTCACGGTTTAAGCGCTACGTTAAGTTAGCTCAGTAGTAGTATCTCACGGTTTAAGCGCTACGTTAAGTTAGCTCAGTAGTAGTATCTCACGGTTTAAGCGTTACATTAGGTTAGCTCTGTAGCAGTATCTCACGGTTTGCGTTACGCTAAGTTAGCTCTGTAGCAGTATCTCACGGTTTGCCGCCACGTTAAGTTAGCTCTGTAGTAGTATCTCACGGTTTGCCATTACATTGCCAGCTCTGTAGTAGTATCTCACCGCTTGCCGCTATGTTGGTTAGCTCTGTAGTAGTATCTCACGGTTTTAAGTTTGCCGCTATGTTGTTAGCTCTGTAGTAGTATCTCACGGTTTGCCGCTATGTTGTTAGCTCTGTAGTAGTATCTCACGGTTTTTGGCGCCACGCAAGTTAGCTCTGTAGTAGTATCTCACGGTTTAGGCGCTACG
The DNA here is from genome assembly GCA_020152595.1 of Chiridota heheva. Lineage (NCBI taxonomy): Eukaryota > Metazoa > Echinodermata > Holothuroidea > Apodida > Chiridotidae > Chiridota > Chiridota heheva. The sequence continues at coordinate 180,359 of JAIGNY010000309.1, read as the reverse complement.
CTGTTAGCTCTGTAGTAGTATCTCACGGTTTAAGCAGGACATATGGCACACATGTTAGATGAGCCGTATTATATGTTTTCTTGCTGTGCACACTTTGGTTCCTGTTCATATCCATTGTTGAAATTATGTAGGATGAATGCAGCAGTGCAATGCCTATGGTGTAAGTAGGCTAGGCCTAGTACAGTATGTTGTTTTCAGTGTTGCTCACTGCTGAAGAGAATGACAATGGGGCTTGATAGAGCTAAAAAATGTTAAAAGATATTTAAAATGTAGTCTGAAGGATTTCTAAAAAATTGTTAAAAGATATTTAAAATGTTCTCGATAAGAATCTCTATAAAGTTTAGTGCACTAGAACGTTTTCAAAACAACATTCACATAGGACAGCCATGTTAAACTGCAACTGCAGTAAGGGTTCAATTGAGGTCACGTTCAACTTTCCTCCAGCTTAATTGGCCATATTACATGTTCTTTTCAGGCTCATAGTCTGCCATGATATCTCAGGTGAGAAGGCAAAGAAACAATCAGTTAACTTCTAATAAGTTCTAATATTTCTTTTTGTTTTGATGAAATTATTTATGATTAATTTGAACTTATTATTTAAGATTAATTTGAACATACTATTTAAGATTAATTTGAACATATAATTTAAGATTAATTTGAACATATTATTTAATATTAATTTAAACCTATTATTTAAGATTAATTTGAACATATTATTTAAGATTAATTTTAAGTATTTGTAGGAATACAGAAACAAAAAAATTGATTTGAAGTCATTTATTTTCTCAAAAAATGTTAATGAGGCTATTAATGTGGAATTTTATTAGTAAAAAAGAAGAGTGCAGAGCAAAGAAGAGTGCAGAGCAAAGAAGAGTGCAGAGCAAAGAAGAGTGCAGAGCAAAGAAGAGTGCAGAGCAAAGAAGAGTGCAGAGCAAGTTTGACTTTTTGTGAATGTTACCACCAAAAAAACAGATAATGATCATGATAATCAATTCTCTTTACTATCATGACTGGTCAAGATTTTTTTTTAAAGACTAGTTTTAAATAAAATTGACCTATCAGATTTCAAAGTGTTTACCAGTTTTTTAAAAAGTGACCTGCAGTGTAAACTGTGATGTCATAGTTGCAGATCCAAAACAATGTTTATGTATTTCTTTGAAAATTAATTGCCTGTTTCTAAATTATTGGAAGTAATTTTTGTTTAATTATTGAGATGGGAGTATAACATTTTGCAAGAAACACACTCTGCTTATCTGCCTATCTTACTTAATTACACTATAAATGAAAGCATAAATATATATTTGATAGAAATACATAAAGAACTGCAATTATCATGATGAAATAACCATCCTTATGAAGAATGGTCCATCAATCATTCATGGGTTTTGCACAAAGTCCTCCCAAGCATATAATGTATATTTCTATTTAGGCTCTGCCAAGGACTAATCTGATTCGTATTACTGAAGGGCACTTATGTAGCTTGAGCCCAAGATGAATGACCTATCGTGTACAGTGTAACAGAAGTTGGTTGCTAACAAGTGAACTGTGAATAGACTATGAAGATGTTATCAGTTAATAAGGTATAGATTACCCCTGTGTTGTGTACGGTGTAACAATAGCTGGATGCTAGGCAATGAATCGTGAAGAGTATCTCGGGTTGAATGGTGTGGATTACCCCTGATTTTGAGAAAATTGGGGGTGTCGGGTTGGAGGGGTCTAAGGGCCAAAATTCTTAATGATGACATCACACCCTACACAGCAAAGTCAACTTTTAAAGGATTAGTTCAGTAGTCATGTATGTTCATCTTATATAAAAGAGGACTTCAAAAGAAACAAAATGGTGAAGAAAGCATTCAAAAATCTTATTCTGTTAAGGTGATGCTCAAGTTTAAAGTTTGGTATCATTTCTGTAGAAACAACTAAAGTCAGACTAGTTGTGATGTCACAGCCTCAGATTCCTCAGTTTTTATGTATTTCAAAGGAAGTGTATTTAATTTTTTCACTATTTAAATTATTTTCCTCAAACTTTCTTCAGGTGGTATATTATAAATACCCTTCCTAGATTCAGTTTTACTACTTTTTCGACATATCTCATGGTTTTTAGGCCACAAAATTGCAGGACAAAATATGATAGAATACATACAAACTTTGAGAAATCTGAGGCTATCATCACAACTAGTTTGATTTCAGTGGTTTCTATACAAATGATACTAAACCTTAAACTTAAATATCTCCATAAAGGAATACAATTTTTGAATGCTTTCTTCACCATTTTGTTTCTTTTGAAGTCCTCTTTCATATCAGACAGACTTGCTTGACGACTGAACTCATCCTTTAACACAGTAGTAAAATGTTTGAAAAGCAGTAAGTCCTGATAAGAATAAGTCCTCTTTTATAGTCCTCTTTCATATAAATAAAAAGGGAATTTTCTTCAAGATAATTAGTTTAGCTACAAATTTACCCTTTTGTAAATGTTAATGCTGCCATCTCCACTTGTTTTTCAATACATCGATAAGAAATCACTTTTAAGTATAAAAGATCATTTTGTAATAATTTCCTTTTTTCTTTCCTTTCAATGAAACTCTCCTTAAAGCTCTTACCACACACATGGAAACATAATTCCTCATTTACAGGTTTGTCACAAAATCTAGAACATCATTTTGACAAAAAATCTTATGAAGCACAATTATGAGTACCTTAATAGCCTATGAATTCCAGCTCTTACTATGAATAAAGTCACTGTTAAAATAATAAAATATCTCAGTACCACACCTTGTATTCTATAACTATTTTATACTCACAGGATGATAAATAAATAGTTGATTGCCACCTCCATGGTGACACGGATAGAGTATAGGCTGCTCCCCTTCTGTATAACTTGAGAAGTCCCAGCACTGCTTGGCGCCACTGTTACGCCACCTGATGTCATCATGCCAAGTCATGACAAAAAACTAGGATTAAAAGATTTAAAAGCTGGTAAGTTCATATGAAATGTATTAGGCATACAATTTATTTTAAATGATTAGGCGACAAGCTTTTTGCATAACAATGTCACATACAAGAAACATTCAAATAAAAGTATACATTTAACATACAACACAAATGAAACTTAAGATGCAGTGAATTTGAATACATTAATCATCCCGACTTAGGATTTCAGTTCTTTGTTTCATTGCTTTGTCTACAAACAGTCAATTTTCAACAGAGACAAGAATTCATCAACAAACAAATTCTATTGATAGAAGGATGATGAAAAAAGAACCTCAGTAGACACAAAATTTTAGCTTCAAAATAGGACATTCTAACAAAAAATTGAACTTATTTTCAATTTTACCTTTATTATATAATGTGCAAAGTCTATTATTACGCGGAACATTATGAAACCTTCCAGTATTTATTTCTATTAAAAAAGCAAAAAAACAATAACAATTAGAAAACAGTTGTCAGTAATAACGTGAATTAAGCTTACTAAGATACAGTTCATAATAATAAGCCTTCTTAAATTGTTTATACAAAAATAATCTACTGTATTAAATTGTCCCCCCATCCAGTTTGTTTATCAATATAAACCAATCTTTCATAAGAACATCTAAAAACCCAGCTTCACTACCATCGATTCCCTGTTGTACCCAAATAACACATATATTAGGTATACAGTCACAAAGACATAAGAAAAGGTTTTTAGACACAATTATCAGACTTGGAGATGTGGTTAAAGATTAATGGAAAAGATAATACATCACGCATTTGCATATCAATCCCAGAAAATTCAGAAATAATTTTGTAACTAATTATAAATTTTAGAAATGTTTAGAGAATTAATTCAATAGTCATATGAAAACAGACATTAGAAGAAACAAATTGGTGAAGAAACTACTTTAATATTTATTCTGTTAAGGAGATACTCAAGTTTTACGTTCTGTCTTATTTGCATAGAAATGACTGGTGGGAAAAGTCAACTTTTGAAGGTTGGCGCCCTCATCCTCACTTTCTTCACAATTGCTAATGTATATTGAAGAAAATTAAGCTAACTTTTTTACTAAATTTCTGCAGGTGGTAAATGAAAGTTACTTTACTAAGATTCTGGCACAAAATATCAGGAAAAACTACAATAAAATCCATTAAAACTTTGAGGAAAGTGAGGACTAGTCTGGCTTCAGTGGTAGTGAGGACTAGTCTGGTTTCAGTGGAAGTGAGAGCTAGTCTGGTTTCAGTGGTAGTGAGAGCTAGTCTGGTTTCAGTGGTAGTGAGAGCTAGTCTGGTTTCAGTGGTAGTGAGAGCTAGTCTGGTTTCAGTGGTATAGTGAGGACTAGTCTGGCTTCAGTGGTAGTGAGAGCTAGTCTAGTTTCAGTGGTATAGTGAGGACTAGTCTGGTTTCAGTGGCAGTGAAAGCTAGTCTGGTTTTTGTGGTAGTGAGAGTTAGTTTGCTTTCAGTGGTAGTGAGAGCTAGTCTGGTTTTTGTGGTAGTGAGAGCTAGTCTGGTTTCAGTGGTAGTGAGAGCTAGTCTGGTTTCCGTGGTAGTGAGAGCAGTCTGGTTTCAGTGGTAGTGAGGACTAGTCTGGCTTCAGTGGTAGTGAGGACTAGTCTGGTTTCAGTGGTAGTGAGAGCTAGTCTGGTTTCAGTGGTAGTGAGAGCTAGTCTGGCTTCAGTGGTAGTGAGGACTAGTCTGGTTTCAGTGGTAGTGAGAGCTAGTCTGGTTTCAGTGGTAGTGAGAGCTAGTCTGGTTTCAGTGGTAGTGAGAGCTAGTCTGGTTTCAGTGGTAGTGAGGACTAGTCTGGCTTCAGTGGTAGTGAGAGCTAGTCTGGTTTCAGTAGTAGTGAGAGCTAGTCTGGTTTCAGTGGTAGTGAGGACTAGTCTGGTTTCAGTGGTAGTGAGGACTAGTCTGGTTTCAGTGGTAGTGAGTGCTAGTCTGGTTTCAGTGGTAGTGAGAGCTAGTCTGGTTTCAGTGGTAGTGAGTGCTAGTCTGGTTTCCGTGGTAGTGAGAGCAGTCTGGTTTCAGTGGTAGTGAGGACTAGTCTGGCTTCAGTGGTAGTGAGGACTAGTCTGGTTTCAGTGGTAGTGAGAGGTAGTCTGGTTTCCGTGGTAGTGAGAGCAGTCTGGTTTCAGTGGTAGTGAGAGCTAGTCTGGTTTCAGTGGTAGTGAGGACTAGTCTGGTTTCAGTGGTAGTGAGAGCTAGTCTGGTTTCAGTGGTAGTGAGGACTAGTCTGGTTTCAGTGGTAGTGAGAGCTAGTCTGGTTTCAGTGGTAGTGAGGACTAGTCTGGTTTCAGTGGTAGTGAGAGCAGTCTGGTTTCAGTGGTAGTGAGAGCAGTCTGGTTTCAGTTGTAGTGAGGACTAGTCTGGTTTCAGTGGTAGTGAGAGCAGTCTGGTTTCAGTGGTAGTGAGGACTAGTCTGGTTTCAGTGGTAGTGAGGACTAGTCTGGTTTCAGTGGTAGTGAGAGCTAGTCTGGTTTCAGTGGTAGTGAGAGCTAGTCTGGTTTCAGTGGTAGTGAGGACTAGTCTGGCTTCAGTGGTAGTGAGGACAAGTCTGGTTTCAGTAGTAGTGAGAGCTAGTCAGGTTTTAGGTTCCTGGTTTTTTATGCTTTCATAAAGAACTGAAAATTTGTAATGCATAGTATATGAATTAAGAGTCATGATACCAAACCCTATGACTGGCACAAGCATTAATTTAATCAGTTTTTCCATACAGTATTTGTGGATTAACTATGATGTAGAATGTAAAAGTATTATTATCTTACACCTTTCACTTCAAGACATGTGAAATTACCTATTAGCTACAATCTTGGACAAAATAAGTTATCGCATTCTTGAGCCCCTTGTACCCTGCCTCAATGTCGGAATTGAAGCAGATCATGCCAGGACACTTTCCTGTCAAGTAACATTAAAATAGGGTAGTAGGGAACAATGAGAATTTAGCTAGCAAGCACTAATTGACACATATAAGGGCAGACCCAAAATGATGTAAAGGAGAATAATATGCAAAATTAAACCAAACGACGGAAACACTTTTTTTGTAATGGATACTTGCAAACTTATCTGCAGGGATGTTGTAAGAAATTAGTTTCACTCTTCTTCATCATCCATAAAATCACCTCTGATTCTTAATGGACCGTTCCATGTTAATTCTACTATTGAAGGGTTTCCTGTTTTCTCCACAATAAAACCGTACCTAGTTTTGTTATGTCATTAACAAAGGTGGATTAGATATAAATAGCCAAGAGGACTAAGTTACAACTACAAGTCCTTGCGGTGAGCTTCACCAAGCACACCTAAAAACAAAGATAATGTACCAAATGACTGACCTGCTTGCCTCCTGGTTTCATTGCCCTTTCTTCACACTTCTCTACCGTGAAATCGACCCTTGACCTTTGTTCAAGGGCAAGGCACAGACCTGACTTTTTGTTCTTTACCTGTAAGATTGATAAGAACAAACTAATCATTTTCAAACAAACATTATTTTTTTCGGTTTGTTATATTCCACCTGGAGGTTCATTCCATCAAAGTGGTCCCACTCCAGGAAATGCCCTCTAAGTAAGTGTTACATGTTATACTGAAGGTACATAAAGCCAAACAGCATTTTCTAATGACAGATCATATTTGGACCTTTAACAAACATGAGTTTGTATACATATTTTGGTGCTTTGAGGTGGATACATATACCAACGAACAGTAACATCTTAACTTTTATTCTCATCTTAATTGGAAGCCAATGGAGAGAATACAAGATGGGAGTGATATGATTATTTCTTAGCCTTTCATGCAGAAAAAAGTGGATTCTGGGATGGTTCAGGCAGGAACAAAATTATGATGAAAAGTGAAAAATAGAATAAACTTAGCCAAGATGAAAAACTATAGGCACAAATCTAAAGTCTATTGCATTAATAACTCACTGATGAAAAATGACCCTTTCATATTCCACATGAATCCTCTGCCCTAAGATTACGCATATAATCTGGCCCTGTAGTAACCTTATAATAAACACCATTGTTTGCTTACAGATGATAAGTCGTCTTGATTATTGATGTTTAAAATCAATGTTTTCTGTGGTGGGTTTCTTAATTGTTTGTTTGTTTGATGATGGCTTAACGGCACCACAGCAACTAAGGTCAAATTGTGCCTGAGAGGTCAGATCATTCTAGAGGTAGGAAGTAAAGGAAACAGGAGGAGAATGAAAGAAATTTAAGGACAAAAGGTCAGAAAGCTGTGATCGTGAGGGAAGGTGCATGGTTGAAACAAAAACAAAGTAGAGAGGGTTTCTTAAACTGCTTCTAGTCAAGTCTAAAAATCATACCCACAGAAATGGAGATTCTTGCAGGGGAAAAGACTGGAAAATTTGTCGCATTATTTTGAGCTTTTTGTGGTGAGTTTCTTAAATGCTTTCAGCAGTCTAAAAATCATACCCACAGAAATTAAGATTCTTGCAGGGAAAAAGGCTGGAAATTTGTAGCAAGATTTGGGCGTAACACAAACTCACCGATCCAATAGCTCTTGGTTCAGGTTCTACAGGAGGATAATATTGCAAGATATCTGGAGCTATTTCTGTCATGAACCAAGTAAAATTCTTGCAATGAAGTCGCTCTCGTAAAGCAAGCTGCTTGCTGATGTTACCAAAGTCCTGACCCCTCAGATGAGGTCGCCTTTTGTAGAAGTGTTCCTTCCACTCGTCCATCCACACCTCAACCACCCTCAAGAGATTCTGCAGAGAAACAGGACATAGCATTCACCAACAAGTGTTCCTTTAAACAATGTCTTGAGTGGTCAAGCCATCTCATATGTAAAAGGACAATTAAGAAAATATTCAAAAATCTTAGTCTGTTAAGGAGATATTGATGTTTTGTATCTGATATGTGCAGAAATGACTGATATCAATACCATAGTTGTGATATCCTATCCTCACATTCTTCAAAATCTAAGGTCATTAAATGAAGTATTCAGATCTACATACAATATGTGTAGAAATGACTGATATCATTACCATAGTTGCGATATCCTTCCCTTACATTCTTCAAAATCTAAGGTCATTAAATAAAGTATTCAGATCTACATATAATATGTGTAGAAATGACTGATATCAATACCATACTTGCGATATCCTTCCCTCACATTATTAAAAATCTAAGGTCATTAAAGGACTAGTTCAGTGGTCAAGCATGTCCATCTTATATCAAAGAGGACTTCTAAAGAAACAAAATGGTGAAGAAAGCACTGCAAAATCTTATTTCGTTATAAAAAAGATATTCAAGTTTAAAGTTTGGTATCACTTTTGTAGACCTCTAGACCATATAGGTCTTCTGGATTGAACTGTTAATTAGCCCTGTACTATGACCTCTAGACCATATAGGTCTTCTGGATTGAACTGTTAATTAGCCCTGTGCTATGACCTCTAGACCATATAGGTCTTCTGGATTGATTGAACTGTTAATTAGCCCTGTGACCTCTAGACCATATAGGTATTGACTGACCTCTAGACCATATAGGTCTTCTGGATTGAACTGTTAATTAGCCCTGTGCTATGACCTCTAGACCATATAGGTCTTCTGGATTGAACTGTTAATTAGCCCTGTACTATGACCTCTAGACCATATAAGTCTTCTGGATTGAACTGTTAATTAGCCCTGTACTATGACCTCTAGACCATATAAGTCTTCTGGATTGAACTGTTAATTAGCCCTGTGCTATGACCTCTAGACCATATAAGTCTTCTGGATTGAGCTGTTAATTAGCCCTGTGCTATGACCTCTAGACCATATAGGTCTTCTGGATTGAACTGTTAATTAGCCCTGTGCTATGACCTCTAGACCATATAGGTCTTCTGGATTGAACTGTTAATTAGCCCTGTACTATGACCTCTAGACCATATAGGTCTTCAGGATTGAACTGTTAATTAGCCCTGTGCTAAGACCTCTAGACCATATAAGTCTTCTGGATTGAACTGTTAATTAGCCCTGTGCTATGACCTCTAGACCATATAGGTCTTCTGGATTGAACTGTTAATTAGCCCTGTGCTATGACCTCTAAGACCATATAGCTCTTCAGGATTGAACTATTAATTAGCCCTGTGCTATGACCTCTAGACCATATAGGTCTTCTGGATTGAACTGTTAATTAGCCCTGGATTGAGCTGTTAATGACCTCTATGACCTCTAGACCATATAGGTCTTCTGGATTGAGCTGTTAATTAGCCCTGTGCTATGACCTCTAGACCATATAAGTCTTCTGGATTGAGCTGTTAATTAGCCCTGTGCTATGACCTCTAGACCATATAGGTCTTCTGGATTGAACTGTTAATTAGCCCTGTGCTATGACCTCTAGACCATATAGGTCTTCTGGATTGAACTGTTAATTAGCCCTGTGCTAAGACCTCTAGACCATATAAGTCTTCTGGATTGAGCTGTTAATTAGCCCTGTGCTATGACCTCTAGACCATATAGGTCTTCTGGATTGAACTGTTAATTAGCCCTGTGCTATGACCTCTAGACCATATAGGTCATCTGGATCGAACTGTTAATTAGCCCTGTGCTATGACCTCTGGACCATATAGGTCATCTGGATTGAACTGTTAATTAGCCCTGTGCTATGACCTCTAAGACCATATAGCTCTTCAGGATTGAACTATTAATTAGCCCTGTGCTATGACCTTTAAACCATACAGGTCTCCTGGATTGAACTGTTAAATAGCTTTGACAACTAATTTGACTGGCAGTATCCACCTTAATATCTTACTTTATTGATGACCCCAGCACCTCCAGGTACGGAGTATGACATGAATTTTCGGTAAATGTGGCCAACCCTGGAGCAGGGCACTTCTTCCATTTCTCCCCCACACATCCATACCTATGAAAAAAAGGTTGACATGATATCATAACTTCCTTGAAAATGTGAATGGATGGATGGATGGACGAAGGATAACGATACTATATCCCATCTTCACCAGCTTTATAATAAATCATAAGTTGAACCATTTATTGTCTAATGTAAAGTCACTTGAATCTGATCTTCAAAATAGATTGCAGGAGAGCCTGCAGCTCACTTTGAAATATTGTCATACCGTATTCGACTTAATAAGCGCCTGGGCGCTTATGTAAATAAAATTGCACTTTTTAGGCCCAAAGTTTGTTCCTAATAAGTGCCCATGCCCAGGGGCTGCAAACACTGTGCTATTCAAACCACACTGTACATATATGTAAATGGTTATATACTAGCCTCACAATAACCAACAACATTGTGAGCATCACATGCAAAATAAGCAAAGAATGTAACAAAACTTGAGTATTTTAAGTCATATATTAAGTATTATAGTAATCAAATGGATTATGATATCAGTCCAAAAATGTTGAGTGGGCGTTTATTAGAGCACTAGAGCAGGGGCGCTCAAATAAGTTTAATACGAAAATTTTCTTCACTTTGCAGAAATTATTCTTCACTTTGCAGAAAATTTACTTAATATTTGGGAAATGAAGCCAAATTTTACCAAAATTGCCAATAATTTTATCAAATTTCCCCTCAATTTTACCAAACTTATTTTAATCACTTCCAAACTTTAATTCCCAACTTGCAAGATAGGATCTAACCAGAAAGGTAAAATCCTCTCAGGGGAGAGCTTCCCATTCCCCCTCCACCTACTTCCTACGTCTCTGACCTCCCCTCAAGTTGATTGCAGTGTCGAATGTAGCACTGCATCATTTTATGACAGAGGAACACTGTTCAAATTGAAATCTAATAATTATCTTAAATTAGGCTATAGCTTTGCCTGTATAGAACCAAATGCAAATGTTGTACATATTCTTATAAGTATGGGCCCCGGGATTCAAAAATTAGGTTTCCTACTTATATATGAAGCATCATTTTTAATAAATATTTCACTGGAAATGGAGTACCCCCACCCCTGGCCTCCTCTGGCTACTCCACTGTTAGCCATTCCCCTTAACATTTTTCATGCTGGAGGCTTGTGAGGGTCCATGACAAACACACACCTACCCGTGATAAAGGCTAGATAACTAAGCATTGGCATGCCAAAGGTCGGTCCCCTACTTGCCTCCTGGGTGAGAAGGGTACATAATTAGATAACCGACTCATATCATGCTGGAGATTTGTGGCAGCCTTCAGTCTACTCACCTACCTACTCACCTAAATATATAATGGTTGATGAAATGATACTTGTATCATTATTATTTTTAATCACATAATCTAACAGGGTACCCGACTCAGCAGAACTGGTCTTCCATGGGGCCCTGCAGTGTACAACATAAATATTAAACACAATTCAAAACATAAAAGTAACAGGTAATAATAATACAATTACATCAAGAAGACATAAAATAAAAGTTACAAACAAATTAAAAAAACTAGATAAAAGATACCATAAGATAAGATAGAGAAAGTAATTAAAAATTACTTGCTCTATCAAGTATAATTGAATATTTCTTTTCTTTTTCTGACCTTGAAGGAGAGGTCATATTGTTCCCCTCCCCACACATCCAGACCATCATCATATCCTCCCAATTCGTCCATAAAATATTTTCTGTCAACTGCAAACAGACCACCAGCCATGATTGGTGTTCTGAAAGAAAAGGAAGATTCAAATTGAATGTTACACTTCTGAAGGTATAGTGCAATCTTTCTGTTTTAATATGAAACATCAAATAATAGGTTGAATGTCAGGTCATGTCCATCTTGTATCTCAGAAGATAAAAGATACAAGCTGAGATCTAATGAACCAGTAATGGTATTGTATTCCTTTAAAATATGTTTAGTTTGAAAGATGTCCCAAGTTTTGTGTCTGTTTCAGAGTTCTTGTTTAAACTGTGCTCTTATGAAAAAGCTATCGTGTTCCTTTAAAAAATATTAAGTCTTAAAGATTGTCTCAAGTTTTGTATAAGCTTGCACGGTTTTGCCTTTTAACCAGAAAACCCGTTTTTTATCCGTAATGTAAACAAGTCCTGAACTACATGCACTGTTATATGATAGCAGCTAAAGATGTTTGTATTACAGTATTTTCTGTAAATAATGTTGAAAATGATAACGGAGGCATTGATGATAAATACAATGTATAAATAAAGTTCAATGTTGTTTGTGTATAAAGTGATTTTTTTACCCCATCTGCCCCTCAAAATGATGTCAATTTTACCCTTTTATCAGTCTAGTTACGAAAGGCAATAAACAGTTCCCAATGTCCCAAGCCCAGTTGCATAAAAAAGTTATGAAAAATACCTATATGCCCTTATTTGCTCACGATTTCTATTCATAGTGATAATTTCAATTTTCTTTTATGTAAAAAGAAAAGAAATGTGTCAGATAGTTGTAAAACACATACAAAATAAGCCTCTAAATGCGTCTTCTTATGATGCGATGCTAGCTGCATCATGTACCCAATCACACAGTACAATTGTTGCTCATTTGCATATAGCCTACAGCGGGATAATCTTACAGTTGAGTTCCCACCCACTTTATACTCAAAACATCTTTGAAACATTAACCATGGCCAGGCATGGCTCTTAAGCTCAACCAAATATAAAAAAATCATTAATCATGCATACCTCTCTGTAATTTTCCTAAGTTCAATAATCATTCTTGCTATGCTTTTATTTTAACTTGACCAAGTTTGTGCATCGAGGTGGCATTTTCAATTATATTTAAGCCACCACAGGTATATTTATCTTTGTTTTGCATCCTGCTATTCCATGACAATCACGCAATTTACCATGCTATTTATATATGAAAATATGATACACAGTGTCAAGGAACAAATTATCGGCCCTTATCGCTTATTTGTGGGCAAGTGACCATGACAACTCCCTGTACTGGCACGGCGTGTGAGAAGTTTTTGTTAGAATCTGAGCTATTACGAAACAGCAATGGTATCGTGTTCCTTTAAAAAATATTAGGTCTTAAAGATTGTCCCAAGTTTTGTGTCCCTTTCAAAGTTCTTGTTTAAACTGTGCTTTCACAAAACAGCTATCAGGTTCCTTGTATCAGTTTCAAAGTTCTTGTTTAGTTCATTGTTGCATTTATGACTCACCTTTAAATATTTCAGAACTTAAATCAATTACGCAATACAATTGCACCACTTGCCAAACAAAATTTGAAACTCTCGGTCAAAAATACAAACAAAGCAAGATGAAACAACACAAGTTTCGTGTTCTTTTTAACAGATATCAAGTTTTAAAGAGGTTTGGGAAATTTCAAAGTTGTTTTTGTTCATGGTTATTATATTCAGCTCCAAATTATCCTTCAGGACAAATATACAATACAATCAGACCACTCAAAATGTGCAACTCTTGCTGTTCCCCAAATCATTGCATCATTTCTATAAATAGGTATGATTTCTGTATTGCATGCTCATGGAGTTCTCTGCCAATTGATTGAAAATATTGCATGTCTCAACTGTAACCATAACTCACTAAATATTTTTCTGGTTGATTTCTGATGCTTTTACTTTATCATATTTGTTTTCTTTGTAAAAAGCACTTCGGACAACTTTTGATTATAATCAACGCTTTAAAATGTTAGGTAGTTTGTATTTCATTTATTATTAAGTTTGTTTGTAAGCGACTGGTGTATGAAGTCTAAGCCAGGCTTTTGACAGGTACAAAGGTTTTCCGTTCAACCAAATAACAAAAAGAACATTAAATTGTGAGTTTAATAGTCTGGATTTTGTTAATTTTCACATTTTTTTTTATAAATATTGAAATTATGTGATGCATGAACAGAAAGGAAAACACCTCAAAATGGTTTTTTTTTCATTATATTTGTACCCTTAATTTCACACCTTGAAAACGTTCAAAATGCTTTCTCCAGCTTGAAGTTGGTTGGAGGTATGATAAAGATTAAGTTTCTTCATTAAAATTATCTTCCCCTTTTCAAAAAGAAATGGCAGAGGGTTAAAAACAATGGATGAGAAAATAGAGATTATGTCCCGTTCATACATCACACAAGTTCAATTGCCCATGTTTGCAAAAAAATCTTCAAGAAGCTGTAAAATGGCAAATTTGTAACTGATGATTTCATGATTTTTTTTGCTCTCTTGATGTTTTTGAATGGACTTGAAATCAAATTAGCTCATGTTGCTTCTACTGTGTATATATATATATATATATATATATATATATATATATATATATATATATATATATATATATATATATATATATATATATATATATATATATATATATATATATATGTATATATATATATATATATATATATATATATATATATATATATATATATATATATATATATATATATATACATACATATATATACCTTTAACACTATTCAATACACAACAAGTTACGTCGATGGGGTGGTCTGGATTTATGAATATATGAGTTTAAATGTGCCATTTGCTGACAATGATTTCATGGTCAAAGCATGCATAAATGATGATCATTTTTGCAAAACTTTTACTTAAAGGTTAAATAATCATGTTCATTTGTGTTTTAAAATTGATTGAAAAAAAAATGAAATTTACAGGAAAAAAAAAAGTCACAAAACTGAACAATTTACACTATGAATTTCTCCAATGCGATGAAAGTAACATTCTCACAACAGTGATTTTTAACTATGTGATGTATAATTTCCTTTTACATATCTTTAGAATAATATTTAATCGTAAAACCTGCCAAACCAGTCAGAAGCACAGCAAATACAGACCTATTCCTAGGCCATTGTAATTACCGCAAATGCACTTCTGCTATACATATCAACCACCCAACAACAACACCACCCGGATTGATATGCAAATGATGGACTACACATACCCATGTGGAGTCATGATTGCGAGTGTTGCAAGCTTCGCTAGCCTAACATATGCAACTATCCTACACTTAGTGAAAAGAATAGGCTACATGACCATGATGAACTCAGGGTTTTAAGTGAAATTCACAATCCTTCATCTGGATGAACTTTTATGTAAATTAATTGAAGAATATGAGAGTGACATCCCCAAAATCAGATTACGGAATTAGCTCCAGACTCAAAATTAATCAATCAAAAATTCGAAATCAAACATGGCCTAAAAAAAACCCTCAAGATCTACTTGCTAAACAATGCAGTTTAACTCAAAACTGAAAATGAATTCTGTCTTCAGTTAACTTTAGGCTCTAACGTCACTGTTAAACTTTCTCAAAATGAAACCATTTTCAGCCAGAAATCACCATTTAAAGTATGATATACGTCCACTGCTGTAAGTAACACTATAGGCCCACACTAAACTCCTCGGAAATGATGAAAAACATAACAATTTTGGAGAAAATGCACACTTTTGGATCTGCTTCTCCCCCTCCCCCTGTTTTTGATATCCATCCTTTCCTCCCCAGTCAAAAGCAAAGTTTTAAGCTATTTTTCAAATTTCTAAAAATCAATTTACTCTACTTGGGGGCAAAATTACCCAGACAGGATTTCATTTACGGCCCTGCTGAAGTTGAAGGTACTTATTCCAAAATGAAATTCCAACTAGTCAAAATGATGGGGTGTCGGGGCTTGTCTCAAGAGAATGACGTTAAATGCTCATTAACTCCAGTTTGGGGATTGACTGAAAGGAGACATGAATTCATATGTTTTAAGTAAGAGCTTGTTATATGATAGAGAATTAAAAAATAAACAAAATACCAAAAACCTCATCACAAAATCTTGTTGCCATCTCAAGTTATCCAAGTTTGAAGATATAACATGGATGCTGCCATTTTGTCCAATTTTGTGTTGAAGTCATGCCAATGATGACATAATTTGTCCTATGTGCAATACACATAATATACATAGTATATTTCTTTAATATTCTCTTTGAAATTTTATTTCCAAACTGCTTTGACATGAAGTTCCAAAGGGCTTGAATCATTTTCATTATATACAAATACAAATTCATAGACCCTTGCAAAAAAAAAAAAACATTTCTTGAACCTAAAAATTTGCAATAGATTATAAAGAAATACTTTTATATTCTAATCTGTACTGGGTGTATAACATCTGAGCGCATGTGAACAAAATAGCCATTCCCAAGAAAGTTTATATTGACAGAAAAAAGGCGTTTGAATAAATTAGAAAATATATGCCAAATTGTTTGTACAATGTGAAATCCCTTCAGATTAAATAAAATTGATATTTCTATATTGAATGAAGAAAAAGCCAGACTTTAAGTCTCCTTTAACAGTTTCAATACGTAACTGATAGTGAATTACTGATATTAAAATGCAGTGCTTCATAATGTTCTTTCCAAATTTCATACCAGTATATTCCACTCCAAAATAGAACATAACAGATAAATAGAGGCAATAACATAGCTCTCACTTCCTTTTCTCTCCAAAAAATTCTTTAAAACTTGCAAATGCAATCTCCAGGGGAAATAGGCAATTAAATATGTTTTGAAACAAACACACCCTTTTTTATAAAGATAAAATTGTATGTATATTGAAGTAAAAACAACAAGAGAAAGTCTTTTGGATAATAATGAAATGAAATATCTAAGTTGTATATCTTATTTAATGTAAGATTCTAGAGCAGATTTCAGAAATGTGTGCAAAGTTGTAAAATTGGCTCATTTTCATCTTATTTTGACAAAACATCTGAGCTTAATTTTAATAGGTTTTCATTTTATACTGGAAGCTTAGGAAACAGAATTTACATTAGAGCAAATCTATAATGGATTGAATTGATGGTAATTTTTAATTTTATGTTGGAAAATGGAGAACAACAAGGCAAATTATTCTCTTCTTCAGTAACCTTCAAAATGATTGAACAAAAATGTATTGAAACTTGGCCATACCCATCGAACGTTTGCTTGGAAAGATATTCTTCATTTTGATGGATAAAATTAACGAACAACTAGAAGAGTACTTTGAACAACACACACATTCTCCTACAAATACTGCATCATAAATCTGTCAAAAATTAAAACATTACACATAATAAAGAATTGTTAATGAATCGAAAACTTACCGGAACGGATCACTTTTATGTTTCCTTCTTCTCTTCTCCTCCTCATTAATGGGGATCCTCTTGTAGTAGAGCTCCCAATCAAATGCACCCCTCATTACATCACCGGCCTGGGTCTCATAGTGAAAATCTTCATTGCTGATGACATCAATCATCGGACACACAATACGCTTCCGATTCAATGCTATCCTCTCTACAAAGGAAATTTAAAGATGAATGGTTGAAAAGGAAGGAGACACCAATTATACTGTGCCAAAATGTCATAAGTCAGAAAAACGAAAAGTTCAGCTAGTAAACTTGCTAAATACCAGACTCAAATCCCAAGCCCACCTAGCTGGTTTTTGAAGTAAATATAGTATTATCCAAATTCCCCTCAAGTCCAAAGGATGGTGACATTTGTGCAAGATAGCCTGGGAAGTAGGACATAAAGGTAATTGTCTGGTGAATCTTACTGTCAATTGGGCATTGTAGTTTCAGCAGAATATGTTCTAGATGGAATCCCTAATAGCTTTTGGCTGGACTTCCTGCTGATGATGTGAAGGGTATAAAGGCCTACCATTCACAAATCCTGGCTCCGTCTATGCTTCCATTACTACATCGAATGCCTTGAGGCTCCTAGCATTCTCAGGTTTCACCCAGAGTGTACCGTTGTTAAACAATAGTGACCTGACACTGACCTGTTCTGAATAATTATACTAAGCTTCAGTTGCCTGATGATCTGCTAAGGTGAAACCACTGGTTGCAGCTTAGATCCTGCTTTTGATAAGTGTTTATATATATATATAATATATATATATATATATATATATATATATATATATATATATATATATATACATATACATATATATATATATATATATATATACATATATATACATATATATATATATACATATATACATATATATATATACATATATATATATATATATATTTATATATATATATATTATATAGGTATTTAGGTATATATACATAGGTATTTGGGTATACATATAAATATATGAAGACTATAGGCCTTTTGGTTGTAGAGTTAAATGCTATTTTTGTGATAGACGGTGGCCATTTTGAACAGATGGCGGTCGACCATGCAATAAATACAGTATGTGATAATACATACTCTGTAGTGTTTTAGTTTAATTCTATAACCCCAGAAACATACATGTAGACACCAGAATGAAGATCCTAGGCCTCTTGGTTGTTGAGTTATAAGCTATTTTAGTGTTAGATGTCAGACATTTTGGAAAATGGCCGCCAGAGCGGTCAAAGGCAAAATCTGGGTGGCACTATGTCCAATTTTGCTTGTAATGGCCAACAGATCATGTGTACCAAATTTGGTCCTTTATCAAAAAGTGCATGATTCTTGCCCTTATCCACTGGGCTATAAATGTGAGAGGAAGACCCCGGACATCATGGAAACGCTCCACATAGACAGAACAGCGACAGCTGGGTCACTCATGGGGAAGAGCTGGAAGTTATAGACAGGGACAGGACAAAATGGAAGGCCCTTGTTGATGAGCAGTGATCCATGTGGAGTACAAGATTATAAGTAAGTCAAGGGGGTGGGGGCTGTCCTGCCTGAGATTTCCCCATTCTTATACATGTATATGCTACTCACCTAACAATGGAGGTAACCAGTTGAAGTTTGCCTCACAGTGAGAGTCCAGGAAAAGCAAAACATCCCCAGTTGCACGATTTGCCCCAAACAGTCTTGTTCTGATCAGACCTTCACGTTTTTCATTTCTATATACAAACACTTTTGGAAAACGCTTCATGTACTGTTCAAGCTCTATCTTCAAGTATGCTGTTGGAAAATACAAAAGAACTAGCTACAATCTTGAAACAAAACACATAGGAACACTTCCTGAACATTTTTACTGTTTTTAAGAACATACTTTTTTATTAGTTATTATTCAACTTTCAAACATCATTAATGATTGCAATTTTACTTAGTGGATCTTCAATCTGCATTCATTCATCTTTTTATTCTTAGGACATTTGTGTAATTTCCTTAATGTCCCCAGTATCCCCTACCCTACCTTAATCCTTCCTCCCTTTCTACCCCATTTATTATTGACCATTGCTAAGGTTTTTTTCTTTAAATAAGGCCAAAAACATCCAATATTGGAAAGAGGGAGGAGTTAAAATTGAGGAAGGAAATACTCAAGATTTATAACCATAAATATTTAGTTCTTTGCGATGCTGAACAGTTCCAACAGTTTTGTTTGATATTTGTTTGATGAGAGTTTAACAGTACAACAGTGAGGATCAAATTGTGCCTGAGAGGGTAAATCATTCCAGAGGTAGGAAGAAAAGGAAACAAACAGGGGAGATTGAGAGAAACACAAGAACTAAAAGCCATAAAGCTGACATCGAGAGAGGAGGTGCATGGGTGAAACAAACATAGTAGAGGAAGGGTAGTGGGAGAGGAGGACTAAATATGGCTGTAGAGGGAAGCATGATGAAGGAAAAAGATCATTTTATCTGGAGGGTTTTTCTGGAAGAGCTCAGCTATTAAATTATGGGGAGCGAGGGAAGCTTTGGGAAGGTTGTACAGGGGGCAACCAAGAAGAACGTGATGAACTGTGAGGGTGCGATAACAATTGTTGCAGAGGGGTTGGGGAAAGCCAATAAGGAAGTGAGAGTGAGTGATGTGGGTGTGACCTATTCTAAGATGAACGTTGTCGACACGGGAGAGGTTGCGAAAGGTGGGTTTGATCGAAATGGTGGGCTGGATGTCATGGAGTTTGTTATCAATTTGGGAGTCCCATGAGGTTTGCCAGCAGTCACGAACAAGGGAAGAGATAAGCAGTTTGATATCAGAAAGGGTTTTGGGAAATGGTATAGGGGGAGGTTGAGGGCATGCTTAGCGGCTGAATCAGCCCTGTCATTGCCAGGGATGCCAACATGGCTGGGTATTCAGAAGAAAATAATACGTTTGCTACAGAGGGTGGGCAAAGGAGTTTACAGAGGAGGAGGTGGGATGTAGGGTTATTCCATTTAAGATTGAGTAAAAAAGTAAGGACAGCCTTAGGGTCGGAGAAGAAAGAAAAGTGGCTGAGTGGGAATATTTAATAAAGTTGAGAGCAAGGAGTGTGGCCTTGGCCTCTGCCGAAAAGATGGACAAGTAGTCGGGAAGCCTGCTACTGAGGGTGATGTCTTGGATGACGGCAGCAGCAGCTGTCTTGTCGCCTTCCTTGAAGCCATCAGTATAGATGGAGGTGCAGTTTGAGAGTTAGTCTTCGATTTACTTCTGGAGCTTGATGAAGAGGTTAGGGTGGGTTTGGGTTTTGTGATGAGTGGAGAGGCCCAGGTGGATAGAAGGGAGTGGGTGGCCTAGGAAAGAAAAGTGGGCCAGGAGAAGGTGCCAAGAGTGGCGGGGTTGATGCCGAGACGGAGGTCGTCTGATTTGATGTGTAACCTAAAGGGAGGGGATAGGGTTTTAGTAGTATCAAAGAGGGTGGAGAAATTGAGTTGTACCTAATGAGGTTGTAAACAGGGTTCTGGGTGTGGTGAGGACTCTAAAAGCATAGGAGAGGCTAAGCTTTCTACACCTTAGCAGAAAGGGGGCTTTGTTGGCTTCAACATGAAGGCTGGTGATTGGGGAGGGCCTGTAGGCACCCAGACAAAGCCTGAGGGCTTCCTTTTGGATGGTATTGATGTGGTTGAGGTAAGGGTTGTAAGCAACACAGTAGACAATATTGCTGTAGTCATGCAAGCTTGGCACGAATGGACAGTCTGAAAATTTTGAGGAGAGCATGGCGGCTCGCACCCCAAGTGGTGTTGGAGAAGAGGCAGAGAATGTTGAGGGAGCTGTTTCATTTCTGCTTCAGGTTGGTGATGTGTTGCTTGTATGAGAGCTTGGGGTCTAGAGTTAAAACCTAGGACTTAGTGTGGTCAACTTTTGGGATGCGATTGCCACTAAGCACGAGGTTCGGGTTGAGGTGGAGGTTGTTGAAATGACAGAAGTGCATGTAGACTGTCTTGTCTTTGGAGAATTTAAAACCGTTATTGTTGCACCAGTCTTGCAGCCGGTTAAGGGGGTTGGAGCCTATTTTCGACAAGAGGAAAGCTAGGGGAGGAGTAGAAGATGGTAAAATCGTCCACGTAGAGGGCACGTTTAATGTTGGGGCCAAGGTTTTCTGCGATGTCCTTAATGCTTAGGTTGAAGAAAGTGAGAAAAAGGATGCTGCCTTGGGGAACGCCCTCTTCTTGGAGGTAGGGCTTGGAGAGGGTGTGGCCAATATGAACTTGGAACTGCCTGGGTGAGAGAAAGTTTTGAATAAAGATGGGAAGGTGGCCTCTAAGGCCAATGGTGTAAAATTTGCGGATAATGCCGTATTTCCAAGTAGTGTCAAAAGCTTTCTCGAGGTCGAAAAAGATGGCAATGAGGTGTTCCTTTTTTGCAAAGGATTCCCAAAAAGCGGTGTCGAGTGTAATTAACTGGTCCAGGGTGTTGAGATATTTCCAGAAGCCGCTCTGGTGAGGAGAAAGGATTCTGTTTGTCTCAAGGAACCAGTTTAGTCTCTGCTTAATGATCCTTTCCATAATTTTACAAAGCCAGCAGGTGAGAGCGATGGGGCAGTAGCTGCAGGGGTCGGTACTTTCCTTCCCCAGTTTGAAGATATGGGTAATGATAGCTGTCCTCCAGATAGGGGGAAAGGAATGTGAGGACCAAAATGTGGTTGAGGATATTGAGTACGGTATTGGTGGCCTTGTTGGGGAGGTGTTTCAGGAACTGGTAGGGGACAGTTTGAAGATGGGGGTGATGATAGCTGTCCTCCAGATAGGGGAAAAGGAGTGTGAGGACCAAATGTGGTTGAGGATGGTGAGTAGAGTAGTGGTGGCCTTGTTGGGGAGGTGTTTCAGGAACTGGTAAGGGATGTTATCTGGACCCTTGGAGGTGCAGCCAGCATTGTGGATGGCTTGGTTTAATTCAGAAAGGGTGAGAAGTGTGTTGTCGGAGGGAAAGGTGATACTCTGGGCTTCATCACAATCTTTTTTGGCTTTAAAAGCATTGGGGTAGTTGGCGGAGGACAAGCTGTTGCTGAAAGAGGCGGCGAAGTGGTTAAAGATGTCCTTTTTCACAGTGAGAAAGTTACCATTCTAGGAGGGATGGGAGGTGGAAGACTTTCCCACCCTGCCGTGAAAGCTCTTAACCATTCTTCATATCTTCTTAGTGGGGGTGTTGGTGGTGAGAGAAGAGATGAAGTTGTTTCAAGTGTCGATTTTACTGTCCTTGATAGTGCGCCTGGCTTTGGCATGGCTGATGCAAAAGAGGTTGAGGTTAAGGGTGGTCAGGTTAGTTTTGAAGTTCCTGAGGGTTCTTTTCCTGTTCTTGATGGTGGTTTTGCAGTCATCAGTGAATAAGGATTGGGGGGTGGTTAGGGGGTTTGGAGGTTTTGGGAATAAAGCAGGTGGCGATGTTGATAAAGATGTTACTAAAGTTTGATATGGGATCCTCACCCTCGAGGAGATAAGGGGGAGAGGTGCGAGTCGCAGAGGGTTTCGAAAAGGGACCAGTCGGCCTTCTCGAGGTTCCAATTAGGGGTATGGTCTGTGGGGGTTTGAAGGTTGGAGTGAATAAGAAGAGGGTAATGGTCACTACCACAGAGATCAGCAATGACCTTCCAGCTAAAATCTAAAATCAAGGAGATTGGGGAACAGATAGACAGGTCAATACAGGTAAGGGAGCCTGTGGCAGGATGAAGGTAGGTCAGGAGGTTGGTGTTGAGCATGGAGAGGTTGTGCTGTCGAAGAGTATTTTTGACAAAGTTGCCTCTGGAAGTGGTGGTATTAAAGCCCCACAAGGGGTTCTTGGCGTTGAAGTCATTAAGAAGGATGAAGGAGAGGGGAGCTGAGAGATGAGGTTGTTAAGGCTGATTGGCTGAACATTGGCATTGGGGTGGGGATGGGGGAAGATATTGCAAAGAGTGAAAGTTTTGTGGAGGGAGGTAGACATACAGATGGCCTGAAGGTCGGTGTTCACATGAACAGGGCTGTGTGGGATATCGTGTCTAACGAGAATAAGGACACCCCACAGGCCCTGTTGGCGTCCACTTGATGTTTATGGTAGCAAGCGAACTATTGCAAAGAGTGAAGGTTTTGTGGAGGGAGGTAGACATACAGATGGCCTAAAGGTCGGTGTTCACATGAACAGGGCTGTGTGGGATATCGTGTCTAACGAGAATAAGGACACCCCCACAGACCCTGTTGGCGTCCACTTGATGTTTATGGTAGCAAGCGAACTTGTTGAGGGAATAATGGTCAGTGGTTTTCAAGAAGGTTTCTTGTAGGCGGAAGATGATCGGGTTGAAGGTGGTGGCCAGTAGGTCAATTTCTTCAGAATTGGCATTAAGGCTCCTGATGTTCCATTGTATAATGGTGTGGGTGTTATTGTAAATGTTTGTGTTGCACGCCATAAGGATGTAAGGGGTTATCTTAAGGAAGATCTGTTGGGTCTGAGTTGGCTTGTTTTTTCTTTGGATCTGTCCCTGTTTTTTTGGGAGCGGTTGTTTTTGAAAGTTGGACAAAAAGTATGTTTGGGGTGTTTGGTAATCAAACAATCCATGTTCTCTTCAGTATCATACATGTGGGTTTCGATGGTGGGCTGTTTGTTGACTTGTTGTTTGTTGGTTAGTTTGTTGGTTTGATGTTTGTTGGCCAGGTTGGCTTGAGTTTGATGTTTAATGGCATTAGAGGTGTTGGGGTAGGGGTTGGTGGGGATCTTAGAAAAGGAAGGAAGGTTGGGGAGAGAAGTGGTGGTGGAAATGATTTGGGTAATGGGTGTGCTTGTATTGTTGGCAATGGTGATGGGCTTAGGACTAAGTTAGAAGAGCCAGGTGAGGTCAGTTTGAGCATGTGAGTCAGTTTTAGTTGTGTTAGGGGGATATTGGTGTTAGAGGAGACTGCACTCAAGTAGGAAGGTTTGATGTGGAGGGAAGTGAAGAATTGCTTCCTGGCCTCCGGGTAAGTGGTGCTGGAATTAAGGGGTTTCAGTTTGGTTATCTGCTTTTTCTGAAGCTAGGTGGGGCTGTATTTTGAGGAGGGATGGTTGGCTGGGTGAGTACCATCGCAATTGGTGCAGAATGGTGTGTTGGTGCAGGAGGCGCTGTCATGGTCTGGGGCTCCACAGTTGTCACAGTGCGCTTGGCTACAGCAGGAATTTTTTCCATGGCCATACCTCTAGCACTTATGACAACGGAGGGGGTTGGAAATGTGCAACGGAGGGGGTTGGGAATGTAAAAGGCGACTGGGATTCTCAGGTAGCCGGCAGTGATGTGGGAGGGTAGAGTTGGTGTGGCAAAAGTCAGGAAAATGGTATTGGTGGGTGTTTCGGCACCGTGTTTCTTGAAAACAAGACGACGGGCTTCAGTAACGACTTGGCTGGCAATTGAGCTCCTCAGCAAGGTCTTCATCGGTCAAGTAGGCAAGGTCTCTAGTTCTGATGCCTTTGCTGGAGTTCAGGAAATGGTGGGAGAGAGGGGGGGAGGGTGATCGTAATGCCAATACCAGTATTAGCTAGAAATTTGGTGGCGAGGAGGGTGGTGGCTTGAGTGTCCCTAGTGCAGTGCACCAGGAGATCGCCAGATCTGAGAATAGAGACCTTGGGAAGGGTACTGACAAGACCATGGAGCGCCTTGTGTATGAGAAAAGGGGGAAGTCATTTGAAACTTTCTGGTTTATTAATGGCATGTATGATTACAATTTTGGGACTGGGGCTGAAGAATGGTCAATGGAGGTAGCAGGTGGGTCACGGGGAGAGGAGGGAGGGTCAAGGCAGAAGCATTTCGTCATAATGGAAAAAAAACCAGCGGCCAAAAGATCCAAGGCAACTAGAAAAAAGTAGGAGAACCACTGTACAGGTATCAATAAGGGCGTGAAAGTCTGGTCACAACGGGAGGGAGAAAAACAAACGAACGGTCTCACTGAGAGCTGACACCCATCCACAGAGAGAGAATCCCAGAAAAGGAAGGAACAAAACAAAATTTTGGTGGTAAAGTGCATGGTAAAGTGTATTGGAATGAAAAGTTTGAGAGAAAAGAATAGAAGTCACGTTGCTCTCAACACTACTAGTGTCAACAAAATTTGAACCTAAACTTTCCTAAGATAAGTATGCTATTTTTCAAAATGGACACAGAAGGTAAAGGAAGTTTAGGCCTGCTGAGAGGGAAAGGACAAGAGCTCTTTTTCTTAAGAACAATTGCTACCTACGAGCTACATAAATACATGTATGTACATGAATACCGGTATATCATTGTTTAAATTGGGATTAGTGGTTTATTTCAGTTTTTGTACATAAAGTGTTCCGAGACAGGTACAAAGGGGTGCAGTGGGGCGCCGGACTGTTTGGCTGAGTTGAGAGGTGTATACTAATTAAGTTGGGTATAACAATTTCTATTTCATGTGTGGGGCTAGAAAAGTCTTCTACTGAATTTTACCCAGTCCTGCCTCTCTCATGTATAAATGTTTGCTGTAAATATACAATGTAAGTTTAGTGCTCTTTGTTATCATATTGATTGATGGGTGAAAAAAAAAAACTAAAATAAGAAAAACAAAAGCTTATTTCTATTCATGTCAGGAATGCATTGTTGTAAATTTAATTGAGGCAAGTGTCTCCATTCTATAAATTCCCTCTCAAGTGAGATGCAAAAATGTATAACTCCTTCCCATGTGTAGACAGTGGTGGTGCCAGGATTTTAATGCTGTGGGAGGATGGGAGAGGGGGGAGGGGGAGATGGGCATTTTGTCTCATTTGGGGGACAAAAGCCTATAAATCGGACAAAATATGTCACTTTACAAACATTTATGGAGAGGGAGTCAGTATGTATGTGTGTGTGGGGGGGAAAATGCGATCTCACAGGAGGGAAACTGCCCCCTCCACATAGCGCCGCTACTGTGTGTGGATGGATCGATGGCAAAAATGCTATATCCCCATTCATCAACTTCCTTGGCAAGGAAGGAGATAATGATTGATAAGGTTTACCTCTGTCACTCCAGTCATCTACCAGAATGACCTCATGAATAAGTTCTGGGGGCGACATGTTGAGGACGCTATGAACTGTTCTCTTCAAGGCTGACAATGCTTCATTATGGAATGGAATTACGATGCTTGTTGTTGGTAGCTTATCCAAATAATTTGTTTGACTGCACCTGTAACAAGAACAAAGTTGAAAGGTATATGGACAACGAAAGATTTCATATTCACCAAAAGAGCTTATAATCCTGAACAGGGTAACCTTTAGATTATGTCAGTTTAGCAGCAGTAGTTTCTGATTTGTGGCTAATCAAAGTTTCAAGAATTTTTGATGTGTGCAAAGGTTGTTGTGTATAAAAGAGAAGGCTGCTCAAAATCTTATAATGTAATTCTTTCAAATTTTGTCCAATATTTTAGTCCCAGAAAATCATTGGACTGTTTTCTCTTGCAAATTCATTATTGAAGGTATGATGGAAATTCGAAACCTTTTGCTCATATTCACTGGCTCCCATTCCCAGAACATTGGTGAATGATTAATAAAGAATTACAGTAGTTAACATATCAATGTACATGGGTTTTCTCTTTCTGTTATTAATGAAATTTGAATACAATTTTGCATACTTTATTATAGTAAAAGCTGTTATACACTAAACGCGATGCGGCGAGCGATTGTTTTAACAAAATTGAACAAAACAAAGGAAAAGAAACATTTTGACCTCTTGTTTTCAGAGAAGCATTGTCATCACATGGCTATTCAGATGAAAACTGAAAATTAGTTAAAAGGGCCTTTCTATGCCCATTAAAGCAAAAATCAAGTCACGACAGAAAATCGTGCCCTCTAAAGCGAATTTCTCCACAGTTTGAACAAAAAAGCATTTCTGACAAATTTTTCAGTATCATCAAAAAGCCTCATTTGTAAACTTCATCGTGTGTAAGCAAAAAGTCAAAACATCCTATAGTATTTGTTTCATGTATGATTATCTAAAAAATCGCTTGCCACGTCGCGTTCGGTGTGTTATGGCCTTAAGACCTTAAAATGCAAAATTTACAGTGCTTAATAAAGCTATAGTACCTGTGTATAGATCTATACAAATTGTTCTATATATATACTGTATACAATTAGAAAAATGGTATTTTTAATACATCAAATCTTGTATGTTATGTTTTGGAAAGGGATCTACGAGGTTGTAAAAATTAGTTACAGAACCACGTTACTATTTTTGACTATGGTTGCCTAATTCTTACATTCTTCCCGTATGTCTGGCACTGCTCTGTCCAGTGAGACCATATCACATATCCTCTCATTGAAACCATTTGCTTGTGTGTCCTCTCTCTCACTCCTCTTTAATTCGGGAGTTATCTTCACGCCAACTCCTTGCTCTCCTGGTCCTGCATAGAAAGACACCAAGCTAAGTTAGCACATTTATCAACAGGGGCACTAATAGATTCAACACTTTTGATTGGCCAAAATACAATATGGTTCAACTTACACTGAAGAACCAATCAGTACTCGTCATGTAACAGAATGCACCCCATAACAATGGTCAGAAGGACAATATGCTCGACTATTCAAAGCTAGTATAGAGAATGGGCATATTGAGGAAGGTATATAGGGAAGTAGGGGCAGATGATTTCAAATTACTGGAGCTTTGAAAGATGCACTTACATTTTTATTTGCTTTGTTGATTTTCACATTTTACTACAAGCTTCAAACTTTTCCCAGATATTTTAAGACCTCCCTAAAAAAAGCTCAAGGTTACCTCACCCATGCAGTAACTCAGAAAACATGTAAAAGCTAGCAGTCTTTATAACTATAACACCTCTTTTAGTTCTATCAATTGAACAACAAAGAAAGGAGAGGCCCTTACTTGCCAATGTCAATGGAAGAATGTCATTAAGCCTTTCCTACCTGTACCCACCCCCAACCCCTACACAATCCCAGAACTACATCTTGGATTGTAATACAGCTTCTAATTCAAGAACATGTGTGTGTCAAGTAAAGTCAAGCAACATGAAAAATGTACAATAACATTAAAACAAAATTATGCGAAACAATATTGCTTAACGTATGACAAACTAGACATTGGAAACGATACAAATTCCCTCACCGCTAATGATGCATATTCCAGACTGTCCTATATTCTAACCTGTCCCAAATGTCATCCCATGCCTATCTATACTCCATGCAATCACACCTGACAACCAGATATGTACTGTAATTCATTCCACCACTTGCATGAACCACATGCCATCACAACTGAAATCCAGATGACACCCCACCACATGCCATTCCACCATGTCTACATGTCGACCCACCCTGTTCTACATGTCAACCCACCCTGTTCTACATACCAACCCACCCTGTTCCATATGCCAACCCACCCTGTTCTACATGCCAACCCACCCTGTTCTACATGCCAACCCATCCTGTTCTACATGCCAACCCACCCTGTTCCACATGCCAACCCACCCTGTTCTACATGCCAACCCACCCTGTTCCATATGCCAACCCACCCTCTTCCAAATGCCAACCCACCCTGTTCCATATGCCAACCCACCCTGTTCTACAGGCCAACCCACCCTGTTCTACATGCCAACCCACCCTGTTCCATATGCCAACCCACCCTGTTCCACATGCCAACCCACCCTGTTCTACATGCCAACCCACCCTGTTCTACATGCCAACCCACCCTGTTCTACATGCCAACCCACCCTGTTCCATATGCCAACCCACCCTGTTCTACATGCCAACCCACCCTGTTCCATATGCCAACCCACCCTGTTCCAAATGCCAACCCACACTGTTCCACATCCCACCCCACCCTGTTCCATATGCCAACCCACCCTGTTCCAAATGCCAACCCACCCTGTTCCAAATGCCAACCCACCCTGTTCCACATTCCACCCCACCCTGTTCCATATGCCAACCCACCCTGTTCCATATGCCAACCCACCCTGTTCCACATGCCAACCCACCCTGTTCTACATGCCAACCCACCCTGTTCTACATGCCAACCCACCCTGTTCTACATGCCAACCCACCCTGTTCTACATGCCAACACATCCTGACCAACATCCCACCCCACCCTGCCCTACATACAATTCCAAACTGGTCTACATGAAATCTCACCCTCATCCTAATTCCTTCAGCTACTTTATCATCATCTTATAATCTACCCCACATTCTGCTTATTGTTTATATTTCCTAAACCTCTAAATGAAAATTCTTTAGAAGTGAGGACACTTTTATTTGCTTCTTTATTCATGCCATGACAAAAATGTTGATTCCTATTCATATTATGTCAATATCATAACAAAACTACAAGTGTGAATTGGAAAGTCTTTTTAGTCTCAGGTTAAATATTTTTGAGATCAAATATTTTTGATTTCAGGTCAAACATTTTGCAGCAAAGTCTATTTTCATGCAAATAACCTAATTAATATAATACCTCACCACAATAAGTGTGAACAATGCTCTTCACATATATAATCATTTGTGTAAACAAAATCCCACTCCCGCTTTAATTCAAGACATATCACAGATACAATTTTTGTTTTATTGTTATGCAAATAAAGCTAATTAGTATGCACTCACGTTACCCCCATTCTTGCTTAATTGAACAGTACCCATGTCCTTTACCCCTGTGCCAAGTTACAAGAATGTACACCATTCATAACTTCAGTTCTTCGCTCATGTAAAACAATTTTTATGAGTCTATTGTTATGCAAAACACCTTATTAACATAAACACTTCACCTCTCCGTTAATTAAGTGTAGACAATACTCTTCACATATATGATCATTTGTGCAAACAAAATCCCCACATCCACTTTAATTTAAGAGATATTATAGATACAAATATTTTCATTGTTATGCAAATAAGCTAATCAGTATGCACACACAACCCCCCTCCCCTCAATCATGCTCAATTGAACAGTACCCATGTCCTCTACCCCTATGCCAAGTCACATGAATGTACACCATTGATAACTTCAGTTACGAAAACTTTTAACCAAAACTTGAACCAAAACTCTTAACTGGACTCCGACGCCGGAGGTAGTAGAATACTGTAGCTCTACTATTCTTTGAATAGTTAAGCTAAAGACCATGACATGGCATTTACCTCATTTTAAAACTCAATCAGATGTGTAGTTAAGGGGATATATCTGAATGGGGTCCACTGGCTTTTCATGAATATGATGAATGACTGAATTATTCATATTGTAGTCAGACTGAACGTTAGTTAATTAAAGGAGCACTAGACCGAAAAGCGAAGGCATATTTTAAGGAAGTCCCCTCAAAAATCGAATGCTTTATCATCTAGCACACAATGGTATTGCAAGTCTCTGGTTAATAAGAATATTCAAGTGACATTTGCCCTCAAGTCGTCTGTGGGCTATGGAGGCATGAAGTTTATCGATCTGTTGTGGATGATATATATGTGAAATTCGCAAAAATGAGCGCCTCTTCTTTTCGCTCTAGTGCTCTTTTGTGGAATCAAGTTTACTGTGCTGAGGCTCATTCAAACCCAGGTGCAATACCAGACAGGCTGAGCGGCCAAAGGTGTTAGCCGAGGGCCTAAATTTGAAATTCCATATGAATCACAAAAGTTATTTTCCCCACATACGAAAGTTGAAGTAATATCATTTTTGTGCTTTATTATAACATTCTGCTTAATTAGTTGAAAGCATACACCAACAGAATTGTGTTTTTATTTATACACGCAATATATCTATGTGCACGCAAATAAGTGCGTATACAATGATATAAAGCATGTGTATAGTGTTTCAATGCACATATTTGTGTTCTAGTTACACGCAATGTTTTTTTTTTTTTTTCAAGGCAAGAAAAATCAAGGAAATTAATTGCTCCTAAAGAATGAAATGTTTTCAACCTCTCCACATAAACCTTATAGGATTAGAAAGTCTATTGATTGAATGTCGACTGTTTACAGCACTGGTCTTTTTTTCATTTGAAAGGGCACAAATGTTGATCACAACAGAAATCTCAAAAAGTATGGAAACAACATGCAAAATTTTCTTGACCATGTCTACCAGTTGACTGGTTTGCATGATTTGCTGTTGAGCCCACTGTTTACCTCTTTGAAGATATACAGCATGGAACATTAATGGTGATAGCATGTGCTGTAATTCTCATGCACATATTGTATGTACATGTAAATTATTTGAACTATCAAACTGTCATTTTCTTATTATATACTTTATTTTGAATGTTATTTAAAAAGGAAAAGACACATTTCCCTTCAGGAAGCTGGAATAATAGTTAAAGTGCATTTCATAAAAAAAAGGAACATTTTCTGTATAGTCAGTGAAATGTGAAAGGCAGGAAATTGTAGTGTCTAATCCTCCAACAAGACAAGCAAGCTTCCTTCTATGCACTACATTGTTGCTTGTCTCAGATTTTCACAAAAATACTAGAAGAATGAAAAAAGTGCCTTTCTTGTAAATATTTCTTCAGGTTTGGATGCACTCATTGAAATATACATAAACATTTCATAAAAATATGGCAGGAATGAATTAAAAGCTACTTTCTTGCAAATATTTCTTATAGGTTCAGGTTAACTCATTGAAAATGTAAATAAAATATTTCACAAAAATATTGCAG
Organism: Chiridota heheva; assembly: GCA_020152595.1. NCBI lineage: Eukaryota > Metazoa > Echinodermata > Holothuroidea > Apodida > Chiridotidae > Chiridota > Chiridota heheva. The sequence continues at coordinate 148,821 of JAIGNY010000309.1, read as the reverse complement.
GAATGAATGAATAAAAAGTTACTTTCTTGTATATACTTTTACTGGTTTAGGTACACTCATGCTAAAAAGTTTCTCTTTAAGCCTACTCGCACCCGACACCCGAGTTAATCCTGGACAATAACCAACCTGACTTCCTGTTCAGTGTATTGTGTTTATAATGATTGTTTATCTGCCATTCCCATGCACACCACAGCCAAGTAACTCAAGGTTATTTGATGTATAAGATTACAGAAAGCCAGTGCTGAGTAATCAGGGCACTTTTGTGATTGAAATCACTCATCCATGTTAGGTGTCTTAGTGGGAGATATTTGTTTGCAAACTGGTGATAAAAATACTTGTGTATCATATGCCTGAGGTGATGTGTACATTAACTGTGAATGAATGACGGACATTTCCCCATAGGAAAGATATTGCTTCATGCTCATTGACAGAATTAGTTCAGAGCTTAGGTCAACCAAGTCCATCTTATATGAAAGAAGATTTTAAAAGAAAGAAAATGGTGAATCCAAATAGCTCATTCCGATAAGAAGATATTTAAGTTTAAAGTTTGGTATCATTTGTGTAGAAACGACTGAAATCAGACTGGTTGTGATGTCACTGCCTCAGATTCCTTAAAGTCTTTATGTATTCTATCATATTTTGTCCTTCAATTTTATGGCTGAAAAACCATGGGATATGTCAGGAAAGTTGTAAAACAGATTCTTGCAAAGATAATTATAATTTATGACCTGAAAAAAAGTTTGAGGGAAAATAACTGAAATAGGAAGAAAGTTAAATATTTATATCTTTTAAATACATTAAAAATTGTTAAGAATGTTAAGAAAAGGGTGCAGACCTTCCATAGTAGACTTACTACACCAGAAGATACGACAGAGCTTTAAACTTGAATATCTCAATAACGGAATAGGTTTTTTGAACAGTTTCTTAACCGTTTTGTTTCTTTTAAGCCTTAGAGTCCCAGGGGGTCCAGAACATAAATGAATTTTTCGAAATTAATTTTCATAACTTTCCTTTTGTATCACTACAAGTTTGGATTATATGAATGCTAAGACAATAATTTTTTCAATAAAAAAATCAAAATAAAGAAAATATCAACATAAAAATGCAAATTTACAAATTTTAGGCAAAATTAGGAAAAACTTTTAAGCTTGTTTTTTTTCTTGTAAATAATGAAAATGGATGATTTTTAAATACATTTAGATTGTTTGTAAAATTTCCTTTCCAATGATACCAGTCTGACTTTTTTTCTCAAAGCAAAACCTGCAAAAACAATGAAAATAAACAAAAAAATAATCACCACTATAACTACTCACGAAAACAATGTCCCACATCCAGTGTGGTACTTGAACCCCGGCCATCCACGTGAACACGATGTACTATAGAGACTGGTATATAGTATGTGGGTTTGTTTTCATACTTAAAATGCAGCATGAATAAAGAGAGCATAGTTGCTCTTTTTGATTTCAATTGAAAGTATCTAGATTGGGCTTTCTGATGGTATATTTGGCGTAGGGGAGTTATATTCCGATCAGAAGGTTTAATTTTTGCCAAATTTTGGTCTCAAAAAGGCTAAAAATTATGATACTGTATGTTTCACAACTTTTGCCAAAAAAATATATTGGTGATAGGGGCAGTCAAAATTTGACTGGAATTGGACGCAGTGATGTCTTTGTAACTTCCTCACGGGTTTTTATGAAAAAGAAAGGTCTGGAAGTATGGCAAGTAAGTCTTTTAATTTTGTATTTTATTTTGTACATTTTCTAAAATTTTCTTTATTTCAACCTTTTTTTTCCTTCAAAACTTCAACATAACCAACATCAAAAAGTTACATTTTCTGTAAGAACTATTCAAGCTCTTTCAAATGATACCAGTATTACTGCTGTGGGCCTATTGGACAAAGTAAAATAATTTGTGTCACGACCGCATGGAAATTAAAGACTTAAAGTCCTCTTTCATATAAGATAAATTTGCTAATCCTTGAAATGTAAATATAATTTAAATCTTATTTCTACCTGAAAGTTCAGGCTTTTACCCATGATGCCACATCTTATTTAATCATTCAAAAAAAATTTGTGATCAAATTTGAATCATAGACCAAAAATATTTCCTTCTTATCTGAAAAAAAAAATTTGCCCAATTTTTTGGCAAATATTTAGATTCTGATGAAAACCAACCCTTTTAACCCTTCTGTTAAAAATTCCACCAGGTGTTTTTGAACATTGACTGAAGAGAAACTATGCAAATCCAAATATGTTGAGAGGAGCAATCAGAGAATTGTAAACTTATTTTTAGAACCCATTTTCAAGTCTGGACCCTGCACTAAAAACAATGATTTGAATGGGATATAAACGCCGGATCGACAATATTATTGTCGATTTGGGAGTGCTATTTTCAAACAATAAAATCTGGACCTTACCATAGGCTTACAGCACTGATCGTGGTATAATTTGAAAGAGCAATTATAGTTCTATCAATAAAGTAACATTTTTGATGAGGGCTACATTAAGAATTTTTGAGTAAACCCGTTTTATAAATGCTTAAAAAGGAAAAAGTTGAGAGAAAAAAATCGTCAAATATTTTTCTTTTTTCCCTTCTTCAAACACTTACTAATAATAATTCAGGACCTTCCCATTGCCCAAAACATGTGTAACAATAGTGAACACTTCAATGAGTGCAAATCCAGTCAAATTTTGACATTGCCTATCATCAATCAACCTCTTTTTTTGGCAAAAATTCTGCAAAATTCCATCATTTTCAGTCTTTTTAGACCATTTTTTTCAAAAAATTGTAGCTCTTTTTTAAAATATTAATAATTTCTCTTTTCGTAAATCTCTTTTCTTTTCCCCTTTTCTTATTTTCCGTTTTTTTCTTAAAATTTGTAGGTCATTACGAAGATATATTTCACAGACTGTATAAAATATGACTGAACAGAACTTAGTCCAAAAGCTGTTGCTCAACTTCAATGAATTATTAGTAAAAAGAGGAACTTTATCAAGGAAATAGAACAAGAGCAGTCTGTTTTGTCAGACAAATTTGCTCAAAAATGTTACATTATACAGTATATGGCATGAAAATTCAAAACAGATGTAAATTGGCCAATTGACGGATTTGAAGCAAAATTACATGTGATAAGTCAGTACATGATCGATCAACCTGACCTGCAATAAAAGTAGATCAGGTAACTATATCCATACAAACAGTTGAATGAAATACTGTACTATCTAATATATTCCTTTCCGTAAGCAGATTACGGCACATTACTCTCAAAAGCAGATTATACAACCTAAATCAGGAAGTAGAAAGGTAGCATACATGTATATGACAACTTATGAACATAATACAGTATGTACCTGAGATGCACATTGCAAGTCAGGTAGATATATTTTTTGGTATATAAAGTGCATATGTGAACAATAGCCACACCAGAAGATAACTAGCACTGTAGCTCAGATGGTTTACTAATGTTCAGTCAGGTAAAAAAAGAAGGTTTGGTTTGTTTCTTGATGTTTTGAGAGTCCGTCAAATGTGCCAAGAGGGTGTTAAAAACTAAGGTGCTCCGAGTTAGGACAGAGAGGGAAGGGAGGAGGGATAGACGGAAGGGAGGAGAGAAGGTTTGTTGATGTTTAATGGCACTGCGACAGTCAGTCAAATGTGCCAAGAGGGTGTTCAAAATTAAGGTGTTCCGAGTTAGGACAGAGAGGGAAGGGTGGAGGGATAGAGGGAAGGGAGGAGAGAAGGTTTGTTGATTTTTAATGGCACTGCGACAGTTAGTCAAATGTGCCAAGAGGGTGTTAAAAATTATGGGGCTTGATCGAGTTAGGACAGAAAGGAAGGAGTAGAGGGATAGAGGGAAGGGAGGAGGGAAGGTTTGTTGATGTTTAATGGCACTGTGACAGTCAAGAGTCAAATGTGCCAAGAGGGTGTTAAACATTAAGGGGCTTGATCGAGTTAGGACAGAGAGGAATGGGTGGAGGGTTAGAGGGAAGGGAGGAGAGAAGGTAAATAACGGATAGAAGGTAATGAAAGGAAGATGACGAATGTAAGGCAGTAAAAAAGGTTCACAAAACAAAAAACAAAAATGAAATGGAATGGCAGAAACAGAAAGCTAAAAGCAAGGGAATTGTAATTCATCGCATACTGTAGATCTGTACACATAATGGAATTACCTGATATTTTCTCATGAATGTCAATAGAAGGCCCAATTCATTGTAATATAATTTAATTAATTTAAGGTTTACTTTTGAAGAAAATGATCACAAATTTCCTCCACATGTTTCCACAGAACAAATTAATTAAAAGTTACTGCATACACTTTGATGGTACAATCAATGTTGTACATCCGGCACAGATGTGCTGCATCCCACATCATTCATTCTAGGAGTGCAAACAAATTATCAAGCTAAAATTACACACTTCAGTTGATGCTTAATTTTCAAATCAAATTGCTCTCACTGTTTATGAACTCATAGAGGCAACATGTTGCAAGACTTGGGGGAAACTCATTAAAATTGCAGCTTTTTGACTTTCATTCCCTTGCAGGCATGTACAGTATGTAGGAAAGGAAAAAATCCTGAAATATGAAAATGCACATGCATAATGATGTACCCCTTCTAAAACAATTGAGCAAAAATCACTATTTAATTACCCTAAAATCAGAATTTCTGGAAAAAATCCAGAATTCTGGGAAAAAAGTCCTTGTGCTTGAGTATGGGGTACAATGGAAAGACATACTGTATGGTCAATTCTGTGTAACAGGTGTTATGATTCAGAGACAATTTATGAATTTCAGAATAATTTCTCTCAAATAGTAACCCAAGACTTGTTATCCCAATGCAGTACCATCCTGAAGTATACCATGAAAGCTTCTACTTAACTAGGAAGGAAAAGTCAGACAAATGCTACAACAAATAAGACAGGCAAACATACATGCGTGATGGGTGTGTTACATGAAAAAATGAAATGATTTGTGACGGGTGTTACACATTTTATTTTGTACCAGAGGTGTAAATGTAGGTAATTTCATTGACAGGATAAAATTGATACAAAGATATCAATATGAACAAAGTGCATTTGAATCATAATTTGTTTGCACCAACCCTGTAGGGAGTTCAGACATGTAAGTGATGATTTATAAGATTAGCTGAAATTGATCAATTTTCTCATGAAAATAGCTGAGTATTGTCAATTATGTAGAAAATACGTAAATTAGCTTAAAAAATAGCTAAATCAGCTAAATACCTGAAATCTTAAATGCTGAAATTGATCCATTTTCTCAACAAAATTATCTAAGTACTGTCAAATATGCAGAAAGTAGGTAAAATTAGTTTGGAAAATAGCTTAAATCTGCTGAATAGTTAAAGTCTCATGCCTGGGAGTTAAACCAATTTTTTTTTAACTCGTGATGGGTGTTACAGTGGCAATTCCCGAAATCATATAATTGGCACATCTAGGAGCAATTTAAGTTCTTAACACAAGATTTTAGAGGCTAGAAACATAAATTAATGTACTTATCTTTCTAAATTTCCTTAAATTTTGAATGTCATTTACTTTCCTGGTATTACATACTGCATTTTTTACCATATATGTAACACCCGTTACACAATTTCTGATGGGTGTTACATGTTTAATTTTTTATATGTTTGGAAATTTTGAATTTATTGGGTGCAGCTGATATATAGATATTAATCTGAATGAAGAGAATTTGAAACCTACTTTTTACATTTCATATCTTTATAGAGTTATAGAAACTATTCTGAAAAAGTGTGACGTGTGTCACATTGACAATGTTTCAAATATTGCTTCGAAAAAATCCAGTCATTAAGTCTACTACTGCATAAATATGTATATTATATGCAAATACAGGAAAAGCAAATACATACTTTAACCATTAAAGCAAATTAAATCTTAAAAGTGAGTATACCATCAAAAAAATGTTTTTGAAACTTTGGTGACAAATAAACTAAAAAAAATTACCATTTGTATTGCATGGTGCTTGATGAATGGCAGCATTTATTTTGCATAAATACTTGAACAAATTGAAAATATTCTTTCATCATGAATAATTCACGTATTCAGGAAGCAATTTGTTTGTAAAAATTTGATTAGCAGTTTTGCTACTCATTTCATGAAATAATTAGCAATACATTAAAATTGATTAGCAATAATGATGCATATTTAGGTTTTATTGATTTTGTATTACTCTTTGTTTTATTACACTTCAAATGGTACTTTTTCAATGCAGTTTTCAGTTTTCCTGCTATTAAGTAAAAAAATCGCAACCAAAGTATGGCAAAAGTATTGATTTCATTGCCCTAATAGACGCTGAAATTTTGCTTTCCAAATCATAAAAATTTGACTTCTACAGTATAAATCATTATTTTTATGGAAAATGTGCATGGAAATTCAGTTTAGAAAGAACAGATAACTAACTTCCTTTCAATGTCATTGACACTCAACGTCACGTAACATTTTTACTCGCTGGGGCTTTCATTGTGAAAATCTTACATACTGTACTATGATACCTGGCCGTAAACATTTCAAAACTACTCCACCACCCAGAAGTTCTAATCAGTCAGTCGTCTCAAAATGGCCGCCATCTTTTGCAAAGCATGCAGAATTTCAGCTCTATTAACCCTTACTCTACCAGCACTCTTTTGAAAATGCGCTCGGGAGGCGGGGCCAAAGACGGGGCACCCAAAACGGCTATAATATCGCCGCGTGGCGTGATTATTGAAGGGTCATCTGTCTTCCAGGCAGAAAAGTCGGGCCCCTTCCGCTTTCGGGACCCGCTGGGCCGCCCACCGGGATCATGCTGCCTATATTTTCGGGTTGGCGCATATGTCGCGGGTTGATTAACCCTTACTCTACCAGCACTCTTTTGAAAATGCGCTCAGGAGGCGGGGCCAAAGACGGGGCACCCAAAACGGCGATAATATCGCCGCGTGGTAGAGTAAGGGTTAAAACCTTTTTCTGTTTGTTTATTATGCAATATATTTTCTTTCTTGCAAAATTTATTTGACTCATCAGGTAATATTTATATGTAAATATACTGATTGTGATGATTCAAGTATTATGACCTTGTGATTTTTGGTCGATTTAAGAGCTACATGTAGCTTGTGAAACGGGCCTTGATTGAGTGTGATTTACATTATGGCCTATTGTTACTTTCAACTTTCACTATTTACTGCTGCAGAATCGTGGTGCATTTCACAAGTTACTCACATTTTGGCGAAAACACTGCGCATTTGTAATTCTTGCATTCAAATGCATTCTTGCTTTAAATTATCCTTTTTTACAGTACAAGGCAATCAAATCATTTTAAACAACCAAAATTCAGAATTAATTGATAAAATTACATTAAGAGTTAAACTGTCTTCCCTATGAAACATCCAAAATCTTGTATTTACTGAAAAATCATCTTAACTTTGGCCCACCATGGTATTTAATTAAAAAGCCCTACTCAGAATTTAAAGCTTAATTTGATAGACTATGAAATTATATTTAATACATTTATATGATTGTATGATATCTAACAGCCATATAAAACAAAATATATTTCCTCAACTATATAGCCACTTACCCAGCTCAGAAAGCAATTTGATAGAGATGTCCATGCGCAGTTTGATCAGTTGTGAAGCACTGGTAAATGAAGACCCATTGGGAATCAAACCAGGGACCTCATTGATATAGCATTATTTGCTTTTCAAGCTGAGGGAAACCCCAATTTTTTCAAAACATGCAGCAGTGATACATATATAAAATGGAAAGGCAGCTTGAAATCCTCATAGTAGTCTTTTAATTTCTTTGTTATATAATTCCATTGCTGAATGTAATGTAAATATTTTTCAATATATTGAATTTTGTTGTTGTTCTTTGTTACAGGATGTCTCCCGCAACAAGACAAATGATCTGTGTTTCTGATATCATGGAAGTAGAAGAGATCAATCATAAAGTGACTAGAAAGTTTGGGATATGGCATTCCATGAACAGAATCTTCTGGCATTGCAAACCTAAACTACAAATATAGGCAGAACAGGTATGTATCATATGGTATGCTGTACCTGCAAACAGGTATCCAATTTCATCCACTCCTCACAGCTGGCAACTCCAGTTACACAAGCAAACTAATGGAGGCTGGAGCAAAATGATTTACATTTTTTAATCCATACTCGGACTATGATGACCTATCAGGCTGCTAAGTACCCCTGGTTTCCTTAGCATAAGCGGAAGTTGGGCACATAACGCCTCCATTGGCCAAACACCAGTCAATCGCAGGTCAACTCCTCTGTGCTGGTACTCAGCTGAGTGAACTGGAACAGGTAAAGTGTCTTGCTTCAGGACAACACAGGGATGAGAGTCAAATCTACTCAAGTTTGCATATGAGCATGACTCCTTAAACCCTGAGCCACTGCACCAGTCACAAGGTGAAAATGAAATTTAATATGACAATTGCAGTTATACAGTAGCCTACCTTATCTGCTTATAAAGCAGATGACATACAGACATGTGCCTGTTATTTAAAGATTTATGGGATCCATACATGCAATGGTAAGGATGCAAAAAACTTGGCATACAGGAGGTGAATAGAAGGCAGGCCCCCACAAGCCCCATGCATGATAAGGATGATCAACATTCAGCAGGATCAACAGGATTGGAAAAATATGTTTTACTTCCTGGGACTATAGAAAGTCTTATTTTTTTTTTTTTTTGCAAGTATACCGCAACAACAATAACTAAACTGAATGCTTAACTCCAGAAGTAAATATTAGTTTTGTGTTCTTTCTGTCCCACCTCTTCTTTCCATTGTTGCATTTTCCTGTTCCTTCTCCCCATTCCTCCCCCTCCTTTCATTTTGTTTTTCTTTCTGGAGACTTTAAAACATTTTTGGGACAATTGGTGTTGTGGTCCACTATATTTTCCACTCCTGATAATAAAGTCAGTTAAATAAAAAAACAAATATTTACCTGTTCTTGCCTTCAACTGTTTCATTTGTGCATAATCATGCCAGTCTTTTCTCACCAGCTGTGATTCATCCAACACATGATTAGCACCTTCAGCTTCTCTCCTGAAAACCTTCAAGTTTGAAAAGAAATGGTACATGTAACTGGTTTATACCTACCAGAAGTATAGATCATTAAATCAACTAGCCTACAGTAAGTTCATCTGACAAGATTACCGGCAAAGAAGTGTTGGTCAACCCTAAAAAGTCAAAACTACTGTACCACCACCATCAGAAAAGAAAAATTCAGAAAAATTAAACAAAAGTTAGCAATGTTGGAAAAGACAAAATGGAGAAGAATGTATTCCAAAACATTTCCTTCTGTTATAGAGATATTCAAGTGTCAATTCTGTCTCATTAGTTTGTTTCATAAAGGCTTAACCCTTACTCTACCATGCGGCGATATTATTGCAGTTTTGGGTACCCCATCTTTGGCCCCGCCTCACGAGCGCATTTTCAAAAAGAGTGATGGTAGAGTAAGGGTAAATCAGCCTGCGACAAATGCGCCAACCCAAAAATATAGGCAGCATGGTCCCAGTGGGCGGCCCAGCGGGTCCCGGAGGCGGCCTGACTCTGCTACCTGGAAGACAGAGGACCTTTCTATAATCATGCCTTGATTAACCCTTACTCTACCACGCGGCGATATTATCACCGTTTTGGGTGCCCCGTCTTTGGCCCGCCTCCCGAGCGCATTTAAAAAAAAAAAGCTGGTAGAGTAAGGGTTAATGGCACTGCAACAACAAGGGTCAAATTATGCCCGAGAGGTTAAATCATTTCAGAGGAAGGAAAAAAAGATAATAGGAGAAGTCTGATAGAAGGATGGGGGTTAATAGCCAGGAGGCTGGGACCAAAAGAGGAAGTGCAGGGCAGGGTTGGGGTCAATTACAAAATTCAATTACAATTATCTTCTCTGAAAATTTTCAATTACAGCTTCCTGGAAATTTTCAATTACAATTTTAACTGCCCAGAAATTTCCAATTACAATTACAATTATTTTCTAAAATTACAATTACTGTACAATTACAATTATGGAGCTTATTTAAAACAAATTTTCTAACGACCTTTTAAATGATGGACAGGACTTGGGCAGTTTAAGATTGATCATTACCAATGAATGCAGCATATCTCATGATCATGCATGCATAATAGTTCCGCAGTAGAAGTGTAAACATATACATGTTTGTCATGCATGCAGATAAAAGGCTCCTTTGCTCACTTTTATGTTCTGTTCCTTTTTGTGCAGTGCTTGCATTTTAATTTAAAATTTCCAGCTGGTAGCAGGTGTTTGAAAATGGCTGAAAATGGCAGGCATTATTTCTGATGCATGTGTCTTGAGTCAGGTCCCTTTCAGTGCAGCTCATTAACCCCAGCCACAGAACCAAGGAGTTAAACACATTTGCTAGAATGCAACATACCCATAAAATGTTACTCCTAATGTTAGTATACTTACTGTATACTTTTATTTTGAAAGCTCTCTGTGCAATTAAAAGCTAGCTCCTTTGTCGTCAGAATTGATGCAGTAATAAAAAACAAAGGCACCTTTTTTTCCACAGTAACTTGAACAATATTTAGGGCAGTTTTAATTAACAGGAAACAGTATTTATTGACTGATTTCAAGGAGTCTTATGACTAATAGAGTTCAAAAAAATTATATTAAGAATTGTATCGATTAACTTGTAATTGACTGCAAATATTTTAAATATATCAATTTTTTAGTTCAATTACAATTACAGCTGCCCAGCAATTGCCAATTACAATTACAGCTGCCTAGCAATTGTCAATTACAATTACAGCTGCCCAGGAATTGTCAATTACAATTACAGCTACCCAGCAATTGTCAATTACAATTACAGCTGCCCAGCAATTGTCAATTACAATTACAGCTGCCCAGCAATTGTCAATTACAATTACAGCTACCCAGCAATTGTCAATTACAATTACAGCTGCCCAGCAATTGTCAATAACAATTACAGCTGCTCAGCAATTGTAAGTCAATTACAGCTGCCCAGCGATTGTCAATTACAGTTACAATTACAGCATAATTTTAATTAATTACAAATTACATAATTACAATTGACTCCAACCCTGGAGCAGGGGTGTAAAATCAGAACCAAAAGGTTTTGTGGTTCCGATGTTTTTGTTGTTGTTCATATGCTGGTTGATCTCAAAGTAATTACCTGTCATGTCATTTCATATCAACACACTAGCTAACATCACAATTATACCAAATATGAAATAAAACAAACAATGCGATTGTTAAGATACAAGCATTTCAAGATTTTTACATTAAGCCCTGCCAACTCATTAATATGCACAATCTCACCACTAAAAACAATAGGGCACGTCAGCAGACCATATGGGCTATCTGTGTACCACATATGAAGTGAATCCCATGTATCGTTCTTGAGATACCGTGTTTACAAGCTATTTTTAACAAAATCATGTTAACCCTTACTCTCCCAGCGTCACGGTGACAATGACGCTTACGATCCCTTTTCCAAAAAAACATTTGAGTACATTCCCAAAATCCTATAGAGCTGCAAATAAGTTCATTTAAACCAGATTGAATAGATCTGTCATAATATGGTTATTTTGTTGGGGGGTTAGATTAACGAATTTTGAGTAAAATCGTAACAAAAAAGTGCATATTTTAAAAAAACGTTTAAAAAAAAAAAGAAGAAGATTACGACGAATGTCACACATGAATATTTTTTCAATTTCTTTTTTTCAGGTAAAGTATAAAGATAGTTTGAAATGTTGGTTGCTACACGATTTTTACTTGTACTTGGTCAATGTTTGCATTTTTTTGAAGAAAATATGCCAAAATTTGTGATTTTGGGCCAATTTTGACCTTTTTTTAAAGAAAAAATCAAAAAAACCGGCCCAAATATTGTATTGGAATTTTTAAAATCTCTACGGGTAGAGGAGAAATAGATCGTTCAAACGAACTATTAAAATAACAGATGTACCCCCTCTACATGCCTAAAAGGTCTCTGATGATGACGTCAATTCACATCTTTTTTTTTCTTTTTTTTCTTCGCACATTCGATACAACAAAATGGCGAGATACAACGTCGAACGTGCCTTCCGACTCCTATGTTTTCTTTAGAATAATGATGATTCAGAGGGGTCGAAAGGTACCTCTGATGAAGAAGATGTACCAGAATTCAACCAGATTGAGGAAGAGGAGAATATAAAGCCTGCTGAAATGGATAGCGATCTCTACCAAATTCCGGAGTTGGTGAGTGTTTTCTTTCAAAAATAGCAAAAGTACTACATTGTAAATGTGTAGTAATAAAATAAGGCTTATAGAATTCTAATGATAAATTAGCGAGGATTTTTTGCTTGTTACGATAAACAAGTAAAAGGGACACTAAAATCACATATAAAAAAAAAGGATTTAGGTCCTTTCTATAACAACCCGGATGAAACAAAATGAAAGCTGAACCCCAATGATAACATTTCTAAATGGACTGAAATATGTGTATTTCCCAATGGCAATATTGTAAATTGAGGCCTACTGAAATATGTGTATTCCCAATTTCACAAAATCCAAGTTCCATTATTTCAGGGGCCGAAATCACAATTTTATGGGGGAAAGTCGAGTAGGGGTCCCATTTTAGGGCAAAATACACATGTTGGGGGTGCCCCAGGCCCATTTAGAGGAAAATGCTTGTATATAGGCCTAGTACCGGTACATTATTTTGACGCCCCATTTTTTGGGACCATGATCCTTTCCCCCTCCCCCTGGCTATGCCACTGTTGTGGTGATTACTAGATCGATAAAACAAACATTTTGGACCCCTGTATGTACCCCCCGGCTTCCCGGCTGTAAAAGTCTGTTCCCACAAAATTGTGGGGCAAGTTAGAAACCACAATATCATGATATGCGATAACATGTCATGCGTATGCTTGATGTTCTAGTTATTTCAACTAAATTTTATATCTTTTTCACAGGCCAGACAAGAACTGTATCAGGAGGAAGAGGACGAGCCGCCCGCTACTCCCCGACCCAAGAGGAAGAGGGACAGACCGTTGAAGATGAGCCCAGGCCCCTCTTCCAGGCCTTCTGCTGCAATCTCGCCACCATCACCACTCAAAGAAAATCCGACTGCAGCGGAAAAAGCTGCCTTTAAAACCAGGGAGGAAGAGCGGAACGCTCGGCTGCAGGAGATACAACGGTCGAAGGTCATCCCTGCAGCTGATAAAGACTATCATCTGTGGGAAGCACTGGTGGAGAGTGACCGGGATCGACACGAGGTCTTCGGTAACTGGTTATGGGAAGACCAAACTAAAGTAAGTTGAATGAATATAGTTGCAATTTTTTTATTCTATTTGCAGCAACAAGGTATAGCAGAAGACTTGACAAATTTGGACCTTTTCAGCAGACATTTCTTATGAATTCCATGTGGAATGAACAGAAGTAAGTGTCTAATAGATAATCAGCATAGTCTATCAACATAAAAGTAGCTGTGAAGCTTGTAATGGCTGAAATTGGGTCAAAAATAAACAAAAAACAGTTTCGTGCATAATAAATAAGGTAAATGACCTATTTTGCATATCAGTTGCATAATTTTCTATTTTTTTTTTGCAAATGATGATGTAAACATCTTGTTTTTCTGCATTCTATTAGTTTTGGACATCATAGGAGGGGAAAATGCATTTTTTTGGAAAATTTAGTGCCATACACTATTAGATAAGATTATTCACAGAATTGGGGGATAATTTTTAGGTCAAAATGTACCAAAATTTTCATATTTGCATCATTTTTTCTTTCTGATTCCTAAAAATCCGTGAATAGTATCAAATAAAAGGTCTTTCCAAGGACGATTCAGAAATTCTATCCATATTTTTTTGCTATTTAGCCACAAGGCACAAGCGTGTCATAAAGATAGAATGTTTGGAGACCTAATATGCTAATTCAATGACCTAATTTGCATATTTGAGTTCAGAAATATGCACATTTTTGGAAAGTTCAACATGCTAGCTTTCATAGAAGTCGAACTTGTTTTAGTAAAAATGGAACAGAAAGTGCTGAAATTATCCTCTTTCCAAAAATTTCAGAAATAGCTTATTCTATTTTTGGAACCTTGGGAGAGTAATTAAGCCCCTTGCCCACTACAGTCCATGTACTGTATGCATAATGAAATTCTACATTTTGGTACTATGAAGATGCACAAACTAGCTAACATCATAATTACACCAAATATGAAACAAAACAGACATGCAGTTCTTAAAGCATTTAAAGATTGTATCATTAAGCCCCGCCTACTTATCAATATACACAACATCATTACTAAAAAACAATATAACACATCTGCAGACTATGGGTTATCTGTGTACAACATATGAAGTGAATCCCATGTATCGTTCTTGAGATACCGTGTTTACAAGCTCTTTTCAACAAAATCATGTTAAGCCCTGCCTACTATGCATATTATTGTAAGTCAACATTCTAATACCATGAATATGCTACCATGAATATGTACACACTAACAACATTGTACCAAATTTAAAACAAATCAGTATGCGGTTGTTAAAATATGAGCAATTAACCTTTTTATCATCAAGCCCGCCTACTCATTAATATGCATGATCTCGCCACCAAAAACAATAGGGCACATATTCAGACCATGAGCTATCTGTGTACCACATATGATATGAATCCACTTTACCGTTCTTCAGAAACCGTGTTTACGAGCTCTTTTCAGCAAAATTAGATTAAGCCCTGCCCACTATGCATATTAATAAAATCTAACATTTCTACATCAAAAATATGTACACACTAGCAAACACCATAATTACACCAAATATGAAACAAAACAGACATGCGGTTGTTAAAACATGAACATTTCCAGATTTTTACATTAAGTCCGACCTACTCATTAATATGCATGACATCACCATAAAAACAACAGGGGCTATATCTGTACCCATATGACATGCTTCAGATATCGTGTTTACGAGCTGGGCGACACACACACACCCATACCCCCCACACAAACCTGTACACACACACACACATACACCATCTTTACTGCATAGGTTCCTGATGCTATCGCATCGGCACCAAAAAAGAAAAAGGTGAAAGTAGGTAGGGAATGGATGGGGTGGGGGAAAGGGGGAAGGGGGAGGACTAGATAAGATTGTAGAGGTATGGTGAAGGAAGGAAATAATTTTATCCAGGGAGTTATTCTGGAAGAGCTCGGCTATGGACTTGTGAGGGGTGAATGAAACTCTGGGGAGGTTGTACAGGGGGCAGGGCAAGGAGGACATAGTGAACGGTGAAGGGGAAAATTGCAATTATTGCAAAGGGCTAAGAGGGGGAAGGGTGGGAACCACTAACAAGGTGGGTGAGGCCTATTCTAAGGCAGGTAATTGGGAGAGGTTGTGGATGATGGGTTTGGTTGGAATGGAGGGCTGGATGTTGTGGAGTTTGTTTTCAATTTGGGAGTCCCATGAGATTTGCCAGGGGTCACGAACAACGGAAGCGATAAATGGTTTGCTGTCAGAATGGATTAGAGGGAAGGGGGTAGGAGGGAGGTTAAGAGCAAGCTTAGCAGCTGAATCAGCTCTGTCATTGCCGGGGATGCCAACATGGCTGGGAATCCAAAACAAAAGAATACTTTTCCTGCATAGGAAGGGGGGAGGGGAAAGTTTGCGTTTGAGGAAGAGGAGGTAGGATGTTATCCCACTTGAGTTATCCCACTTGAGGTTGAGTAAAGAGGGTTATCCCACTTGAGGTTGAGTAAAGAGGGTTATCCCACTTGAGGTTGAGCAAAGAGGGTTATCCCACTTGAGGTTGAGTAAAGAAATAAAGACAGACTTGACAGACTTGGAGCCTGAGAAGATGGCAAAGTGTCTGAGCTGGGAGTAATCAATATAGTTGAGGTCGAGCAGGATGGCCTTGGCCTCTGCTGAGAAGATTGACGAGTAGTTGGGAAGCCTGTTACTGAAGGTGATGTCTTGGATAATGGCAGTAGAAGCTGTCTTGTCACCTTCCTTGAAGCCATTAGTATAAATGGATGTGTAGTTGAAGAGTTAGTCTTTATTTGGTTGTGGAGGTTGATGAAGAGGTTGGGGTGGGTTTGTGCTTTGTGAAAAGTGGAGAGGCCCAGGTGGATGTAAGGGGGCGAAGTGGCCCAGGGAGGAAAAGTGGGCCAGGAGAAGGTTCCAAGATGTCCAGACGATGGAAGTCGGGATGGATGTGAAGTGAAAAAGAAGGGATATAGTTTTAGTCCTATCAAAGAGGGTGGAGAAATTGGGATAACTAATGAGGTTGTAGATGGGGTTTTGGGCATTGTTGAGGGCTCTAAAAGCGTAGGAACAGCTAAGCTTTCTACACCTTAGCAGAAAGGGGGTTCGTTGGCTTCAACGTGAAGGCTGGTAATGGGGAGGTCTTGTAGGCACCCAGGCAAAGCTTGAGGGCTTTATTTTGGATGGTGTTGATGTGGTTGAGGTAAGACTTGTCACCGGCACATTAGACAATATTGTCGTAGTCTAGCTTGGCACAATTGGTGAGCCTGAAGATTTTGAGGAAAGCGTGGGGGTCTGCACCCCAAGTAGTCTTGGAGAGGAGGCGGAGAAGATTGAGGGAGTTGTTGCATTTCTGTTTCAGATTGGTGATGTGATGCTTGTATGAGAGCTTGGGGTCTAGGGTTAGACCCAGGAACTTAGTGTGGTCAACTTTTGGGATACGATTGCCGTTGAGCATGAGGTTCAGGTTGGGGTGGAGGTTGTTAAAATGACAGAAGCGCACACAGACTTTTTTATCTTTGGAGAATTTAAAACCATTATTGCTGCACCAGTCTTGTAGCCGGTTGAAGCTGAGTTGGATCCTATTTTCGATGAGAGGAGTAGAAGATGGTGGAGGAGTAGAAGATGGTGAGATCGTCCACATAGAGGGCATGTTTGATGTTGGGGCTGGATTGTCCACTATGTTAATGCTGAGGTTGAAAAGAGTAGGGGAGAGGATGCTGTCTTGTGGGACACCCTCTTATTGGAGGTAGGTGCTGGATAGGGTGTGGCCAATACGAACCTGGAACTGTCTGGATGAGAGGAAGTTTTAAATAAAGATGGGGAGGTGCCCCCTGAGACCAATGATGTGAAGCTTGCATATTTCCAAGTGGTGTCGAAAGTTTTCTCGAGGTCAAAAAAGATGGCAATGAGGTGTTCCTTTTCAGTAAAGAAGTCCTGGATGGCAGTGTCGAGAGCAATTAACTGGTCCAAGGTATTGTGACATTTCCTGTAGCCACTTTGGTAAGGGAGAAGATTATGTTGGTCTCGAGGAACCAGTTACCAAAAGTGGTTGAGGATGGTGAGTAGGGTAGAGGTGACCTTGTTAGGGAGGTGTTTCACGAACTGGTAGGGGTGTTATCTGGGCCCTTGGAGGTGCATCCAGTGTCGTTGATGGCTTGCTTTAATTTGGATAAGGTGAGAGGGGTGTTGTAGATCTCGGTGTTGTTGGAGGAAAAAGTAATTCTCCGGGTTTCTGCACGAGTTTTTTGGCTTTGAAAGCATCAGAGTAGTTGGCCGAGGATGAGTTGTTCCTGAAAGAGGCGGCGAGGCGGTTAACGATATCCTTTTTGCCATTCCAAGAAATATGGGAGACTTGCCAACCCTGCCGTGGAACCGTTTACCATACTCCAAATCTTCTTAGTGATAAGAGAAGAAATGAAGTTGTTCTAAAGTGTTGGTTTTACTGTCTTTGACAGTGCACTTTGCTTTGGCAATAGATATTGCAAAGAGTAAGGTTTTGTGGAGGGAGATAGAAATACAGATGGCCTGAAGATTGGTGTTCACATGAATAGGGTTGTGTGGGATATCGTGTCTAACGAGAATGGAGATGCCCCACAGGCCGTCGGCGCCCTCTTGATGGTTGGTTTGTTGATGTTTAATGGCACCGCGACAGTCAAGAGTCAAATGTGCCAAGAGGGTGTTAATAAATTATGGTGTAAGAGCTAGGATAGTGAGGAGATGGAAGGTTTGTAAGGGAGAAAAGGGGAAAAAGAGCAGAAAAAGAAGAAGAAGGGGTATGTAAGGTTAGGTGTATGTTTTCAGTTTGTTATTTGTTTTTACTGAAGCCAGGGGTGGTTGGCTGGGTGAATACCGTCACAGTTGGTGCAGTGTGGGGTGTTGGTGCAAGAGGCACTGTCATCGTCCAAGACTTCACAATTGCCACAGTGCGCTTGGCTGCAACATGAGTTATTTTCATGGCCATACCTCCGGCACTTACATGTATGACAGCGGAGGGGGTTGGGAATGTATAGGGTGACGGGGTTTCTCAGATAGCCGGCAGTGATGTGGGAGGGGGAGGGTTGGTGTGGCAAAAGTCAGGAAGATGATATTGGAGGGTGATTCAGCACTGTCTCTCTTGAGGATGAGACAACGAGCCTCAGTTACGTGTTGGCTGGCAAGTTCCTCTGCTGTACAAGGTCTTTAATTGTCAAGTAGGAAAGGTCCTTATTTCTGATAATGCCTTTGCTTGAGTTCAGGAAATTGTGGGGGGAGGGATGGGTAACTGCTATGTCAATACTAGTGTTGGCTAGGGTTTTGGTGGAGAGGAGGGTGGTGGCTTGAGTTTCCCTGGTACAGTGCACCAGGAGATCACCAGATCTGAGGGTAGGAACCTTGAGGAGGGTGCTGACAAGGCCGTGAAGCGCCTTGTGAATGAGGAAGGGGGGAACTCTTTTCGAACTATCAAGAGCCGGGAGACCTGAGGCAACTAAAAAAAGGTTGCGCAACAAGTATAGGAGAATCACTGTACAAGTACCGAAAAGGGTGTGTGGGCAGGTCACAACAGGAGAAAAAACTAAACTAAAAAGGAACGACCTTACTGAAATCAGTCACTTACAGTATTTAGTATACTGTAGGAAAGAATTAGAATAGTTACAGTACAATGTCACATCCTCATATTCATGTTTTTCTTTTATAATTTCATGAGATTTCAGGGCTTAAAAACCAAGTGGTATGACAGAGAAGCAGTAAAACCGAATCTAGTGGGATAATCTAATAAAAATATTCCTTTATTAAAAGTCCAAATAATTTTCTTTACAGAAAGTTGGGATGAGAGCTCCAGCCTACAGTAAGCAAACTTTCCAACGGAAAATAAGATAATGGCAGATTCATAACATAGAACATAATAATTAAGTGCTACCTATAAGTCTGAATTAATATCAATTAAATGAGACAGCACATTAAGTATCACGACACTGCTATTATTACATTATACTGTGCTAAATTAAAGATCTAGTGACATCTATAGGCAACTTAAGCTTCACTGCTTCAAAATTTACAATGATCCATTAATACAGCAAAAAATCCTATCTAAATCGGTTAAAAACTTGACCATTTTACAGCATTTTTAATTGTTGGTGCTTATTGCACAGTAATTTGTGACATATACAGTAGGCAAATCTTGCATGGTTTATGTAAATCCTTCATTTTTCGATCCCCTCTAAGAATATTTTGAAGATCAACATCTGATTCCATTGAAGTATTCTGAAACTTTATTATACAGCTCTGTGGCAACAGGTTAATCAGCAATGAAGAAATAGCATTTATAACTGGCTTAAATTGAAGAACACATTTTAAAGAATTACTTAAGGATATTGAGCTGTTCATCTGATGACATCACAAAGTGTTCATCTGATGACATCACAAAGTTTGCCAGAATTCTAAAATCTTGAAACTTTGATTGACCATAACTAAAAAACTGCATAAGCTTTTTCAAAGATTGAAAACGGCATTTTATTAAGAATGTAATCTTGTGTCACACATAATATGTCAAATCTGCTACATGTCACTATACCTTAAATAACAGACAGTGCTTCTAGATAGTCTCTAGATATTGTAGTTGTTAGATAGTTTAGTCCACATTCAGATTATTACTCTAAATAATTCGCTAGTCCAATCTAAAACTCAAAATTAAGAGGAGACAAGTAGTGAGTATGGGTCAACTTCCACACCAACATTTTCATCAATTTTGTATTTCACAATTGTCAAAATTGTTAGCTGCCATTATTTAAAAACTATGCTATTTTCAAAAAAAATCTTTTAAAAAGATTTTGAAGTAAAAAAAAAATGTAATGTTAATAAACCCTTACATCAAACTTTCACAAAAATTGTACTTCATACACAGGGGTGCAAAAAATATTACAATTTTTAGGATATAGAAAATATTGAAGAAAAAAACATTATGTGAGTACTGTACACCACAAGAACAATTACAGAATGGTATGCTAATAATTTCACCAGGAAATATCAACTTAGTGGCCTTTAGTATATTTATTGCTAAAAAGAAAATGGTTTCTTTCTTTCTTACACACCTTCACCCCTTTCTTTTCTCCCCTTTTTCCCCCTCATTCTTTTTTGAAAACCTGAAATTATTCTGGGACTATTGGTGCAGTGGTCTGCTATAATTTCCGCCCCTGTTCATAGCAGGGAATAGCTACAGTACTTAAATGAGTAACCAGAGAATTAAAGGAATATTCCCATGGTTTTTTGTAAAATTCTATTTAAAAGAGCATACTTTTAGAACCAATTTGGTACAAAAATCAGGTTGATATTATATTCCGTTCAGGAGATATGGATTTTTAAAAATTTCCCAATTGAATTTTAAAGTTTTTGTACAGTATGATGAATTTATGTTTGATGATGTCATAAAGGCAATTTTATTGCAAATGTTTATGTATTTTTTGAAAGTTAATTGGTTGTTTCTGTAGTGTATGATAAGAAACAATTTTCCAAAAATTATTGAAGTAGGGTATATTTGGCAATATATATAAATACCTAAATTTCATCAATTTAATTTTCCAGCAGGTTTTACTAATAAAAAGGATGATAAGATTGTTTTAATGAAATAAATCAACTTTGTGGGACAGTGTGTTGCTGTGATGTCATACTGAGCCTTTTTCTATTTGCTTATTGGCATTTTTTGTAAACCTTAAATTTGAAAATCTTTTGATAGGAATAACATTTCTACATGATTTTTGTACTAAATTGTTTCTCTTTCTTATGAAAGGTTACAAAAAAACATGGAAATATATCTTTAAACAAAATCGTACCTCTCCATTCATTCCAACATTATCCTTCTGCCATTTGATTTCAAGTTGCTGTGCATCGTGAGGCTCGCCATTTTGTTGCTGATGTGCATAACGATGATCCCCAGAAAAAATATGATGGTCAGCAATACAAAGACATTTAGAACTCTCCATCTGCGTATTCGCATTTTGCCTGTGAAGTTTTTGGGCTCTTGTGGAACTCCTTACAAATGTCTCAATTAAGATCTGATCCTAGGACATTTTGGATCATATGGTACTGTACGTACAAGACTCAATCAGAAATGTTGCAGTTGTACAAACAAGGCTGTTTTTATCCAATAAAAATGATCAGTTGCAGCACTTTTTTTGCAAGAACCATCTAAACATTTACAGTATCAAAGAGTGTAAACAGTTGAACACACCCAACGATCTCTGCATTCAATACAAAATCCAGAGAAAATAGTTTCCTCAACCTTAGATATACTGTATACTGTTAAGGCTGTGATATCCACAATGACAGTTCATTAATCACTGTTGAGATGATTGCAAACCAGAAATGTAATTCATTTATCAATTGACGCTTAATTTGTAAATGTATCATTCCAGAGGGTGTGGGAAGATCTACTGTAGGACAACCAATGGGAGTTTCTTTTAACCTCTGAATTTCCTTTTATAAAATCCTTTGCATGTGAAAAAAGTTGAAGGCAAGTAAAGTTTCTCCAGGTTATGGTACTGTATTAATTGAGGCATAAAAAAACACTTATTTCAGAATCTTTAAGGTACGGAGGCTTCTTTGAGATGTAAGGGATTTTTGGCAACTTGGGATATAATATTAGGCATGAAAATTGATATTTTTTTTCACAGTATTTCAGATTTTTAAGTACTGTCTTTTATGGCATACAAAAACAACTTGGAATTTTAGATTGGGAAAAAAAAATCTAAAAAATATGATGGTACGAAGCAAATGTAATGTTTTTCATATGTTCAAATAAACTGAACAAAAGTTGGAAGTACAGTATAACACAGGCAGCACTGATGATTTCAAGCCTAATAACTAGCTTGACATAAGTCTCACAATAAAAAGCTGTTGTTTGATCAATTAGATCGGTCAGTCTGCTTATGAATTAACAATCTATTCCTCCACAGGCAAATAAAATTGGTTGGAAACTACACTGCACATGGTAGCACTCACGCACATATGATGGAAACACTGTAGAGTAAATGGTGATCAAAAATGGCATCCATTGTCAGATCATGCATACTGATCACTTCGTGATTGACATCAGAACCACTGATCTCCCCGGTTTTGGAGAACTAAAATACCCTCAAAATTCATCCTGTAAGAAACAAAAGAAAATTTTAAAAATCAAAATATGTGAAGATATTACTTCTCAGTTTTCTTGTTATTATTCAGTACAGTTGTAGTACTTTGCTTAATAGAAAAATTCTAGTTGCGAATGTACAGTAGCTTATTGGAGTTTTCTTTTTCTCCACAAGCTCATGTTACATACATGTACATACATACAACAGCTAGGCTTTTATACTGCGCCATTCCATATGACCACAGCGCAACCAGTCAAGTTCTCCGACTGAGCTGAATCAGCGCACATGAACTTGGATTTGACTGGGTCAGGCAGGACTGGAAGTGAATGAACACTGCATTTTCATGTTTCTCTTCTCGAATAGTGTTTAGAGAACCAGGCAGGGGGTGACTGCAACATGTCCTGCTTCGGGACCGACAGCTTAACGTTCCCTCCGAAGGATGGTGTGTACCATTCGGCTGTTGTCACCTCTCTCAACAGCTGAATGAGGAGTAGGAGCTGCAGACGAAATGCTCCTACTTTGATGTCTGGCGTATCTGTCTTCACAACTGCAGAAATATATAATTAGACCTGACTGAGCCTTGAACCAAGGACCTCCAGCATCTCAGTCATGTGCTCTGCCAACTGAGCTACCCATTCTTTCGTTAAAACTTCAAGTGAGCTCCTTTTCTTCTGTGGACTCACAATGATTCCAACTGCAAGCAAAATTTTAAGGTTCCAATTGTGGTCTTCCCGTAAGCTTATGGCTTGCATACCGTATTCACAGGGATGTATTGTATTACACCACAAGAGACTCTTAAAGGTATATGGACAGGTAGAGGCATCATTAGCTACATCGCTACATTAGCTTGAATGCGTACAGTATATCTAGTCTGATCCCGCATTGAACGGGCATATGTAAAATAATTGACAGATTTTTGTGCATAGCACACAACTATGCTTGGGATGATCCAATTCATGCAGGCGCATATTGCAAATGGTGATACCCACAGCTTGAAATGAGTGTGTACACCTACTGTACATCATCAACACTCAGTGTAGCAAATCACAGGCCTACTTTTAGAAGGAAAGCAAAACAGGCAATTACAGATATCAGAAGGTATGGGTAATTCTAACCACAAAATCTAAGCTTAAATCTCAAAATACACTAGTCGTCATTCTCAGCAAGAAATTGGTGCCGCTTTTAGGTCTAAGCAGTATTATATTACTATTTCTATGACTTTTTTCTGTTCATAGACGTTTTATTTTACAACCCTTACATTATGTTGCCTTTTGTCAGTCAATAGCAACAATTACATTTACATCATATACAATGGAGAAAATCTTTAAAAAGATACATACTGTATAATGATAGCACATGACCATGATCAATTTTAATAGTTAAATATCTTGTCAAAGGAAGTCATATACTCACGTCATTATTTTTGCAGGGGAAAGACAAAAACAAGGGGTGGATATTTTGAAGAGGGACATTTGGTGGGACTTTATTGAAAATTTCCAATGGAATGTACTGCACAATAATTAAATTCATGCCCTCAAAGGAAATTAAACAATTAATTTTCTAGACTGAAAAGAAAATTTATTCACTTTGTTTCTTGCATGAAAGTAAAATGATGAATTTTGTCTGAGAGGAATTCACAACAATATCTATTGTTATCGTTTTAATTATCTTACTGTATAACACATTTTGTTCATCTTAAAAATTCAGTTTCTACAACTTCATTTATCATTACAGTTAATAATCCCTAATGTTTAACCTACAGCCTAATAATATGATCTTCAAATATAGTCCTATGAACTTAGTTCTCAATAGGGACTGTAACATCAATGCTCTGTAATTTTCTTATCAATCAATTATAATTTATTGGTGAGTTTTCAAACGCAATTTTTCACAAAAATTATCACACCTTTTCACTACTTTGAATTCTTAATTTACTACTCCCTAAGCTCATTCTCATTCATACAGTTACATTTGTCCTTGATATACAGAATGTCATCTATATCAAGAATTCCAGAGGAAAAAAATGAAAAACTTAAAAATGGAAAAAAAGTTGCAACTTTAAGAATCCAGAGGGAGATCTGACAGACTTACAGTAATTACCAAGTGAAGAATGGGTTGAAATGATGGATGTGTACAATTACACATGATGCATGTAATTAGTTTATCAATGACAAAAACTATATCACAAAAGAGATATAATATTCATGACCTGTCAACCAGATGATCATTCTAAAGTTGTGATCTATAAAAGAAACATTAATTTACATCATATGCCTTGTTCCAATTCCTACTGTACCATCATGAACAACTACTCTAGTTTGTTTGAGGAAGAGGCACAGTGAGGGCATTTATAAGGTAACCAATGCAGCATAAAGGTTGAGATTGGTTGGTTAGTGAGGTTTCATAAAGGCACCTAGACAGCGACGGTCAAATTGTGCCTAGCTTGATTTAAAAAGGGGCAGGGTGCTAGACTTGTTGAGGGGCAAATGCGCATACGAAGCACTGCATCTTTTCGGTGTAGGGTCCAGGGCCCCCTTAAGGCTCAATCCCATGGTGAAGCTCTGGGATTTTAGCTATAATCATACCTCAAAATGAAACTATTCTGACTGATATTGTTAAGGACCATTCATGAGCCAAACAGGACAAGTGCTTACTATGCTATCATTCTGTATACATGTAAGGTATTCATTATGAGGTTAATTAAGATTAAGTTTAAAAAAACAACTTATTTTTTTAATGAGGGGCAGGGCGGACTCCAGGGGGCACGCGGGGAAAAACAGCAAAGCTAGGGGTCTGAATGTACTGTGCGTTATCTGAACGCACATTTTTTCCTTGGAAGGAGTACTGTATCCCAAACAAGGATTTGTTGGAGTGTCTACATATCACACTTTGGAATTAATTATCAAATTTCCCATGGTTATGAATAAAGGTGTCAAAAGTCTTCCCATGTAAAATCAGGACAGAAATAATATTAATGTAGTAAAAACATCTTTATCGGCCCACACTTTTCCAAAAATGTTCCCTCTTCTGCAATTTAATACTATTCATCACACAATTACGTGGGGGGGATGTTCTCAGAACAATGAACCCAAAACATTGTGACCAAGACATTGAACTTTTTACCACATATATTGTTGCTTACTCAAGAAATAAAATAAATATGTAAAAAAAGGAAGAAATGATGAAAACAAACATTTTTCCCCGCCAATTCCTGCTTTTCCGGCAGTTACAATCGCTGGAACTGTAGATTTTTTTCCAGGTGTGCTACATGTATCTGAATTTTGTTAAGGAACTCATGGTGACCTGTATTTGTGGCATGCATTGATTACTTGAATGTGAGGCTGTGGTGTCAGCTTTTAGTCTGACACACGTCATTTCTACATTTCAGAGCTTCACAATTGAATATCATCTTAACAGAAAAGATTCAAATTTGAGTTACAATTTATTTTATTTTATGCTTTGTGGTAAAAACCTTGGTTTTTTTCTCAAACTTAATTGCCCCACCTACAAGCACAACCCTTTTAAAAGGGCTGGTCGTGGCCATAGACTTTAGAATAAAGACACCCTATTAGCAAGGTCTGAATAAAGACTGAATTAAAGACTGCAAATACATTTTAGTCAATTCTATTGCCATTTTACAATGATACGATTTTGGTTTGGCCAAATTAATAAAGTGTTTTTGGACTCGAAAATCGAATACAATTCAACTCCAAATAGTGTCCACGTTAGTTTAGATTTAATCCACTTCCTTCCCAGTCCATCAGTTTTATCAGGTCTACGCAATCACAAAGAATATAATCAATATTATTATTTTTATGCTTTCCAGTATACGTCAATCCAGGAGTTTGATATTAGTTACAAACAAACGGAACCTGACAACAAATACTATTCACCTTTTTCTATGATAGGAGTGCCCAACATATAAAGGCCTTTAAATAGAATCCCATTATGTCTTTTTTAATAAAGTTTTCACTTCTTTCTGATACCTACTTTAAAAAATTAATCATGCAGTATTAATTTTCAGATTTTTCAACATAAATCTTTAGTTTGATACAAAAGTTTTGAATTATTCTTAACTTTTCAAGTTAGAGTATCAAAGATGGTGGATTTTGAGCATGTAATCATCAGCAATACTAGTCTTGTCACATCCTGAGGGCCACCACAGAATACCATTCAATCATACCAAGAATTTGCTTCTCTTTATCAGTGAAGAAAGAGCGTCACAGCCCAATGTACTGTACGTTTTTCAAGGATTGGAGGTCAGACACAATAAAAAATGCATGATAGGGTTCAATGAGATCTTGCTATGATCAGGATATTTGTTCACATGTGGAAGAATCTCTGTGGCATTTCTTGATGAAAGTAATCCTGTAAACAACAGTTAATAAAACCTGTATTTCATCCATTAGTTTTGACATACAGTACAACATGCTAAAATTGTGCTCCGACATCTATGACATTGTCACTCACAGCGTCCTCTGTCAATATTTCTTAAATAGTGTACACGCTATGTGTCACACTCAAACCATTCCCGAAATAAACTCTGTACAAACGTACGTACATACAGTGTATGTATAATTGTACACTGTATGTATGGGGTGTGGGGCAATGATGTATGAATTTTCGGTGGCCTTGAGATGTTCGATTTTCCAACATGTGGAAGATCTGAACATCACTGATGTAAGGGCGCGAATCTTTTATGATATAAATGAACATGGTTTAATTCTATAATTAATTGTGCCTTAACGCACAATGTCAAATTACTTCACTGTTGGAGTGTCCTTTAATTAAAAAATCATCAGAAACTTCCCATTGTCACATCAGGCTTATTCGTGTGTCACTTGAAACTTGACTAAATTATGGCCAAACAAGGATATTTTAATTTTTCCCCCAAACTTGGCAACTCATTCAGACAAATCTTATATTCCAACTGTAATCAAATGCGAAAAAGGATGGGTTTTTAAAAGATAGTTGAAGCTTAGCTATAGCATCTTTACGTACATGTATAAGACGGTTCCTTAACAAGATAGTCTAAAAGAATCACAACTCTGAATTTTGTGGCTTATAACTTGATAATTCTTTTCTGTATCCTTTTTAAGTGTATTCGACGAAGGTTTTTTTTTTAAATTTTGTGACAATCTCTGCTTACTTTTAGTCTGGACTAACAAAGATTTTGAGAAAGTGCAATTATACATGCCTATAGTGCAAACCCTATATAGCCTACCAGTTTTGAGTGTTAATTTTGAATTTGATTGTTTTTTTTGTCCAGGTACATGGGCAGGAACCCGACTCAGGCCTAGTATACAACCATTTTTGTGTTCATTATTACTTTTCAATCAGTTTGGTGATACAAAATATAAATTTGCATTTTTCCAATTTTCCTTGCCCCAAAAATTTGCAAATAGTATCATTGAAAAGCAAATTGCAATGACAATCCAAAAATATTTTCAGTACTTCAACAGCTTGTTCCCACAAGAAAGTACAAAAGCACAAATAGAAGCATTTTTTAACACTGATGTTACAAATTTAGTATATATTTGAATAATACAGTGACAAATTATTCACAGTAATATAAGGACTGATGACTTAGCTTTCATTCAATGCATACTTGTAATTCATATGACAGGAATTGAAGGGAAAGAGTAAAAAATAAGCATCATCTAAAAAGCTTAACAAAATCGCAGTTTCTAAATGGGGGCTTTGGATCTTTAAGGGTTAACCATTTAACATCTGCCTCCAGGAGCGAGTGAGCAATGGCCAACCTGGCAATGATATGGAGATTTTCTATCCAGATGAAAGTGCATGAAATTATGAGCAAAAGTCTTAAAATGTTCACAAAGTGAAAGTATTGCACAATTTATGCTAATCAGTTATCTTAAGTTTTAAAATGCTGTAAAATTGTTCATGTTTAACTGATTTGAATGAAAATTTTGCTGTTGAATGGTTTTTAGTATATCTTAAACAATTTATAAGCTCTTGTAATTGAGCGCTATCTGTCCATATACATTTAAAAGTGGTACAAGATACACTGTAGATCATAAGTTAAAAAAGATATTATTGGGGATGAAACTCTACAAAATATTTAGCATGGTAGAATTGGCCAGGGGTTTGGTTTGATTAGAATTAGCCAAGGGTTTGGTTTGATTAGAATTGGCCAGGGGTTTGGTTTGATTAGAATTGGCAAGGGGTTTGGTTTGATTAGAATTGGCAAGGGGTTTGGTTTGATTAGAATTGGCAAGGGGTTTGGTTTGATTAGAATTGGCAAGGGGTTTGGTTTGATTAGAATTGGCCAGGAGTTTGGTTTGATTAGAATTGGCAAGGGGTTTGGTTTGATTAGAGTTGGCAAGGGTTTGGTTTGATTAGAATTGGCCAGGGGTTTGGTTTAATTAGAATTGGCCAGGGGTTTGGTTTGATTAGAGTTGGCCAGGGTTTGGTTTGATTAGAATTGGCAAAGGGTTTGGTTTGATTAGAATTGGCCAGGGGTTTGGTTTGATTAGAATTGGCCAAGGGTTTGGTTTGATTAGAATTGGCCAGGGGTTTGGTTTGATTAGAATTGGCCAGGAGTTTGGTTTGATTAGAATTGGCAAGGGGTTTGGTTTGATTAGAATTGGCCAGGGGTTTGGTTTGATTAGAATTGGCAAGGGGTTTGGTTTGATTAGAGTTGGCAAGGGTTTGGTTTGATTATAATTGGCCAGGGGTTTGGTTTAATTAGAATTGGCCAGGGGTTTGGTTTGATTAGAGTTGGCCAGGGTTTGGTTTGATTAGAATTGGCAAGGGGTTTGGTTTGATTAGAATTGGCCAGGGGTTTGGTTTGATTAGAATTGGCCAAGGGTTTGGTTTGATTAGAATTGGCCAGGGGTTTGGTTGATTAGAATTGGCCAGGGGTTCGGTTTGATTAGAATTAGCCAAGGGTTTGGTTTGATTAGAATTGGCCAGGGGTTTGGTTTGATTAGAATTGGCCAGGGGTTTGGTTTGATTAGAATTGGCCAGGGGTTTAATTAGATTAGAATTGGCCAGGGGTTTAATTTGAGCTCAGAAAACACATAAAAGCTAGCAGTCTTTATAACTATAACACCTCTTTTAATTCTATCAATTGAACAACAAAGAAAGGAGAGGCCCTAATTTGCCAATGTCAATGAAAGAATGTCATTAATTCTTACTGTACCACGTGGCGATATTATTGTCGTTTTGGGTGCCCCATCTTTGACCCCGCCTCCCGAGTGCGTTTTCAAAAAAGTGTTGGTAGAGTAAGGGTTAATGAACCCGCAACAAGTGTGCCAACTCAAAAATATGTGCAGCATGGTCCCAGTGGGCGGCCCACTGGAGCGGAATGAGCCAGACTCTGCTGCTCAGAAGACAATGGATCCTTCAATAATCAGCCTGTGCTAAACCCATACTCTACCACGTGGCGATATATTGCCATTTCGGGTGCCCGTTCTTTGACCCCGCCTCCCGAGCGCATTTTCACAGATCGGTGTTACAAGTGGGGCAGAGAGGAGTAGGGGAGCCAGATAAGAGATGGGAGTGAGTGAGAGAGGAGCGGCCGAGGTGGATGTAGGTGACAACAATGTCTTCCCTGCGGTTGCGACTGTGCAGACCAAGAAGGTCCAGGAAGGTAAAATCCGCTGCTTCCTGCATGCCCTACACCTCTGCATACAGAAGGCCTAAATGACAACCAGTCGAGAAGTGCACGACTACAAATAAAATTGTATTCATTTATTACTTATGTATTTTAGCGAAAAATTTCACCTTGGAACTGTTGGAAGGGTCTTCTGATAATGGCTGGTATTATTGAATCAACCCAATTTGCTTAAAGGAGAATATTCAAATGCATTATTCGCCCATGTGATGGTGATAAAAGATTTTGAATGTTAAAATTAATCAAAATCATTTCTTATGAAGAAAGAATCAAACAGAAAATTAATTGTCTTTTGTCAAAAGAAGTGTGCAACGTATTGACATGAAAATCAGACTAGCTAGAATGGCTCCAATTAATGCGGCAACAGCAACAGGATTTTGTTAGATGCCACTTTGGTTAACAAATACAAATCAATATTTATCAAACAATAAAGTGATATCAGCAATTTCTCATTCAGATGAATCTTCTGAACATTTTGTTACACAAAATGCACAATACAAGTTTCTAATAAATTATATAAAGTTGTTTTATATTCATGAAGTCTTTTAGTTATCATACGCTGCCATCAGCAGTGTGGTCATGGGGAGGAGGAAGGGGGTGGGGAGTAGTTACCCTTCCCAAAGTATGTCCTTCAGATTCTTAATTTATGACTTAGTCTATATTACTGCATAAAGTAAACATGTAAACAGTACATGGTAATGTTAACTCTTCTCTTTAAATGCAAATCCCTCCTAAAATTTTTTTGTACCCCTCTCCCCACAATTTTGTACCCCTCCCCTCCCAACTTATGTTACCCTGGCCATGCTTCTGACTGCCCTACGATTAAGACTGTGTTTGCCAAAGTTCAAAGTATTCTCTTCTCAATCTTGCTTCCACAAACTGACAAAGATGCAAAATTCATAATGGTATATAGGTCAGTCCATTACATTTGAAGGGGAAACAAGTTATGTTATTTGTTCCTGAAACTCATCACTTCTTGCACAGAGAGGTATATGAACAGGATGAACAATACCTTCAGAAGAAGCAAGCAAGACTTCCTCTAATACACATATTTCCCACAGCATTAAATTACCTTTCATAATAGAGGGAACAAAAATCATGAAAAGACAAATACCTGCAAAAATGATGGTTTCCTACAACTTCAACATATACAGTTTAAAGTCTTCAAAACTCCTGATTTGTTCTCTTTTTTACCAGTGGTTGCTTATTCTCTCCCCAACATGTTATTCAAAATTTCTTCTTTTACAACAATAACAGAGACTGGCTTTTATATTCAACAGATTAAAAGTTATAAGAAAATGACTGTAAAATCATTAATCTTCCAATTGACAGTAATGATATTCTTCCTTTCTATATGCAGAGACTATACTGTCTCATTTAAAAGAGAAATTACTCAAAAACTGCATTTTAATGAGTGCTGTCAAGATATGGCTGTATTATGTATCGATTATCATCAGAAATTATAGCGATATATTGGAATATCGCGATATTTTTCAAGAAAACTGACTCACGACACAAATTGTTAATTACATTCTAGATTTCATCACGTACATGTTTAGTAATTCAGCCAAAGTGACCATGAATCATCGCAGTGAGAGGCATGTTCTGGGACAATGTTTCGTTCTTTTTGTCAACTTACATAGCAGCATGCCAGTGTGGAGTGAAAAAGCACAATTTTTAATTAGTTTTTTCTATGTTTCCAGTATTTTTGCATGTTTTTAAAGTTCATTTAGAAACGGTCATGGCCTAAACTGGACTTCTAGATTTACTACTATAACGTCAGTACTGTAATGTATGCAGTACCCTAGCCTAGTTGCACCAAAAATTTCTCAGTTCTGTATTAGTTTTTGGTATCATGATATGCATCGGGATATGTGCTAAGAGGCATATTTCATGTCGTGGGAAAAGAGATATATAATTGACATATCATGACAGCACTAATATTAATCAGTACCATACTTGGTACTGTGGCCGAAGTCACAAAATCAGTAAATTGGCTGCAGTTTTGGGCTACATGTAGTATTTTGCGTAGTACCTTCGGACTGATGCCAGCCATGTTAGTACGGCCACAATATTTTATTCATGGTGTTTGAAGCCCATCCATGACTTCAGAAATTGTTTTTACAGTGATTTTAGTTACTTTATTGATGTATTTACTGGGTTACTTTTTAATCCCTAAAATTCGTCTGGGCTCTCCAATGTACGCTTAAAGTTCAAAACACCGCTAACATTTTAGCAGAGGTAATATGTTTTAGATTATTTGAGGAAAAAAAAACAAGATAATACTTATAATCTAAACATTTCTTGGTGTTTTATTTATTTGTTTTCGCACTCAGTTTTTATACTGAAACTATTTAAAAAAATCATATGAACCAACAAAAATGTTGTCAGCAACAAAAACCCTGCAGTTTAGTGGAACATCCTAAAAATTAATGTATTACTAATCTGGAAAGTAGGTACAGTGTGTTATGCCAAAGAATTTCCGCATGGAGCCTAACCAGTTTGACGAAATTTGGCGTACTTTTCTCTCAGATTTATAAAGAAATGCATTAAAATGATACAGTGGTATGAACCAAACTGAAATAGCGAAGTTAGATTTTCAAAAATTCTAGTGTAAACCTTTGGCGTGGAGAAAACAAACTTTCCACTGCAGCCCTAGTACAGCAATCCCAATGTCAACCATACAGAGGGATGTGTCTAATAACGGTAAAATCCTAGCATAACAGTACATTTCTATATAAGGATTTTTAAGGATTGTTGCTTTTTCTTTTTTAATTTTGGTTTTATTCTGTTGTATTTATGTATTTTAACAATTTTCCTTTTTAGATTTGGGTCTTTTAAGTAGAAACTAAGCTATTTACTTTTTTAAAAGACGAATAATTCTTACGTTTTGGTTTTCCGATTAAAACTTTTACTCGTCAGTGTGTATACTGATGTACTGACGAGTGGAGTCTGCAAGCCGTTTTGCCGTTTAAACTGAAATAAACAAAAAACATGCGCATAACTAATGTGATCCTCATTTTCAGGTTAGGTTTTAGAATTAGTGTTTAGGATTAGAATTTAGGATTAGGGTTTAGATTTAGGGTTTTAGGATTTTGACATTGTTAAAATTCCTCCGCACTGTTATTCAGCTTTTTTCTTTAGTTTCGTTCAATATGGCCAACAGCCCGTGATTTATTATGCTCTTTTAATGAAATTTGCAAGAAAAGGTATAAATTTGAAATCATTTTGGAATAATGGGAAGATAAAGAACAGTAAAATTGCTGAAAGAAGGTAAGAAATATTTCGAAAAGATTAATAAGGATGATTTTCTTGAAGCCTAATTCTTTCTCTCTAAATCTTATCAGATTAAAATAAAAACCCATTTTTTGCCTTAAAATTCCTAGATTGATGACTAAAATTGATATTTAACTTGATTTTTTAATCTTTCCTTTATAAATTCTGGAAGTTTGAAAAAAATCAGTCACCTATAAGTATTAAACATTTGGAAATTAATTCCTCTATAGCGATTTACCGCTATACTAGGATTAGGATTTTTCCATATACTGTACATGTAACTAACGTTAGTCTTGGGCTCAGGTGTTCCTAGCATTATCACAACCTATATACTTATTACATAAATATAACAAGGTAGGTCACCTTCTACCGCGACTTTTGAACCGTTTATGAAAATTTCCTTTTTTGACCACTCGCGAATCTTAATTACATTTTTTTACTCAACTCACATTTGCCCCGTTACACATTTGCCACATTACTCCATTAGTCATGACAGTTTAAATGCCTGATAATTTGTTGCAAACCAAAGAAATGTTGCGATGACGTCATGATGAAGCAGCCCTTTAATGACGTCATCGCAACATTTTTTTGGTTTGCAGCAAATTGTCCGGCATTTAAACTGTCATGACTGTAATGGGGGTAAGAAATTCATCGTTTGTACATCTCATCAGAAAAAAATAACAAATACTGTGGCTTATATTTATAAACGAAGAAGGAAGTCTCCAGCAAATGTGAGTTGAGTAAAAACAGGAATTTTTATATACGGTTCGAAAGCCTTGGTAAGAGGTGACCAACCTTGTTATATAAATATGTAATAAAGTATAGGCCTATACTAGGCTACGCTAGGAACACCTGTGGGCTTGGACATCTATAAATATAATGGCCAAAAACAAAAAAAATACCGTTTTTTCATAGTAGAGGGCGGCCTTCATAACAAATTGACATAATTTTTGTTTCTTGTTAATTACTCCTTAGCGTACAAGAAATTTTAGAGTAAATTTTTAGTTTATTAATAAGCGAGTTACTCAGATTGATGCGTGTTTTTTTGTTCTTTTTTTTTTGCCCCCAACAGCCAAGGCTTTAGGCTGGAGGTAGCTAGGCTACGTGGACTACAAAACTGCAGATAGGCCTAGGGCCTAGGAAGAGAATTTGGCCCAGTCTAACTTGGGCTGAACATTAGTAAATTACTAAATTATCATAAGATTAACGTAAGGCCTAACGTTAGTCTCAGTTCGACAAATGATTAAAACACATTACAAACAAAAAAGACGTTTCAAATATGATACTTACAACAAGAAAACACCGAGCCTATCAATCGCCTGTTCTCACTTTGATTTCGGCCTGTAAATCACATTAAGTCTGTCACATAGCACAGTAACGTT
Source organism: Chiridota heheva (assembly GCA_020152595.1). NCBI lineage: Eukaryota > Metazoa > Echinodermata > Holothuroidea > Apodida > Chiridotidae > Chiridota > Chiridota heheva. Next base: position 114,162 of record JAIGNY010000309.1, on the reverse strand, counting down.
AGTGTATGCATTAAACGCGACGCAGACGGAAAGAAGGTAGCTTACAACTAATCGCATCGATGGTACACACGTTTTATCGACCCTAAAACCAAATCTGCATGTAAATGTTATCGTCATCATATCAGGGAGATGCCATTTCAAACTAATTCAATTTCATTGTATAAATTTCTGCTTTAGCTTGCCATCATAACATGTAACCTATGTTATTTCTATTCCGCTGTACAATAAAGTGCCAATGGCGCGACAGCTCTTCTAAAAAGCTGTGTTTACTGAATAAACATCGCAACAACATTGAAGAAACAGAAAATTTTGAATGGAATTATTAAAGGAAAGAAGGGGGCTTCCTTTAACTTTCCAGATTCGTTTATGAACAATAACAAAATTATTAAAGACAAAACAGCCATTGCAAATGGTTTTAACGACTTCTTTGTGAATGTTGGGCCAGACTTAGCAGCCAAAATACCAGACCTTAACAGTGAACCCATTTATGATTATTTTGATCAGGCTAATTATCATTCTTTATTTTTGAACTTTGCAGATGAAGGTGAAATATTAGATATAGGTAATAATTTGAGTAATAAAACTTTAACTGATTGTAATGGTATTAGTATGTTAATGGTTAAAAAGATTATTAATGATATTGCTAAATCTGTAACTTTTAATTGTAACAAATAATTTGTAACTGGTTTTTTTTCCTGATGGTATGAAAACAACTAATGTTATACCTATTTTTATGTCTGGTGAAAAGAACACCTTCACAAATTATAGGCCAGTTTCTCATTTGCCACAATTTTCTAAAATTTTAGAATTTTTTTTTTTTGATAATAGATTAGACAATTTTATTGACAATTACCATATACTGAGTGAAAACCAATATGGTTTTAGATCAGGTAGATCTACTTCAATGGCTATATTAGAATTACTAGAGGAAATCACAACTTCGCTAGACAATAAGAAGACAACTGTTGGCGTTTTTATTGATCTTACGAAAGCTTTGACACAATTAACCATAAGATATTATTAAAGAAGTTACAGCACTATGGAATTCGTGGCATTGTGTATTACTGGATTGATAGTTATTTAAATCATAGGAAACAGTATGATCAGCTAAATGATGTTAATTCAGATCTTTATAGTATAGTGTGTGGTATTATCCAAGACTCAATCCTTGGGAATAAATTATTCATTATCTATATTATTGATATATGTAATGTATCAGACGTACTAAAATTTATACGATTTTTGGATGATACAAATATATTTTTTCTAATAGTGACGTTGCAATTTTATGTAGACAGGTTAGCAGTGAATTTATTAAGCTTCACCAATGGTTTAATGTCAATAAGCTGTCACTTAATGTGAGTAAAACTAATTATATGTTATTCACAAATTATAAATTTAAAACAAATCTATCTGTTATAATCAATGATGCTAATATTGAAAAGGTTCAAGTCACAAATATGTAGGTGTGTTAATTGATAATAAGCTTAATTGGAAGAACCACATACCTCATGTATCAAGTAAAGCATCTTAGAGTATAGCAGTACTTTCTCGTGCCAGCCATTTATTAAATAGGGATGCTATTCGTACTATGTACTGCACTCTTTTCCTGCCATGTATTTCATATTGTGCTGAGGTCTAAGGTAATACATATTATTCAAA
>JAIGNY010000309.1:105000-107500 GCA_020152595.1 Chiridota heheva | reverse complement strand
TGAATTGCCAACCGTATGAAAAATGTTTTGCCACGTCTTATTAGTATCGATCAGACAGGTTTTTTTTTAAAGGGGCGGTACATTGGAGAAAACGTTAGACTAAGTTATATCTCACTGTAACAGTAATTCTATTCCAGCTACTCTCATCTTCCTTGATTTTGAGAAAGCTTTTGATCGACTTGACGGGATTTTATCATTAACACTTTATTGTGTTTCAATTTTGGCTCCTCCTTCCGCAAGTGGATTACAACTTTTTATAGTAATGCTACTTCTTGTGTTACAAATAATGGTTTTATTTCTGATTACTTTGAAGTTTCCAGAGGGATCCGTGAAGGCTGCTCTCTTAACCCTTATCTTTTTATTACATGTGCTAAGATTTTGAATGCTTTAATTACTTTAAATGAGTACATCCATGGTATTACTGTCTCCAAAGTAACATTTAAGATTTCTCAGTATGCTGACGATACCGTCATTATAAATGATGGCTCTAAAGATTCCCTTTATGCAACTTATGCTACTCTGGATAATTTTTCTCATGTGTCTGGCCTTAAGATTAACCTTCCGAAATCTTTCATTTCCTCCCTAGGACTGTTTATTTCTAATATGCCACGTCACTTCGTTAATTCCTATTTCGGTATCTGTAGTAGATGTGTTACTTACTTAGGCATTTCCTTCTCCCATCATTATGAAGATTTTTTCCGTCTAAACTACCTCCCGAAGCTCTCTCGTATCAAAAATTTGTTAAGAGTCTGGTCATCTCGTGACTTGACTGCTTGACGCCCATTGGTAGAATTCATATTGTGAAATCTTTTGCCATATCACAAATCGTTTACCCTCTCCTTGTTCAGTTGTTCTGCCAAACCATGCGCCTGCTTTTTTCCCGTTAATTGAATTTCAATCTGTTTCAATTTATTTGGGGTAATAAACCAGATAAGATTAAAAGAGACGTTTTATACAATAGTAAAATAAAGGCCCCGGGCCACCTGATGGTTTAAATAGGATTGGTATTGTATCTTTTGAGGGCTGAAATGTAAATGAGTCAAACTTTATCTGATGATTCTGTTAGACCTTGGAAAGCTATGTTTGATCTTTCCCTTAAAAATTATGGTGGTAAATTCCTTTTTAGATGTAACTTTGCTGGTAAGAATAATGATGTACCTAATATTTGTATGTTACATGTTTGTCAAGCGTGGGCGGATTTCAATTTCTCTCCACCAGATATGAATGAGTCTATAAATCAATATGTATTTAATAATTCCTTCATTAAGATTAACAGAAGAATATTTTTTAACAATTATTTAAGAAAAAATAATGTTTATCTTGTTCGTGATTTTCTCTCCACGGATGGTAACATACTTCCGTACACGGATTTTGTTCAAAATTTTAAGCTAAAAGGTTTTCCACTTACTATCTATTTTGTTATTATCAAGGCTATTCCTAGATCTTGGAAACAAGCTATTCATTGTAACCCTTCAGTAGATGCCAATCTTCAGCGCATGATTTCCTTTTCTTCCGCCCCCAGGTTAACTAGATTCGTTTATAATTCAAAAAAGAAAAGAAAATAGGGATTGCACTCCTAAAGCTATTGCTAAATGGGAACAGACGAACACCTGCGGAGTGGACTACCATTTTCAAACTCCCCTTTTATGCTATTAAATACAATAATATTAAGTATTTCCAAGACTATCGGTGTGAACTCTTATCTACATAAGTAAAATTAACAAATTCCCCACTTTGTGCTTTTTGTAAGTATGATAATGAAACGCTACATCACCTTTTTTGGACCTGTCCTTTAGTAAAACATTTCTGGACAGAGTCGAATTTCTTTTGTCTCAGAACTCCTTTAAACTTTACTCCAACGTACTTTTGGGTTATACGGAAAGTGTAAAGCACCTCCATTAACTTATATTTACTCCACGCTAAGTACTACATTTTTAGCTGTAAACTTGATAAGTCAATTCTAGATGCATCTACTTCATTCAAAACTTTTCAACCTTACCGTCGAATATTCTATTCTTAATAACAAGGACTGGGATTGATTTTTACGTCTTAAAAACTGTTTTAGCTTATTCTTTATAAGCAGTAAAGTATTCTTCTATTTTGTTGCTCTTCTGAGCACTCATTTTTTGTTTACTTCAGTTGCTGCTTGTAATCGCCTAAGGAATGCTGAGGATTCGTCTTTCTTCTTGTTGACTTGTTAACCTTGTTATTGTCTCTTTAACCTTTTGTGAGTCTAGAGAGAGTTGAACACACAATTACAGTGACGGGGTCGTCGCCTGCGTATTCGGTTATGATAGTACAAATGCTATCACGAAACGCTTAATACGACCCGGACGAGAACACAGGTACGACGTACGGACAGACATAACATCGACAACCAAGTCAATGTCCACGGCCTTTGATAGCCAGTTGTGGTGCACTGGCGTTGTGAGTCTATTTTTCATTGAATCTTAAGTATTCACCCCTGCGTTATTTACAGCCAAGATTAGGACCCTCTTAA
>JAIGNY010000309.1:75000-100000 GCA_020152595.1 Chiridota heheva | reverse complement strand
ATAAATTTACGCCCCTCTTACTCCTTTAAAACCATTCAGAGTCCTCAAAAGTCTTGCCGTGTCTTAGAAATTTGGAGAATTACCTCAGAATATGCTAAAATTTAGGAATTTCCAGGGACTTTGTTCCCTGGTCCTCTATTAAGGCTTCGTCCATATGCTCAAGTTAGGTTCCTTTTACAGCCCTAGACTCCAGGCCACCCACTCTCTCCCAATTTTTGAAGGTATTCTTGCACCAGTCGATTCAAAGGTTCCACACATGCTCATAGATTTTTCACAAACAATTGCCTTCCACCACCAATGGACATCAATCCTGAAGGAAGGAGTGGTCGCGGTATACGTAACCAAGTATATAACATAGTGACTTTTTCTGGAGAAGGAACACATTTATGTTCCTCAAAAATCTTGCCAACTGAGTCTTAGAAAGGCCCTAAAAGACTAGAAAGTGCGATACTTTAGGATCTTGCGGGGCTTTGCCCTTGGACCCCATCGGGGCTTTCCCAGTGACTTTTCGGGGCAAAGAAAACATTTATGGTCCTAAAAGAATCTTGCTAGCTGAGTCTTAGAAAGGCCACAAAATAACCCTAGAAAATGTTAAACTTAAGGATCTTCCGTAGGTTTCGCCCCCTGGTCCCTACCGGGGCTTTCCCCCTGGATCCCACCATTCTTTATCAACCACTAAGTCCCCACTTCAAAATAGCTTAATACGCCTATGTATTTTTACTGCAGCCTCTACGAGCCAATTGGTCCAACTCTTCGTTTTCGAAAATCAGGTTTTTCTTGAACAAAGCATATGCATCTTCAAACTTAAAACTGAAGTTAGATTTAGTTCAAAATTTGCATTAATGTGTCCCCTACGGCATTACGGGAAAGCTTGGTGTTGCTCTGGTTTATAAACGGTTTAGCTCTCATTGAAATTTTGATAAAATGTGAAGTTGTCTTGCCTTCCAGGCGGAGAGAGTTGCGATTTGTTTCCATCGCTAGGTTTTGGTGAGGTAGCGCGATAAGAGGTGGTGTTGCTTTCATTCTTATTCGAAGAAGAAAGGATTCATTTGATGTTCAGCTTTCTGAAACAAAACAGCTCCATAAATTCCTTTTTGCGAACACAAAAAAGGAGGAAAATTGCTAACCCTTGCAGCAATTTAAAAACGGTAAACTACACTTCGAAAGTCATTTGCACCTTCATTTGCAGGTTTGGACGTCCATAATCATTTACATCTGCACAATAAGTGGAGCTGAACCCGAAGATCCACGTTAGTCCCAGAAGTATGAATATGGCTACAGTGCCACGAAGGAGTGCAAACATTTCTTTCTTAGATTCAGCCGTTGACCTTTCGTTCTTCGTTTTGAACTTTGTCATAAGAATTTAACAGAAACACAAATTGTTAACAGGTTGATAGACCAGAGAAAAGCAAGTGGCGATAAGACGAATTTGAATTTTCAGAGCACTTATACAATTACAATTAAAACCTGGGTAATATATACTTTTTATAAGGCAACCCATAAAACAACTTCAGTAGTTGCGGCTGATTATATTTGACGCAACGATCATCCAGTGTTAGTTGTGGAAGAAGCTTCATCACTTGAACTGTTGAAGGTGATCTCTTCTACTGTTCTATGGCCAGTCATTAATCAGAATAATACTCTTGTGATACTAAGTCACACGCTCCAAAATAGTATAATACTAGATCATTTTATCATCCGTTACTTCTAAAACAGCATCTATACATGTAAAACGTTATTAACATGGCAAAAATATTAAAGAAAAAAACAACGAAATATTCACCAAAGTGAACTACTCATAAAACCAATTTTTTCTCTCCAAAATTGGGGGCTTAAACATATGTTGCAGACAGTCTGACAGCTGGACAGTGGCTAGATGTAGCAAAATCACGGCTCTTGGTATTTTGTAACTTTATAAACAGATAATCAGTAATGGGCATGCTATGGGAAGCAAAAAGGTAATCGGCACAATTAATAAACAAACGTGGTGCTTTTAAAAATATTTCTGTACACTCGTCCAAAAATAACCTCTTTTATGCTCATATTTGTTGTCCTCAAAAAGCGAAGAAGGAGCCATGCAGTGGTTGATTAATCAGTTAATGTACGTCATTTTCTATTGAGGAAGTTGTGGGAACGTTCCCTCATTTACCTCTCTCTTTAATTCGTGTCGCCGAGTTTTTGTATATGCCTGCATCAAAGTTAACCCCCGCCTCCTACACTACAAAAGTTGAACCCTCTTACGTCACTGCTGGGATTAAAGCTGTCAACTGCCTTACGAGCAGCTCGACGAGTAGAATCTACACGATTGCTCATTCGTATGGCTGTATTCACACATTTGCTTTTCTGTAAGGCACTCCAACTACTGCCTTACGAATAGCCACATCGTTCGATAAATATTCGATGCATGAGCTTTTGGTTGTTGATGAAGCGGAAGGTGAGCACGTATGTAGTCTGTGACATCACAGAAGCTATGATCAGAGCAAGTTGAAGATAATCCATACGTAGGCCTATATTCCGATTTTGGTTTCACAATATAAATTTACCGATTAGGCTGAATATTTGCTAAAAAATCTAAAATGTAGGCCTATTCATTTTCACCGAGAATATATAATTCATTTTGCTTTGCGTATTATACTAGAAGGAAAGTGATCATATTTCTGCCATGGATTTAGGGATACCAGACCTTTTCTACTTACATGCCATCTTCTCGTATATAATCTTCTTTTTAAATAACATTACCAATGACGACCGGAATCACGGGGAGATCTGAAAATAGATAATAATCAGAAATAAATTATGTATGTTGCATGACATATGTCTATGACTTTTCAGTGTTTAGTTATAACTGTAAGAAGTAACAGACGAATTGGGCTTTGCAGACTCATTAGCATGCCTGTATAAGTCGTACTCGCGTCGAATATATTCAACTGTTCAATACTGAGAGCATGCAGTAAGGAATATATAGGAAAATTTCAGAGTAGCACATGAGAGAAGCTTGGTATATTCTAGTGGCCAGTGGCTAGGAATTTGGAACTTCATGAAAATAGCGTTTTTGTGCAAACTTGTAAAATACAGTAATTAGTCTCATTGTTGCCTAATCATCCTTACCCCAAAATAGCTTCCCAAGAAAGAGAGTAACATGCTGATTTTAGATAACCTCTCAAGGCTTCTACGTCAACAGAATGGCGGAGGTAAACTCATCAGTAAGGTTTACAGCAAACAGATGGTGCCCAAGATAAAAGGGGAAACAGGCAAGACCTGGCGAAAAAATTCACACGTCAAAATTAAGGTGAAGATGACAAAATGTTAGTAGTCTAATCGGGTTGAGTTATTTCGACTAGTCATAGGCCTGTAGGCTGGGCTCCCTGGTATAAATGATATACCACAGCATGCGGTGTAGCGGAAATCATCGAACGATTATGGTGTTAGATGAATGAAAATAACTTCGCAATAGAGTGATTTATTTGTGTCTATTTGTCGGGGTTAGCCAACTCCGTGTTTCAGATTTTACACCGTTTCATATTAGTCCCTATTTCTGAAACAACGATTTTCAATTTTTAATTTCAAGGTTTCCACCAGAAACTTTGGTTCTCATCGCTTATTAATTATCGTCCATGTGTAGTTGATTTATCGCAGTACATGCAAAACAGTCCAGGGTATATGGGTGACTTTGTTGTCAGATAAATATTAAATTATAAATGATATGACATCTGTGAAAATTCGGAAAACGATAACTCCTTTATTTTATTTTTCAGATTTTACCAAAAGAAATCAGATCTGGTTTTCAGTTTTTCATTTGTGTTAGATATACGAAAGACAAAAAGTTAACCCTACATACCACAGCAGCCTAGTCTTATACACTGAGAGGCAGCAGTACGTAAGGTGTAATTAGTAGGCTAAATTAACCAGCTTGACTGCCACTGACAGGTTGATATTCAGGCACAAGTAAGTCACCCAATTTGGCGGGCACAAAATTATACCCCCACCCCCACCCTTTAATCTACCTCGAGGCAGTGGAGTAGCCAGGATTTTCATACTGGTGGGGCAAGTAAGAGAAAATTAACCGACAGGATACAAAATATGGCCCTGCAGACGAAGGGTACTAATTTTGAACCGACAAAAATCAAATATTAAGAATTATTGGTTTGGCAATCATCCCCTCTGCCCACCCTTTGGCTACGCCACTGCCTCGAGGTTATATTATTAAAAACGCCATTATATATATTCAACTGTTCCCAAAAAACTGTTTGTAAGAGTGCATATCTCCCACATGTCTAGTTGTATTATTGCCAATTTATAAAGAAAAACAAGAGTTTGAAATCTTATATCCAATAAAAGAATTAATCTCTTAATGCAATAAGAAAGAAATACAGTTTTATATTTGTTATACTATCAAGTGATTTCCAGAGTTTGACTCCTGAGGTAGAGATGAACAATTGGTATTTCCGTGTTTTTACATACTTTTGTTTGAATTTTTCTTTTGTCTAGTGTTATATCTATCATTGGATGCCATTAAAAAAGAGTTTTTGAGGTTCTCTGGTAATGACATCTGATAAGCTTTAAACATAAATACTCCTGTATGGAAGTCTATACTATATAAAAATCTTAATGTTTTTAATTTGTAGAAAAGTTTGTTAGTATGTTTTAAATAATTAGCATTACATATAATACGAATAACCTTCTTTTGTTTTAAGAATAATGGAGTAAAATTAGAATTATGTGTATTTCCTATACTTGAGTAATATCAGAATTATATGTATTTTCTAAACTTCAGCACAATAATTGAGATAAGGTAGGAAAAGTGCACAATATAAAGTATAGAGTGCATCTCTATTTAATACTTGGCTGGCTTTCCGAATAATTGCAATATTTTTAGACAGTTTTTTTGGAAAATTACCGATGTGCTCTTTCCAGTTTAGATTATGATTTATATATAAAGAAACTTGTCACATACACTCTCTTAATATTATCTTCATTTATAGTATCTTCAAATCAGAATTTATACGACGGTTTGCAAATAATATATAATTAGTTTTGGCAACATTAAAAGATAGTTTATTAAGTGCAAACAATACAATAACTTTATAGAGCTCATTACTTATCAATCTACATAGTGTAGAAGTATCCTCATGAGAATAACAAATGTTTGTGTCATCTGCAAAGAGTACAAATTTTAGTAGACATCACAAGTATCATTGATATATGAAATAAATACTTTGGCTTAAGGATAGACCCCTGTGGTACTCCACAAACTACATTACAAAATTCTTAAAATGAATAATTTATTAAGACATATTGCATTCTATTGGTCAAATAACTAGTCAGCCAATTGTAAGTATTGTAAGTAAGTAAGTATTGTAAGTATATGTATTGTAAGTATATGAAATTAGTCTTTTAGCTTGGAAAAAGTTGCACTAAGAATTGTACAATTAAAGTGAAGATAAACAGCCCCTTCTCTACATCAGTGTGTTCTTAAATTGATTACCTGTAAAGTATCTACAATCTAACTTCACATAATTTAAGAAACTATTGTCTGCATCAATATCTTGTTCAAAATCAAGAGAGTGGTAGTCTGTATAGGTAAATGTTTTGAGGTTAAAATCTTTATATAAGTTAGCATCCATACGAAGTCCTGAATTCATAGGAGAAAATTCATTATCCATTATAATCAATTGCTGCTAGAAATATGTAGTAAGAGAAACAATCAATTACAATCCAGAACTCGATAAATTACATTATCTGTATAAGATTATAATACATTGTGCAGTATTGATACAATGCTCCTGAAACAGAGAATAAAAGCTAAAGAAAAAAGATACAACAATAACATCAATCATAATCAATAAACATACAAGTAAGGAGTGGCATTGGGATCAAACATATACACATTTTGAAGAAATACCATTATGTTTTAAAGCTTCAAGAGATCGGATAAACAGCTTATCTTGACTTTAGCTTCTTGCTGATCAGTTGTTTTACCAGAGCTGTATGCGTCCGTCTAATGTCCAAAAGTTATTCACCATTTCGTGTTTCTGAATTTGGTATAAGAGTTTGCTGTTTGCCTGAGTAAGATCTTCTGTAATCACAATGCCGGTTGATTTTAATTTGCGTCTGGATTGGAGGACTTTCTGATTGTGTTGGTACGACGTAAACTTCTGAAACAGCTTCTATTTTTAAAATGGATTTCTATTGTCAAAATAGACTGGAATAAAGCCTTCACATTACCACAATACTCCTTATTGTGGTACTTAATAAACTATGTACGAGAATAGCAAACAAACATTTGCTAGCTATTCTGGTACAGAGTTTATTAACTACCAACATAGGAGTATAATGGTAATGTAAAGGCTTTATTCCAGTCCATTTTGAAAATAGAAATCCATTTTGAAAATAGGAGCTGTTTTCACTATAATGGGGCGATGACTAGCATCATGGTAAGTCCTACCGACTCGGTGACAGCAGTCAATAAAACGGTCTTCCAAATTGATTGACAATTTTTCAATTGCCAATTTCTGGATGATTTCTGTTGTGTTTACACTTTGACTTTGTTTAATGCCAAAGATTCGAATGCCATTTCTTCTGAAATACTGCTCCATGTCATTTATTGAGTTCTGGATTTTGTTTGTGTGTTTCGTCCATATTGCAGATCCATTTGTTTTAGTTCCATATTTTCTTTGCTTGTCTCATCAAGATTATGTTCTAATTCAAAACATTTGACTTCAAGTTTGTCTAGATTTTCATGAATGCAGTCTATCTTTTTCTCAATTGCTTTTAAGATACATTGTTCAATTGAAGCATTGGATTGATCACTAGACAAAAGTTTAGAGGTAATCACAGAGGCGACTTCAGCCATTGCCTTTTTGTTCAGCTTCTCTCTTGCTGACATTCTTTACTGGATACACTTAGTAGCACGAACATTGACCCACAAAACTAGCACACTGGAGAAAGTACAGAAGTGGATAGGCTTCGTTCAGTGGTACACAATTAATGATAGGATACTTTTTCATCAAAACAGAATAAGGCACCAGAAAAAAAATCTCTATTTTCTTTTGGAAATTTGAAGGCAGCGCTGATAAATGGTATTTAATACAAATCTTTGGTGTATGCACACTCCTTAGGTAATGTCTCTTCAATTCGAAACATGATAACAGCTAGTAAGAATAAATACAATGTAGTGGAGTAGGATTGAAGTCGCTTTGCAAAATTTATATTTTCCAGTCAAATCTTTTTCAGTCATGTCTTTTTCATTCATACTTTTTTCAGTCCTTGCTTTTTCAATTCTATCTTGTTTATTCTCAATTCCTACCAGTACCAGAAACAACAAGTACTGCAGAAAAATGTAATCGCTAGATTGATGTGGAGTTTAAGATCCATATTTTGCTTTCCAACTTTCGAGAACTTCCTAAAAGGGGAAAAGAATGTGTCATTAAAAAACAATCAGTTTTCTATAAGGATAAAGACATCGTATAATTCGAAAAACAATGCAGAATTAAAACTATGAAACGTTCATTGCTCTAACAGTTTAATTGCAAGACAAACTCAAATGAAAAAAATAAAAATCAAGCTATTATTGGAAGTTATAGACTGATATATGGATGGGTTTCTTGTCCTGATTGTATTCTTATGTTTGCAAATGAAGTTTCCGTATACTTTACACCAACGTTTGACTAATCTGAATGTAAATTTAAATAAGTTTTTCCCGATCATTTCACCAGAGTGAAATCGAAATCTGTCGATGAATAAAACTTATTTAAAAACAATGGAGTTTTCCTGCAGAAATAGCTGGTATTTTGTGGTACTAGATTATTTTAATGGCTGCTGCACAGTGTACGATTATACCACTTTTGAAAGAAGTAGAGTTTTTACACGAATTTTTGTTTAGCGTAGGGATAGTTTAAGCATATTTTGGATCCCTCACTTTTTTATAAGCAGCTCTACACCCATCTCTTAAAGTATCTAATGAATGGGGAATCTTTCTTGGTTGCTGCTTGTCAAATTATATTGCCATTTACCTCAGACTGCCATAAATGTATCATTTGAGTTATAAAATATTTCGAATATCCCTGCTCTATCTCAAAACATTAATCTTTTTCAGCTATTCAGAAAAGCTTTGATCTAAATACAACTGTGTTATTATTAGTTTTTTGTATGCCATCATCATTCAATTATTTATAATTTTCATTAGTATTGTGCAAGTTGCACCACGAGTGTCTCGTCCATTTGATATAAATCATCATCGTTGTTATTAAAATGGCTGCCAGGTAATAATACTCGAAAATACTAAAGCACTGATTCAATGTAGATATTAGCACATTGTGTCTTTAAAATTAATAGAAAATATCACTCATAGCCAATGCTCATTGCCAATGCGAGGCAGGATACTGCAAAACCAATTGCTGAAATGACGTCCAGTGGCTTAGAATCGGTTGTGTTGTACTTGTGGAAAACACGAAAGGAAAATACACACACTTAAATGCATACATACATACAATACGTAATGATTCAGTTCATATTTTGTTCACATTTATTCTTTCACAATATCTATAAAGATAACTGTTAAAATATATCACATACAAATTTATTAAACAAATCGTATTGAAAATTCACAAGCGTTTCCCTGCTCTATTCGCAGAACTTAAGTTTGACTTTCATATTACAAAGTAGATTTCGACAAAATTATTTGACATTATGCCACGAGTTGGAATACCCGTGTATGGTGTTTCTAAGGTGCGATAAGTCGTGAAATTGACATATGTCCATTTTAACCGACAAATGTAATTTCGAGTAATTTTATTGTTTAGAATTACCATATCAATGAGAAACTGAATCTATGTTAAATTATATCAAATAAATGATCGATTTCTTAACATACAACAATTTCGAGTTTTTCATTTGCTAAAATCGTCGTATAATTCAAATGAAATCAAACATACGCCTAATTTCTATCGTTTAAGCCAGTCAAAATGCTCGAAATTGTCATGTGCATGATGATCTAGCCGCCGCAATGAAAAGTTGTCCAAACTGAAGGTATACCTGTCTGATGATGCATGCAGCATCTCACCTCCACTAATTGGAAAAACCCACAAAAGTAAAATCGCCTTTCAAGCATAGCCGGATAATTTCCAGTACGATCGCATACATAAAAACTACTCCAAATTGAGTTGAATCACTCATGCGTGAATCACGTCGCGGAGCATGGAAACTGTATAATATGATTTAATGGGCGAGTAAGCAAGCAATGCAATTCAGAAGTGGGGGTACGTAGTTTGATAACCCGACCAGTTTTATATTAATGATCGGGTGTTAAGGACACGATTTGAATGCGCCTTCTTGATCGTAATGTGAAAGAAATTGAACAAGTTTGATTAAACTATTTCCAATTGATATGGCGGTGTTTTAAATAAGAATTCTAGTTATATGTCGGTAGTTTAGCCATAGTGAGGGCGTATTTAATGTGAGTCTTATCAAAATCGAATACCTTTTTGCACCCAGCGGTACGGAATATCATACACGCTACTAAATCTCGACCCGAGTACCCGAAATTGCATTTTCCTATTGACTTTTCGGGATTTGTTTGCCTGTGTACGATAGGTGAACATTTCTGTAAAAACATGATGCAATTCATATTGGCTAAAATCTACATAAATTGGCAAAAACTAACGCCCCTATGTTTTAGCCACCAACTCTTCAATGAGAACACTTGAAATCGGCATAACTGAGAGATCAAACATATCTTCAATTCATGATTGATATGACAATTTCGGAGTGATATGACAAATCATTACCAATGAAATCATTTACACATATCGACTTTATGACTTATGGCACACTTGGCGCACAATATACGCGAAGGAATCTCAACCAGCGAGAAAATGGAATAGTGGATTTTTGACGAGAAAGAACTAATCAAGCATTGAAAACTCTTTTTGCATACTATGCAAATCGTATGTATAGCTACTCAGCATGTACACACTATTCGCCATCTTGCAAGCCTATCACGTGCATAAAACAATTCAAATTCTTCACTTCACCAGGAAGTGACATTGGTAGTGTGTTTTTTTGAAGTTGTTCTTTTAGACTTTCGAGAAGTAGTCGATATTCATTGTTATCTAAACATCTACACCAGACACACGGCAAGTAGTAAACTTTGCTAGCTAACATATTTGCGTATAAGTTTTTGATAAAAATCTTTTTCAAGTGAAAGTAAAATAATTTGCATTTCCATAACTATGCTTCTGAACAATTTATAATCCAGAATTGATTCACCAGTGTGCAGAATTTAGTTGTTCCATTTTACTTGATATTCACGATTATCAATTTTTAATGCGATTAACAAATTAATGACCATAAATGACGTCGTTTTACAACCCAGTGGATCTCTTTAATGGCGTAATTTATGGTCATGACCCTTAAGTTCCCACGTTGTCGTAACACGACCGATTTAACATACACTTTTCAAACGATTGTTTTATTTCGTAAATTAGGCCCACAGCAATGATTATGATAAATGTAACTTTTTGATATGTAATTTGTAATTTATTCTGTCTACTTTAGGCCTCCGGTCCATAACATAATAACAACATATTCACATACATAAATTAAGAGGAGAATTATAAAACAAAGACATTTATATAAGATTCTTATTCTCTAATACTATCGCTTCTAAATTTCCGAGCCTGTAAAAGAAAATTTGCAATATCAGATACGTACTTTTCCTCCTTGAGGTGCTTTACAAAATTATGAAATGTAGGATGTAGTACAAGATTAGGTAAGAACTTGCTTCTTAAATTATGAAATGTAGGATGTAGTGCAAAATTAGTCAAGAACTTGCTTCTTAAATTATAAAATAGAGGATGTAGTGCAAGATTAGGCAAGAACTTGCTTCTTAAATTATGAAATGTAGGATGTTAGTGCAAGATTAGGCAAGGACTTGCTTCTTGAATTATGAAATGTAGGATGTAGTGCAAGATTAGACAAGAACTTGCTTCTTAAATTATGAAATGTAGGATGTAGAGCAAGATTAGGCAAGAACTTGCTTCTTAAATCATGAAATGTAGGATGTAGTGCAAGATTAGTTAAGAACTTGCTTCTTAAATTATAAAATGTAGGATGTAGTGCAAGATCAGGAAAGAAATTGCTTTTAAATTATGAAATGTAGGATGTAGTGCAAGATTAGGCAAGAACTTGCTTTTTAAATTATGAATGTAGGATGTAGTACAAGATTAGGCAAGAACTTGCTTCTTAAAGTATCATAACTAGTGCAAACAGGTAGGAAATAATTTATCTTTAAAGTTTATGCTATCACATAGAGGACATATACGTCAATCTCTGGAAGTTTTTTTTTTTGTACCTGCTTTAATTTTTAAGTTGTGCCCAGAGCATCTAGAATTAGCAAAAACAGATCTTTTCTTATAATTCTTTATGTTCAAGACGTAGAGTTCAATAACAAGAACACTTTTGCAAAAGGTGTATGACATGAACTCAAATGAACGGATTCTACTTTCCCAGTTTTGTAAATCGATGTCCATAACCCTTTGTTCAAAAATACAGATAAAATTACTTTCATTTCCTACCTCCTGATAAGACCAATCATGACCAAAACCGTAACTTTGGAGAATATTTTAATAAATATACAGTGTATGTTGACCACAACCTCCAAGAACGGCACATCCTAAAACACATTTCTTGACACCAAGAAAGCGTTTTAAATAATGAATTTGCACCTTTTCAATATTAGGATAAAGCATATGGCCCAAATGAACCATAACACAAAACAGGTAAAACCCATAGTATCGAACACTTTAGCATAAATATTAAAACTTGCTTCACCAATAGAACGTAACGAAGAATGAATAATATTTGAATTTGTTTTCACCTTGGATAGACATGATAGATAGAATACTAATAGCTTTACTCCAAATATTTCTAGTAGAAAACAATAAACCTAGATACTTATAATAAGAATAAGGCCATGGGATTTACGTTTATACATTTTTCAAAATGCATGAGGATTTTTTTCATTGTTTTCATCATTGATTTAAAACTTAGTATAAAGCTTCTTCCACGACTTAATAATTTGCAATCTAGAGTCAAGAGTGGATGCATGCAAGGTCGGAGATTTCGATGTGTAAAGATCCTAAGAGTACCTAAGAATTTGTAGAAAAGTAAAGATAAACTAAGTCATATGTATATACTATAATAAATTATATCAAAACTTCAAAGATTTCTTCCCAAGTAAAGTCATTGTTTTCAGTTTTATTCAGGCTTATCATTTATTTTTAGCTTGAATGTTTGAAGAATAGTAGAGGTATTCTACAACCCCCGGCGTCAGTGTCGGTGTCAGCGTCGGCGTCCGGTTAACATTTTGGTTAAAGTTTTCATAACTTAAGGTATGGATGGTGTACATTCATGTGACTTGGTATAGGGGTAGAGGATATGAGTACTGATAAAATGAGCATGATTGGAGGGTTGTGTGTGCCTACCAATTAGCTTATTTGCACAACAAATAAAATATTTGTTAGGTCAAAGTTTTGGTTAAAGTTTTCATAACCGAAGTTATGAATGTTGTACATTCATGTAACTTAACAGAGGGGTACTGTTCAAGTGAGCATGATTAGGGGTTGTGTGTGCATATACTAATTAGCTTATTTGCATGACAATGAAAATATTTGTCAGGTCAAAGTTTTGGTTGGTTAAAGTTTTCATAACTGAAGTTATGAATGGTGTACATTCATGTAACTTAACACAGGGGTACTGTTCAAGTGAGCATGATTATAAAGTTGTGTGTGCATTCTAATTAGCTTATTTGCATAACAATGAAAATATTTGTATCTATGATATCTCTTTGATTAAAGTGGATGTGATGATTTTGTTTGCACAAATGATCATATATGTGAAGAGCATTGTCTACACTTAATGGTGAGGTGAAGTGTGCCTCCTAATTTAATTATTTGCATAAGAATAGACTTTCGTACAAAATGTGTAATATTCATGAGTGCATAACTTCAGTTACGAATAATGTACATTCATGTAACTTGGCACAGGGGTAGAGGACATGGGTACTGTTCAATCACGCCTAATTGGGAGTTGTGTGCATAATATTTAGCTTATTTGCATAACAATTGAAATACTTGTATCTATGATATGTCTGAAATTAAAGCGTGAGTGGGGATTTTGTTTCCACAAATGATCATATATGTGAAGAGCATTGTCTACACTTAATTGTGAAGTGTAATGTGCATATTAATTAGGTTATTTGCATAGCAATAGACTTCATTAAAACATTTGTATCTATGATATCTCTTATTATAAATTGGGTGTGGGGAATTTGTTTACACAAATGATCATATATGTGAAGAGCACCGTCTACACTCAATGGTGAGGTGGAGTGTGTATATCAATTAGGTTATTTGCATAACAAGGGGATTTTAAACCCTTACATTACCAGTACTTTTTTGAAAATACGCTCGGGAGGCGTGGTCAAAGACGGGGCACCCAAAACGGCGATAATATCGCACGTGGTAGAGTAAGGGTTAAGCACAGTCTGATTATTGAAGGATCCTTTGACTTCCGAGCATCAGAGTCTGGCTCGTTCCGCTTCAGTGACCCAGTGGGCCACCCACCGGGACAATGCTGCATATATTTTTGAGTTGGCACACTTGTTGCGGGTTTATTAACTCTTACTCTACCACCACTTTTTTGAAAACGCACTCGGGAGGCGGGGTTAAAGACGGGACACCCAAAAAATATCGCCGCGTGGTAGTGTAAGGGTTAAACACAGTTTATATCAATTTGGGAGTACCTCAACAACATTGCTTTATTTTAAGTGATTGAATATTTCTGCCCTGTCACAGTTGGAATGTTATGAAAAACAATCGTTATTACCTGCTGTTGATGGTAGTTCTGTTTCACCCTCTGTAGGTACCGTTGTTTGTTCTGCAAAGATATAAATATCATATTATTTGCGACTTGTAAACAAGAACAGAACAAATATTTGTAGTGAGGCCTAATTAGTTTTGCAATTACTTTTGATGAAACATCTTAATACATTGTCATTATTATTTTGCAATTATTATTTAGGAATCTAATTAGTAATAGATGAACGACAATAACATTACAAACTTCTTTTAATTAAGAAAGTTTTGACATACGGAAAGTTGCACACCTACGTGTTATTTTGGAGGTGTCCAACGTTGTTTGGTTTTAAGTGATGGATACATTTACCCTAAAAAAGTCATCCTTACCTGTTAATATGGCTCTTGTAGTATATTGTGCTATGACAATATTATGTCTCAAGGTAACATCAACATCTGTTTCAGTTGTATTCTTCTGGGTTTGCGATGCGGTGTGATCTGTCCCCAGCAAAACAGTAGATTGTGATGAAATTAAGTCTTCCTGGTATGTCTGTGAAAGAAGTTGTTGAGTCTAAATCAGACATATGGCGTGTGTCTGGAACATGACAAACGTCTTTACTGAGTCATTGGGAGCTTGTGAGGTTTCTACTGACAAACAAAAATCGTAACACCAGTTTTTATTATTTTCTGACTGGGCAGTTTGGATGTAACCACAGGGGTGGCACCTTCAGACAGAAACCCCTTGGAGAAAATATTTGAACATTTGTAAAGACAATTTTGGCAGTGCTTTCAAATGAAAGTTTTATGTGAGCTGACGACTTCCGTTGTATCCTTGTGCAAAGTTATAGTTGTTTGCCTGATACGCTCGAAATTGGTCTCTGTGGTGGGATTGATTAAGACGTCAGCGGTAGTGCATATTGAAGGGTACGGGATAATATGATTATGTGATTATGTTATTCTTGCCTTGAACAAAGATAAATAAAGATAATGATGTGCATTCATGGATATATTATATTATAAATAATATAATATAATCTTAAACAAACGGATGATTTTCAAACGTATTTTCATTTTAAAGTAGGAAGGATCTATTATTATATTATGTTATATTATATAAAGTGCACAATGAAGAATAGCCACACTAGAAGATAAGTAGAGTAGCACCAATGGGTCAATCAGATGGTTCACTGCAGTTCAGTAGGGTAAACAAGTACACAAGACTAAAAATACAAATTACATGGAATGACAGCTAAACAAAGGAATAGTACACATCACATATCCAAAAACGAAAATCCGTATTCTGCCAGAAACAGATAAGTACCCTCATTTTACGGACAGGAGGCGACGATGATTTTGAAAGCTTGGATGCGATGCCTTTATATGTAATGTTACCAACAACGTCAACTGGAAGTGTATTCCATATTCTGATGTCAGTATAGAGGAAGCTGCTGTCCCGAGAGCTCGCCCTAGCAGAAGACAATGAGACCATCATTAGATACAGAGGTAATTGATCTAGTTGTAAATTCTCTGACGTAACTAGATGCAGGCAAAATCGATTGCAGATCTGTGGCTATTAGGCATCTTATACATGACAGTATGTTGATAGAGAGCATGTTTGGGGGCAATAATTACATCTACCTACTGTGGTGTAGCGGTTATCATACATGTCTACAGACTACGAGGTCCTGAGTTCAAGCCTGGGTTGGGTAGACACGCCAGTGCACCACAACTGGTTATCAAAGGCCGTGGACATTGACTTGGTTGTCGATGTTAGGTCTGTCCGTATGTCGTACCTGTGTTCTCGTCCGGGTCGTATTAGGCGCTTCGTGATAGCATTGTTACTATTATAACCGATTACGCAGGTGACAACCCCGTCATTGTAATTGTGTGTTCACTCGTCGTCGGCAGTAATTACACTCCAAACATCTTACTGCTTTTCTTTGAATTGTGTTAGGAAGGTCCAGTGCAGCAGGGCTGTACGTGATGCAGTGCTTCAAGCCTTTGAACAGCTTCACGGCGCAAAAGTGTAGAATATATTTTTTTTTACATTGGGTTACTCTTCTTGCATTAATTAATTTTCAAATATGGCTGTATGGTGACAGATAAGAATATCATACGTTGATTATAAGATGTAGTCCCCGCAATTGTTCATCCCAGGAAAATAGGTGATACGTTGTACTACGAGGGGACAATAGGTAAACCATACGCTGATAATTTCCGTGATTGTATTTGTAGTAATCTGTAAATTGAATCGATTGGTTCGAGTCCGACGGCGATTTAACCAGCGATTTTCCCACATGTATGCAGAACAATACGCTGACATTTAGAGCAGAGGTTTGTCTTCTGCATCACACGCTCAACGCTTCTCAAAAAGAGTAGGGTGTTAACCCGGTGTTCATCTACTTCCCGTCCTGATATATTCTTTGGGTCCACACTGAAAACAAGTCAAAGGTGATTTACATGTTCTTTCCCTTGCATGTGCCTTAAAAGTGTAAAACATAAAACATGTCCAGCACTCATTGATGGGTGCTTATTTGTTTTAGCCAGTGATAGAATTCAAAACACTAATTTTTGTTCAAATGATGTTTTACGTGATATGAGCATGATTGACATGGTATTCTAAAGCTGTTTGTTGTCGTTTAAATCTAGTCGTCCTCTTATTAATAAAATAAATATTATGTATAATAAACCTCATCTAAGATCTGATCATTCTGCTGTTCTCATGGAATTCTGCTTTCTGCTTCCATGATGCTATTAAAGGCAAGGGTTGTGAAAATTAAATAGTTCTTTTTTAAAAGATGCCGAATTTGCTGATGATCTTATAACTTGTATCAACAGCATTGCTAATGCCAATAATGTTATTCTACCGAATCATTTGTGGGAATTTATTAAATATAAACTAAAACGTCATTATATTTCCATGGCCACTGGAAAATTAAGCAATCACGTCCTTGCGAAAAAGAATATTCTCACCAAATCTCAATTTAGAGGACTTATTTTTCAGTTTTCATACGGAGGAAAATATGGCCAATCTTGATGTTGCTAAAAATGAGCTTCAAAATCTGTATGATATCGGAATAAAAGGAATTGTGATCTATCACGAGTTTGCTAAGTAGAGCATGAAGAAAGAAATATTAATATTTAAAAAAATCTTGGAATAAAAAATGAACTTTTTATTTTATTCAAAAAATAAAAAGATATTGACGGTAATATTACAACAGGATGCAGTGATGTGTTGAATGACACAATAATTTTCTTGCGCAATGAAATCAATTCTTTAATACTGTTTAAAATATATTAAACGACTTTAGTTCTTCTGCCGTGAAAAATTAATATTTCTAAATCAATTTGTTTTTGCACAAGATTGTCAATGACGAATTCATTCAGAGTTGTCTTCAAATAACTCATGGCTTATTAAGGCTGTGGATATCAATTTTACTTATCAGAAAGCTGAGCTTTATAGCCTTTAATATCTGCCCAAATTGGCATGCCTGAAAACGTATCTGAATGTATGTCTGGTCATCTAGAGAATTAATCCCAATTATGATACTTTATCTTTACCTTATTTCCACGTTGGTTTCAATATGATTAATCTTAATTATTTCAAACTTGCGTCGAAAATGTTTTGGCTGAAAAAGTATTTGTCTGATCCGGTTATTTTTTAATATTTCTCTTCAAGCTTTTGGGGTGATCTCATCTTCCGTTGTAACCATTCTGAAAAAATATTGATTGTATAAAGAAAGAGTTTGTTAGAGATATCTGAGTAACTAAGGTTTTCGTAATTGTAATGATGCATTGTGGAATGGAATCAAGTGGAATAATTTCAATATTTGTTTTAATAATGATAGTATTTTCATAAGAAAGATGTACACAGTGATATTATCTATATGCATGACATTGTCTCGCCCGAAGGTTCTTTCCTCAGTTTTTCGTAGATTCAGGCAAAATTAAACATCACAAATATGTATTTTACTATATATTATGGCTTAGTCAAAGACATTTCTCTTGCTTGGAAACAAACTGCGAACCATCATGGTAGATCCGTAATTCATCAGCATATTATATTAGATAAGATACTTAGTACATTTAAGGCAACGAAGCATGTCTATAAGGATTTCGATAGCTGAAAAATGATTTCCAATTATGTCTTAGCAAAAATGAAGTAGAAATCTCTTTTTAACAACAATTTAACAGATGAATTTTAAACGTAAGCTTGTAATATTTGTTTTAACACTGTTCGAGACACTAATGTCATTTCACCTACAATATCGATATCTTCATCACATTATAGTCACACATCTTTTCTTGTTTAAAATAAACAAGCGTGAAAACCCATTTTATATGTACTTTCTTGTAAAGATTGTATTGAGAGTTACGAGAATCTTTGCTTGTCATGTGTTTGGACTAAATATTTTCGGAATTCTGTAACCGCTGAGTTTTTCCCTACCACCAACAGACTAACACATTTGCTTTCTTTTAAAGCCCTTTCTGTTGGTTTTAGCAATAGTAGTTATGCGGAGGTCAATCAAATCATTCTTACGCTAGAAAATTCATATACCGATGCAAAATGAACAAAAAGCAGCCCTGCATAGAGGAATTTCAAAATAATATAATGTTTATCCTTGATGTAAACACTACATTAAGAATACATAAGTTTGTTTAGTTCTGGAGAAAAATGCCTTTTTTTATAATTAAACATCTGCATAATTAATTTTATCATGTCTATACAAAGATCATATATACGTTGTCATGATTACTGTTATTTTGTTCACATGTTATGTTTTGTAAAATATCTGAATGAAGAAAAAAAGCTTTGCAAATAAAATAAAAACAATGAGAACTTTGTGAACCGAAATTTGTCACAATTTGGCAATAAGATAGACCTAGTTGGAAATTTACACCAACAGGAAGTAGTGAATTGACGGAAGTACACCACAATGCATGTATCTGAATTTTGCATATAATCTTGTAGGAATGAAACAAATTTCGAGCGCTGGAAACTCAACCATTGCGCGTGGTTCATTTTTTCCTCACGATATAAAATGATGTCATATGAATTATGTTTTCACCGTGCGCATTTGAAATTTAACATTAAATTTTCAGAAATTCTTATGTGTTACCGTTAGGCAGTCGCACTTTAACGGAATTTTCTGATGAAAATTACATTTTGAAGTTTGGTTTGGGAATTAGTTTTGACTAACATTGTAATAAATATTAAAAGAGTCAAATAACAATTTTGTATTATCATTTTATTTGAATAAAACGGAGTTTTAAGATATAATACACACATAAAGCGACTCCACCAAAGACCATGACCAAGCTTCGTTATTGAATAGACTTGTACATGTTCACATGTTATGCAACAAAATACAGTTACCCCTATGAAACATCGCGCAACTGATGAAAATTAGTTTAAATTGTGAACAAACTCAAATTAATTGTGCACTTGTTATTGCAAGGATTTATTCTTAAAATAAATCTCAACATTTCAAAATATTTTTTGTTGTAAGTTTGTTGGTAATACAAAGCATGTTAATGTAACATCCTATGTAGATTATAGGTTGTTTTATCTGTCGCACCTAAAAAAATGATAATAGGAGCTTTTCTAAGAATCCTCCACCAATACACTTGAACCTGCAGTGCGATGGAACAAAAACAAAATACTACTTGGATAATGTGATAAAGGGAATTGGTCATCATATGATATAGTTGACAAATCCAGGTTGTTGGGGGTAGGAATGTGTTCAACATGTTAACATGTTCTATACTTATTATCATTCTCCAAAACTAAATCATTTTAATTGGGCTAATGCCTGATGAACCAGGAATAATTGGTTGAAAACGTGTTTCAGTATAATAACAATATGGGTTTTTTTTTCTTCTTAGATTTTTCATGTAAAAAATATAAGTCTTGGGTTTGTCTTTACAAAACTGAATAAATGATAACTGGTCATCTAAATCAAGAGAAAACAGTCAATTCCTCTTTCATAGATTAATTTCCAAATATGTTCAGAGAATATAAGTTAATTATATGGTGTCGTCTCAGCAAGATTACCAGTCCCAAAGATCCTGGATTGATAATTTTCCGTAAAACCGTACTTCTTAAAACAGCCAAAAATTAAGTTGTGTCCTTGAGGCATTGTAATCTCTAAATCGTCAATCGACACTTATTTTGTCTTGATTGAGACAGTAAATCGATTGCAATAATAAATTGGAAAGCTACCAGATCGAAATATGTCTAATATTAGATTTATTTTTCCAATTGTCTATACTGCTGCTTATTAATCTTACCATGGCGACAATGTTTTATGAACTACCTTACTAATAAAGAGCTATGATAGTACCATTGTACATGATGTGATCAAAGAACTTCCACACAATGCACGAGCTGATGACTTGATACTATTTGATTGCCACTAAGTGAGCTATGAAATACTCAGAAAGAATTTACCGTCAATCACACATTCCGTAAGTTTAACAAATTCGTAAATTTTTCGGGGTTTAAATTATTCTTACCATTTAGTGAACTATGAATTATTGCTTATATTATCAATACCATCATTCACACATGCCGTATCTTAAAACATTCGTACTGTTTGACTTATCGGACGATTTTGTCGATGTTTTGGGAACAATATTTCTCTTATTTCCCCCCTGAAAATCCCCTAAATAATATTATCCACTAAATTTTGCCTTCTCCAGATAATGTCTTGCTTTAATCACAAACAAATATTGACCTTGACACGGGGAGAATTGTAATCCATTTTACACATAACTGTCATTATACAAAAATTCCTTTTTTAAAATGCTCTGACGTTTCTGTAAGTTATCAGTTTTTCATGCATTGACACTTACAGTGTTTAGTGTTCAACCTAGACTGTCAAGTTAAAAGCCAATTATAGTGATAATGGCGACATGAATTCACTGTAACGCTTTTCCTTGGTCTAAATATTTACAAATATACAGACAAACCAATCAATACCGGCCGCGGAAGTGGCGTTTCTAATGTTCAGCCCAATTAGAAAATTGCTTGACATGAGATTACCTCCGGGATGTTCGTTTGTCTTAATGACCATACCATGTCACGATAAAAGGAAATTGATATCACCAGCATAAACCAATCGATTGATATTTAAATAACCATGTTAGGATGATCTCTCTTGCATGCACGTAATGTGATGATTCTCTTGTAAGTCGATTATACTGTAATTGTTTATGATGGAACTTTTCGGTAAAAGTAGTACAGTATATCTGTCGGCTCTCATAAATGGACATCTTGTTTATTCTGCAAATATTTTCTGCTGATTATTCTAACCACGACAGCTAACAAATAGTGTATTCATTAGATAGCGGTGGTAAGAGGGGAAGGGGTGGGGTAGTCTATACAGTAATCGGGCGCTCTTTCAGTTTCATTTCCCAAGGATGGTCTTTTGGATGGTATAAACACTTATGTGAATTGGGGTTTCTGGAGTTATTTTGTGATGAAGACCGCCATGTGTAGTAGTACTTAACCCAACCAATGCAGGGGACTACTGGTAAGGGAATGACGGATTTAATACCCATAGGGTTTTAGGTCCAGGTTTGAAAACCCTATAGTTGTTGGTTTTCGATCTAGAAATTTCGGGGTGTAGGGATGTCCCCAAGGGGCACGGTTGGGGCTCAACCTCCTTTATACTTCTTTGAGTAAGTACTCGTGTTTGAGTTGGTAACATTTTCGTTAAGGGGAGAACCACAAAACTATGTCACCTGTATAAGCTTCCATTTCGTAAGTATCATCTGCTTGGTCAGAGAGACAATACTTTTTCACACCTGGTAATGGTTAAATTTTCCGTCTGTAATCTAGATTGTCCGAGTCGGTTCCATTGTCGAAACCAGCCTCCGTCGCAAATACGGCACGGCAAATTAGTCGCAAGTCACGGAAAGCAAAGCAGTCAAATACGGAATTGAAAGAAAAACTTAATCCTTAAAGCTTAACGTTATTCTGAAATGCAATTGATTTAGTTAACGTCAACTTGAAGTTCTACAGACAGGGATGAATACCAGACCATTTTACAGCTTATTGACTTTTTCATTGCCTTATTATGATAAATTATGCAAATTTTATTGACGTTTTCATACATCACAGGAAGATAACCAATGAATTTCTCTATGTTAACATATTATTTTGTAATCCTCCCACAAACGATAGTGGAATGGGAGTATCTGAATATGGATGAAAAGTATTGAATCTGCATCATACAATCATATCCTTTATCAAAATTAAATAGGAGCAAAAGTCGGATGATTTTAAGAGGCTGAAATTTTAAGAATTACAGTTTAATCTGCCTTCTCTTCCATACATCAGAACCGTGAAATACATTGAAATTCTTGTCATTTGTACTAACCATTACTCAGAAACTATAGGTGCTCTTGTACTAACCATAATTCAGAAACTATAGGTGCTCTTGACACAATTTGAAGACTATTTTGTTCAGAATATTTAAGTTATTTCTGACAGATATAAAAAATGTACCTGCTCGTATAACTCTAATGATATTCATAGGCTTATTTCCAATGCGTTTAAACGTTTCAATAATTATTTGATATTCGTAAAAGATAAGGATATATTACGCACGGAGTGCATTATGGGAATAAGGCGGCCTAAACCACAATAGGCAAAATGACGTAATCCGGCGGAATTTTATACACAAACCAAACCTTGGCACCGCAAAGCCAGAAAGCAAACGCCCGGACAGTACAGAAAACATCAACAAATTTAATTTTCGGTGAAATAGCTGTTTGCATCGAGGGTACAAATTCCATTCAAAAAGAACTATTGGCATGTCTGTACTATCTTCTTCTTCTTCTGGGCGCGAAGTTGGCGTTAAGCAAAAAATGGACAACGTTTGTAACTCATTTTGTAGAGAAAAAGAATCAATATGGCTGATAAGAACCTTACCTGGGCTTGGCGAGTTGTAGCATTTTTCTATCACCAGTGTAAATGTTATGCTCTAACCATGAGATCTACGCCTGACTAATTCGTAATATACTACTATTTTGCTGAAAAGAGGAACTAAAGAACATTGGATATTAAAAAGAACAACGAAGAGTTTCGTACTTACTTTCCACTCAAAATATGAACAAAACCGATTTTATAGGCCACAATTGCAATGGCACCTCATGGTTACGTAGTGCTAGGCTGCATAGGAAAAACCTCATTTGCATTACTTTAAGAATCTAAGTGACTCATGGAATTAATGTATCTCCCAGACTGTTTTAAGTTAGGAAATGTAAAGTGTACTATCTTTCGCACTATAATATCCGCAGCTTTGAGTTTCAAATAAATTAACAAAAACTTAATTTTAGCATATTTTCCTTCTCAATAGAAGTGTAAAGATCTATATTCAACATTTAAATGGTGAATGCAATATTCAGGTAGTTCTAAAATGTAAAAGATTATGACGCCATCCTATTTGTTGTTTATCGTACCCTTTATCGTTTTTAATGAAAATAAAATAAAATCACAAAGAAGTACTGGTATACAAAGTATACGGTAATTTAAGGGCATATACATTTAATCTGCCCGCATATACCGACTTTGAGGATAAACATAGCACATATGCCATTTAAAAAAATCAATCTTTTTAGATCACCTAAATCAGCATATTTCAAATACCAGATATTCTTCTTTTCGTATGAAAATTTATAAAATGTTCAGCTGTACCTTGCGCGGCAACTACAAAAAAGGAAAGAAAGATGGTTTCCAAGAGCCTCGTGGTGCTTGTCCTGGGAAACATAACATGCGAAACAGCCGTCCAGCCTCATACATTGCATGCCAATACTTTGCTCCGACATCTACGACAATGCTACTCGCAGCGCCCTCACTAAATATTTCTTAAATATTGTACACGCTGTGTCTGCTTAAGCCCTCCCGAAATAAACTCCTTATGTACAGTGTATATATAATCGTACAATAAATGTATGGAATGTGAGGTCAGTGATGCGTAAATGTTTGGTGGCCTTGAGATGTTTGATTTTCTAACATGTGGAAACATTTAATTAAACTGTTAAATTGATGGTATTATCCACGGCCGTAAATCTCCTTTACAAAGTCAACATGTGTGTGTGTGTGTTTTTACAAAGCAAAGGAGACAGAACCTTGTGTAGGAATTACCGTCAGATTATTATTACCAATTTCACTCCCACCGCCAATTTTGAGCCTATTTGATGTACAAAAAATACAGAACGAAATATGCAACAGTGAACCCACATTATAAAAGACAGTGCGAGAATCCTTCATGATAAAACGGAAGGAAGAAAACAAGAATGATTTAATTTATGTTGCTTCAAACCCGAAACAAGAAAGTACTCATTTTCCCGAAATTTCTAACTGCTATAAAAAAAAAGACGCACAAATCAGCAATTTTATGACTTCTGATCTCATGATAATATCCCTCTAGCTGTCTAGTTTGATCTCTTGCAGATAGCATGGATCAGTTAGTGTGTTTTTCCATTACCAGTTTACGGGGAGAATCAAATACATTTTCGACAAACGTATAGGAATATAATGTTCCCATTCAGAAGTAACGATAAACTCTGATTTTAGAGATGGCTCAGATCATTATCAGCTTGAACGATTAGTGCAGGTATTAATCAAGTTCATCTTAATTAAAAGAGGACTTCAAAAGAAACAAAATAGTTAAAACAGCATTAAAAAATCCGATAAGTTTAAAGTTTGGTATCATTTATGTAGAAATCACTGTAAATCAGACTAGTTGTGACATCACAGCCTCAGTTGTATTCTATCATATTTCTTCCTGCGATTTTGTGGCTTAAATACCAACGGATATGCCAGGAAAGTAGTAAAATAGAATCTTGTGAAGTTAATCATAATTTACTACCTGAAGAATGTTCGAGGAAAATTAATTCAAATAATAATAAACTTAAATAAATTTTCTTTAGGATACATTAACAATTGTTAAGAATATGAGGATGAGAGCACCAATCTTTCATAGAGACTTACTACACCAGTCGTTTCTACACAGATAAGACAAGAGCTTTAAACTTGAATATCTCCTTAAAGAAATAAGATTATTGAAAACTTTCTCCACCATTTTGTTTTTTTTAAAGTCTTCTTTCATGCTCGACCCCTGAACTAATCTTTTGAA
>JAIGNY010000309.1:0-70000 GCA_020152595.1 Chiridota heheva | reverse complement strand
GGTTGCAGCTCAGATCCTGCTTGTTGATAAATATGTATAATTGCTCTGCTACTGCATCGAGCACTTTTTACCAATGTTGAGAAACATCATATTTCTACACACACATATATATATATATATATATATATATATATATATATATATATATATATATATATATATATATATATATATATATATATATATATATATATATATATATATATATATATATATATATATATATATATATATATATATATATATATATATATATATATATATATATATATATATATATATATATATATAATATATATATATATATATATATATATATATATATATATATATATATATATATATATATATATATATATATATATATATATATATATATATATATATATATATATATATATATATATATATATATATATATATATATATATATATATATATATATATATATATATATATATATATATATATATATATATATATATATATATATATATATATATACAAAATAAAAAAAAATGACAATGTCTCTAGCCAACGTAATTTTTTATAAACCAAATTTTTTCGAAAACTCCTGTTTCCTTCTTCAGTGGTATGACTGTATGAAGAAGGAACCAAGAGTTTTCGAAATATTTGGTTTATAAAAAATTATGTTGGCTAGAGACATTGTCATTTTTTCCTATTTTGTTTTGTTTGTAATGGCCAATGCGCGGAACTTATCTTTTAGATTTATATATATATATATATATATATATATATATATATATATATATATATATATATATATATATATATATATATATATATATATATATATATATATATATATATATATATATATATATATATATATATATATATATATATATATATATATATATATATATATATATATATATATATATATATATATATATATATATATATATATATATATATATATATATATATATATATTATATATATTATATATATATATATATATATATATATATATATATATATATATATATATATATATATATATATATATATATATATATATATATATATATATATATATATATATATATATATATATATATATATATATATATATATATATATATATATATATATATATATATATATATATATATATATATATATATATATATATATATATATATATTATGTGTGTGTTGTGTGTGTGTATGGAGTTTCATGTGATGACCCCATATTATGTGTAAATGGTCTTAAGTTTGTGAAATGGGGTCAAAGGTGGAAATTTGATCTGTCCGCTTGTGATGTGTGAGCACAAATTTACAAATTTAGTGTCAAGTTTTACTCAAAATCTATTGCATCAAATTCAATCAAAATTGCTGGAAATTACGCTATGTGGTAAACTTGTACTTCCTAGATATTCAAGTACAAAACTTGGTTAGAGGTCAATGGTTAAATAAACCATTTATTGCAATACATTTTAATCTTAATCTTAGCCATCGAAGCGACAGAGACAACTACCTTGAAGACAATACCGCGGATGTCTCCAATGCTGAAGTGTAGGCAGATTGAGACGTGTCTAAGGAGAATAATTCATTTGTGGTTGACACTTTCTAACTTCTGACCAGTTTCCTTTCTGATTTTGTCTTAAAACATCGACCAAAGCTATATTTCGTGACTTCAAACAAAGAAAGTTTTGTTAATCTAAGCGTTTTGAAGTATAAGAAACAACTTGTCGAAGTTAAAAAATGATTTCACAGCATTAACTGGTAAACGGCGAAGATACTTCAAGACAATAAGAACAAGACAATACATTTTTCAATACTTTATTTAATTTTATATCAAGTTTAGTTAATCTTGAGAAGAGTTATTGTGATTGGCGTTTGAGTGTAATTAGTATTCAACATCGAAAAGAAAGACATTATCATCATTTTCAGTGCCTAAAATCAGATCCGAATTTAAATTTGCATACATATTATCAGTGGTGTACTTTCCATGCACCACAATTGGCTTCCATAAAAAGATATGCTAGCGTTTAATTAAGACGTCAAAACTTAATATGTTATATAGGAGCTTTTTAGACTATACTACAAGTGACTAAAAAACTTAAATCTAAAAATGTTAAGACCGTTTTGCTTGATTATTTATTCATTTCTAATTTTAAAACTTTATAACTTTACAAACAAGCACATGATGATCAACATAAATAGTGAGTTATTTACAGAATTAGTATTAGTTTACACAGATAATGTTGCAACTTCATTGTTTTCGTTCGTTGTGAGAAATATTTAAACGCTACTGTTTTATCAAAAATAACAATTACTCTAATAAGAGCTACTAAAACACATTTTAGCAAGCAAATGTTGAAATTCTCCATGGTTTGAAAATAGTATAACGAAATAAGAGGACATACAACATAAAAGATATGTAGTTTTTTATACATGGTTTTAAACATGTTTCAATTTTGCAGAAATGTAAGTTTATTAAAATTTCATTTATTGTGAGTATTGTTAAATATATACTTATAATTCAAGTAGGTACTTCGAAAAGAATTTGATTTTAATTCTTGCCTCATATCTGAAAACCTCTTAATATTAAATCTTCAGACGTTAATGGAATGGCGAATTTACGTATGATACAAATACAATCAATCTATCATATCATTGATAAGATGTTATAATTATGATTAAATGCGAGATGAAACACGGTGCAAATTGGTGGAAAAAATCGCTATTAAGAGCTGGACAAATTTTGCAATAATTTGCCACAATACAACTTTCCAAATTATACTTCTCTGTAAACAGGCAAAGTTGTTAGATGATTTAAGATCATTTATGATAAAGTTTACTGCAAAATTTTCAAATATAATTTTCGCAATTTATTATTCAAATTCTACTCTCAGATTGTTTTCACCAGCGCGTAAGAAATGTACACCAACGCATTTCACAGAAAAGGATGAAACTGAATATTTCTACATACATTTTGAACATTTTCGTTTTGGTATTGGTTTCTACATATAAATTATGATTTTGTTGTTATTTATCCTACCTCATAAAGATATCTAAAATGTAAACCGAAATTTTGGGTAATTTGAACAAAAGTTTAATAAATTGGATACTACGATAGCTCCTTTAACGGAATAATAGTTAATCAGTATCTCATCAATTCTTATAAAGTGAATTTGTTTGACTGCTTGATCATCTTGTACCTTCTTCATCAGTTTCTAATGAAACCCTCAAATTTATCACAGACATTCATAGATTTACCATAAGGCGCTACATGAATTTACATTCGGCAGCTCCTTTAGATTCACCGTATACAAAGTATTTACCAATTACAATTGTAAGGAATACCCGAGGCATTAAAGCAGTGAGAAAACTAGGAACATAGTCAAATATCTTATAGTTGTTGCTTATTTGGTCAACAGCTCAACTAGTCTAAACACTAGAGCTGATGTATCCCTTTGACTTATGGCATCTTTTTTAATCAAAAACTATACATTGATCAGATTGTATGTTTAAGGAAACCTTTTTTAGGCTTTTTAGATGGTACTCATATAAACTCTGGACTTGATAGGTCCCTTGACCTTTGCTCAAGTGGTCCGCGAAAGTGAAGTAGTTATCGCGACCAAAGGAAGATGACGTCTCTTTGGAAGAAATCAACTGTTCGTCTTTGCGTTAGGTTTGTTAGTATTCTTATTGTTAAACCTGGAGGAATTTGTTGAGGTAGTAGTAATTTCGGGCTTTTTCCGGCAAATAAGGTACTGAAATTCTTTTTTGCGCGCACAAAATAGAAGGAAAATTGCTAACCCTTGGAATGAATTGAAAATTGTGAACAGATAGGCAAACACTTTTTGACCTTTTCCCACAGATAAAAAACCAAATACCCATGTTATTCCCAAAAGTACGCATATAGCAATGGTTCCGCGTAACAATGCTAACATCTCAGCCTTTGTGTCTGCAGAAGACTTCTGTACTCGCCTTTTTGAACTTTTTCGGAGAAAGTTGACACAAAATACAAATGTAACAAAGTTGAAAAGCAACAAAATTGCTACCGGAAGCAGAACAGCCAAGTAGAATGCCAATCCAGGTGCCATGTAACAGCTGTTGTCATAAAGAAATAAACAGTTTTTATACACACGAAAAATGATGACCTCTAGTAAGTTGCAGTAGGTTGGAGGGTCTATCAATGTGTTGGTGAGACACCAAAAAGACATAAAAATGAACACGATATATGTAGGCATTATCTTTTGAAGATTACATGTATGCAAAGTTTTGATGTCAATTAACCACTGAGTAAAGCATTCTTCAAATTTAAAAGAAATATACATTTACATACCGAACGCTTGGAAGTTTATCTACTCTCTAAGTTATGACTGATCACATTTCCAAGGTGAAGAAGTAAAGTGAAGCTATACCATGTACCATTTGGAATTTTTGCCATTTACTTTTTGAACTAAAACGGATTGCGATAGTACATATTTTAATTGTATTTCGTTGTTCAAATAATACCCTCAAACGTATTTGTTCCTTATTCGTAATTTACTGATTCGGGTTAGAGTTGAAGTTAGGGTCCTAACAGTAACAAACCAGGGACTAAGAACCAGTAATTGGAAGTTACTAATTAGAAACAAGGAAGTAGGAACCAAAGTCACACACCCATGTATTTTGCGGTATTGGTTATTGAACTGATGACATTATGTTGGGATGCTTGCTTGAATAACTACGCCTTGAAATTGAAGAAAAACGTATAACTGGTCAACCTACTTGAGCAGTTGAGTGATTTCCAAAATTTCTATAAATTACAGCATATTTAAGTTCTATTTAAATCAAACTTTAATAACTATAATAATGATGATAATGATAAGGATATAAACAAGAATACAAATATAGTGCAAGATAAACAAAGATAGGAATAAACCTATACAAATAGGGAAAATGATATAAAGGTAAAAATGCCTAAAAAACTTAAGCATAAACGATATCAAAAAGGCAAACAACTCGATCAAGCAACGTAAAAGTAATTAAACGGACAAACCAATAATACATACTATTCTGAATCTGTGTACAATCCTTTCTGTACCGCGCTGGCAATGATGACAGGGAGAAGAGGAAGACCTACAAGGAATACACATATATGATTGCTAAATTAACCTTCATCACTTTCATTTTTTAAATTTAATATTGTTAAATTATTGCTTTAAAAGCACAAAACAAAGTGATAATTTAATTGACCTTCAAAACACCAAAAGAATCTGATTGTTTAAATTGACCTCCAATATACACCAAAATATTATGATTGTTAAAATGATCTGCAAAGCACCAAAATAAACTGATTGTTTAAATTGACCACTAAATTTCACCCAAAAAACCCCCATATTCTTTAGAAATTTGTGTGGAAATTGTAATACGAATGATACTGTAAATTGAGAGTAGTTAGAGGGGACTATACAGACTCGACCAATCAGAAGCCGGCTTTGCTATCACCTGATAGCTTCGCCGTAGTTCGCTTCTGATTGGTCGGGGTCTGTATAGTGACCCCTGAGATTTTTTCATCTGGATCATCGGATTGCGTCAGATGATGGAAAGGTTTTCCGTCTGAGAAGTGGTGTGAATTGACGGTCATTTTGAAGAGGGCACAGAGAACCCCACCCCAGTGGGAGGGTTTTCGGTATGAGGAGTGTTGTTTGCGGTGAGTTTACGGTCATTTTGGAGTGGTTCTGATCAATTGGTGTGGTTTAGGTATCTAGGTTGCTTGAGAGTACTATGGGTCTATATGTTTTCTATACCATCAGGGGTGTCCGAGGGTAATGCGCCCTGCTCGAAAACAAGAAGAAAAATTGGCTATGGGTCCCCCTTGGTACGTTACCTTGGTATTATCCACTTAAAGGTGGAGCCATCATGGTCACTCATTGCCGCCCATTTCAAAATAATAAACCCTGATAATCTGTTGATTAGAAGTTTAGATTTGTCAAAGAGTTTAAACTGTAAAAGATATCAATAATACAGATAAATCGCCATGTCACAATTAGCGATAATATCGGGATAATATTGTCATATAGCTTCTTCACCTGATGCATTATTCCTAATCACTGGAGACTTTAACCGTTGTAAACTCTTGAAAAGCGGTATTCAATATTATCAACATGTTGATTGTGCCACCCGTGATACAGCTACCCTGGACCTTTGTTACTCAAATGTGAAACATGCATACGCTGCCACTCAATTGCCTCCTCTTGGACAATCTGATCATAACCTTGTCATTCTGCAACCAATATACATCCCTATTGTTCAGAGACAAAAACCCAAAGTTATCCAGACAAAAGAGTGGACAACTGAAGCAGTCAACAATCTCCAGAGTGCTTTTGATTCTACCGACTGGGATGTTTTTGTAGATTCCAGTAATGACGTCAATGAGTTAACTGAGACTGCAGTGGCGTATTTTAACTTCTGTACGAATCTCTGCATCCCAACAAAGGAGGTTAAAATCTATGCAAACAATAAACCATGGATCACTAAACGTATTAAAGGGATTATAAATCGGAAGAAACAGGTGTTTGGTCGAGGAGATTCAAACGAGCGATTGCAGATTCAAAGAGAACTTCGAAGCGAAATCCGCAAGGAAAAAACAATATACAAAGAAAAGGTAGAGTCCCACTTCAAAGAGAATAATATGAAGAAAGTTTGGAATGGCATGAAGCTCATGAGTGGATACACTGCCAGAAATGCATCTAATGATTCAGGATCCACAACAAACAATTCATTAGAATATGTGAATGAACTGAACAATTTTACAACAGATTTGATTGCCATGATTTCAGTGATACCATATCACGTATGAAAGTAAATCTCGAAGGGGGCACTGATGAGGGTTGCTTTATTTGCACAGAGGAGGAGGTACGGAATGAATTTCGTAACCTTGTACCCTCCAAAGCACCAGGCCCGGATGATATTTCTCCTCGATTACTTAAATTATGTAGTGATCAACTCTGTAGTATTTTCTGTAAGATTTTTAATATGTCTTTTCAATCAGGTATTGTTCCCACAATTTGGAAAACATCATGCATTGTCCCAGTGCCTAAGAAACCCAAGGTGTCATGCATGAATGACCTCAGACCCGTAGCGCTTACTTCCGTTGCATTCAAATCTTGTGAACGCTTGGCACTGTCACAACTCAAGAAGCATGTGAACGATTTCATTGATCCATATCAATTTGCCTACCGTCACAATAGAAGTCCGAGGACGCTATCCTGGTAGCTCTGAATGAGGTTTCATCTCATCTAGATACCAGAGCGTTTGCAGAGAAACAAGGGGCTAATCAACCGACAAAAAA
The DNA here is from genome assembly GCA_020152595.1 of Chiridota heheva. Lineage (NCBI taxonomy): Eukaryota > Metazoa > Echinodermata > Holothuroidea > Apodida > Chiridotidae > Chiridota > Chiridota heheva. The sequence goes on along the minus strand of JAIGNY010000309.1, from coordinate 62,686 downwards.
TGCCAGTAATTCAGCTAGAATTACGTTTTTTGACTTTTCGTCGGCATTCAATACAATTCAGCCTCACTTGTTGGCATCTAAACTCCAAACCATGGATGTTCCCATGTCAATTATTTACTGGATACTGAACTATCTTACTTCTCGTCCGCAGTATGTAAGGTTGAATCCACATACCTCGGGCACTGTCATTTCAAATACAGGAGCACCACAAGGCACTGTACTAGCACCTTTTCTTTTTAGCTTGTACACCTATGATTGCCAGGCAGTGACTGAGTCATGTTCTATCGTCAAATTTGCTGACGATACAGCTCTGATTGGGCATGTCACAAATGATGATGACTCACATTACCGAAGTGAAATCAGCAATTTTGTAAGCTATTGTGACCAAAACTTCCTTATCCTGAATGTCAGCAAAATAAAAGAGATGGTTATTGATTTTAGACAGCATTGTAATCCTCCTGACCCAATTACAATTGCTGACTCTGAGGTTGAACGTGTGCAATCTTACAAGTATTTAGGTGTAGTAATCAACAATAAACTCAGTTGGTCAGACAATACAGATGCCATAATGTCAAAACTCAACTCTTGCCTATATTGCCTCAGAAAACTGAAATCTTTCCACGTCGACAGTAACATTTTACAACTTTTTTATCGTTCCGTTTTTACATCTGTTTTTAGCTTTTGCATCGTTTGCCGGGGTGGTTGTGCCTCCAAGCATGACACCTATAGAATCAATTCTGTCATCAGAAGAGCGAGTCGACTTTTCAATGAAAGCAATTTACCAAATATAGACTCATTCTACCACTCCAGTCTCGATCGCAAACTTAAGTCCCTCCTCGCGGACACCAACCATCCATTACACAATGAATTTATGAATAGGTTGATTGCCAGGAGTGGTAGAATGAGGCTTCCAGCTATCGCCACAAATCGTTTTAGAAATTCCTTTGTGCCAGAAGCCATTTCCCTTCATAATGCCAACCACTCCAGATAGTCCATGTGCATTATTTCATGTGCATTTTTCTATTTTATTATTTTCATCATTGTATATATTTACTCTTTTATCTTTTAAATGTTTTTAGCTTTTTACTCATTTCATTTTATGTATCATGATTGTATCTTGCGAGCTGAAATTGCTCAGTTCTGGTGCTTAATAAAGTTGATTGTATTGTATTGTATTGTACATCATTCGAGAAGAAATTGTACTTGACAATTGAGAAACAAGACACTTGTCATTTTGAGACCAACGTTTTGAAAATAGGTAAGATTTGAGCGACGATATTTTTTAAACGGTGTGATTTGAGAAGACGTTTTTTGAAAACGTGTACCATTTGAGAACGAAATTTTTCAAATCCCATTGACTTTGCACAGGGAACAAAATTTGAGCGAAGATATTTTGAAAACGTGAATGATTTGAGAAGACGTTTTTCTGAAACACATCATTTGAGGAACAATTTTTCTGAAACTGTCATTTGAGGCAGTTTTTTGTTCAACTGTTTTTCATTTGAGAGGACAAAACTGCGTTTTTACGAGCAAAATGTGGTCTACGGGGGCTTAATCGTGGGAATAATCAGACAAAACTACGTTTTGCCGTGGAAAATGGCGTATTCGGGGGAAATGACAGGACAGAACTGCGTTTTTACGAGCAAAATGGATCTACGGGGGACTTAATCGTGAGACTAATCGCCAAAACTACGTAAATGTTTTCATTTGAGAGGACAAATCTGCGTTTTTACGTGCAAAATAAAATGGTGGTCTACGTTGGACTATTTGGGTTTAATCGTTAGACTATTCGGACAAAACTACGTTTTTAACGGGCAAAATGGCGTATACGGGGGAAATGACAGGACAGAACGGCGTTTTAATGCGAATAAAGGTGGTCTACGGGGGCTTAATCGTGGGACTATTCGGACAAAACTACGTTTTTAACGGGTAAAAAAGGCGTCTACGGGGGAATGACAGGACAGAACTGCGCTTTAACACGAAAAAAAGGGTGGGACTTGATTCCAAACCACGCCCCCTGAACATTACATTTGAGCATGCACTTTTTGAAACTCCGCGTCATTTGAAAACCATTTTTTTAGTATGAAATTCCAAGGACTTTACATAGGGCGTCAAATTTGAGAAGACATTTTTCGTTTTGACGTGTACTTTCAGAAAGAGTTTTTGAAAATCCTTGACATTTGAGCAATCTTTTTTCTCAACCAACAACTTTTGAGAGGATATTTTTAAAAAAAGTGGTAAAAACGAGGAAAATGGGTTAAAAAGCGATGGACTTCATTGCGTACACGCGATAAAGTCCCATAATGACGCCATTACCTTGAAAATGGGGGCGCTTACAAAAAAGTGTATGACTTTATCAAATGTAGATGTGTATTATGCTGTATGTGAACATCGACCAGTCTAGGACTGTCCAGAGAGAACCGTCACGACGACGGAACGCCGACGAACCTTGCGCCGTGCCAAAACACTACTTAAGCCCGATTTCGCCCAAGTTATAGCGCCCTATGCGAGATTGACGAAAATACAGTCGATACCCGTCTAACATCAGGCAACTCTAGCGTATCAAGGGCAAGCAAGGTGTGTTTTCTTCCTTGTGAATGTTGGCGTGTAATTCACATGTTATTGCCAGCCATCAACTTAAAAATAAAACAAACTGAAACACACTTACCATATTCAAAGCCCAAAGTAATAACAGAGGCAGATATATATATATATATATATATATATATATATATATATATATATATATATATATATATATATATATATATATATATATATATATATATATATATATATATATATATATATATATATATATATATATATATATATATATATATATATATATATATATATATATATATATATATATATATATATATATATATATATATATATATATATATATATATATATATATATATATATATATATATATATATATATATATATATATATATATATATATATATATATATATATATATATATATATATATATATATATATATATATATATATATATATATATATATATATATATATATATATATATATATATATATATATATATATATATATATATATATATATATATATATATATATATATAGATATATATATATATATATATATATATATATATATATATATATATATATATATATATATATATATATATATATATATATATATATATATATATATATATATATATATATATATATATATATATATATATATATATATATATATATATATATATATATATATATATATATATATATATATATATATATATATATATATATATATATATATATATATATATATATATATATATATATATATATATATATATATATATATATATATATATATATATATATATATATATATATATATATATATATATATATATATATATATATATATATATATATATATATATACACTAATGAATGACGCAACCCCGTATATTCGGGCCATAGGATCAGGCTCATATTCCACCACCCCTATTGTTTTCCTAAACGATGACTGGCCTCTCCTGTTTTTCTCCTTATAGTAAGTCATAGTAATCAAAACACGCAGTGTGCACACAATGTAGCATTACACCACGGTAAGTATAACACGAAATGTCAACACGTTGTAATTGATATTACTCAATATATAATAACACGTTGTGGTTGTTAGTGTAGCTAACGCATGCTAACGAATGAATGATAAAACAAAATCTTCAGTCCACTTTTAAATGTTCAGTCTTGAATGACATTTAATATTGTTGCCATATATGGTCATCACCCCACTATTAATTGACCAATCTGATTGACTAGAAATGACATAATTATGTTACGTATGTAATGGACCAATACCATTATTAGTCTTTCAGCCTTTATCCCATAATGCCATGGACATCAACAAACACATCAAGGACATCTAAACAAAGGATCTACATTGATCCATTATTGAATAAACAAACGGCTTACGAATATTTTTTTTTATATATAATTTCGCCATGCATAGTCATTGATCGGTCTATTCTTGACTGCCCAGACAGTCATCATCTTAAAAGATAGTTTTACCCCATTATAATACATCATATAATCAAAGCACTAGTACTTTTATCAACCTATTATTAAACACGCCGTGCAAAATGATGTATCAATCGGCTCTCTTTGTCATACAACATTTTACCCCCATTATTATACATCATATAGTCAAGGCTTTAACAAAAATACGCATTATGTACACAAAATCATTCGGCTGTATTTGTCATATCCTACATTAAAAAAAAGACCGTTTTACCATTTGACGAAAGATATAACTCAGTCAAATTGCGCTCGATTTCTCCTACAGTTAAAAGTTTTAATGCATGTCCTGAAATGACCCCAAAGCTTCATACTAAGCACTCAAATGAACTCACACGAAAAATCAATATGAGAGGTGGACCTATTGATTTTCCTGGAAGACCGTTTGTATTACGTTTATTTTTATTTTACCTCGCCACTTTGAGAAGCAATTTTCCCGGAGAGGGGATGTATTATGCATGAATTTTTAAACGAGAAAAGGGGTGGGGTATGAATTTATTTCTAAGGGAAAAAATGGCAGGGACAGGATGTAATATGCATGTATTTCTAAACCCAGAAAAGGGGTGGGTATGAATTTATTTCTAAGGGGAAAAGGGTAAGGAGGGATGTATTTTGCATGTATTTCTAAACGAGAAAAGAGGTGGGGTATGAATATATTTCTAAAGGGAAAAGGGTAGGGAGGGATATATTAGACATGTATTTCTAAACGAGAAAAGGGGCGGGGTATAAAGGGAAAAAGGGCGGGAAAGAGATGTATTATGCATGTATTTCTAAACGAGAAAAGGAGTGGGGTATGAAGGAAAAGGGCGAAAAGGGGATGTATTATGCAAGTATTTCTAAACGAGAGAAGTGGTGGGGTATAAATATATTTCTAAAGGGAAAAAGGGTAAGGAGGGATGTTTCATGCATGTATTTCTAAACGAGAAAAGGGGTGGGTATGAATTTATTTCTAAGGGAAAAAGGGTAGGAAGGGATGCATTATGCATGTATTTCTAAACGAGAAAAAGGGCGGGGAATGAATTTATTTCTAAGGGAAATAAGGGCGGGGAGGGCATGTATTTCTAAACGAGAAAAGGAGTGGGGCATGAAGGAAAAATGGCACGGAGGGGATGTATTATGCATATATTTCTAAACGAGAAAAGGGGTGGGGTATGAATTTATTTCTAAGGGGAAAAATGGCAGGGACAGGATGTATTATGCATGTATTTCTAAACCCAGAAAAGGGGTGGGTATGAATTTATTTCTAAGGGGAAAAGGGTAAGGAGGGATGTATTTTGCATGTATTTCTAAACGAGAAAAGAGGTGGGGTATGAATTTATTTCTAAGGGAAAAATGGTAGGGAGGGATGTATTAGACATGTATTTCTAAACGAGAAAAGGGGCGGGGTATAAAGGGAAAAAGGGCGGGAAAGGGATGTATTATGCATGTATTTCTAAACGAGAAAAGGAGTGGGGCATGAAGGGAAAAGGGCGAAAAGGGGATGTTTTATGCATGCATTTCTAAACGAGAGAAGTGGTGGGATATAAATATATTTCTAAGGGGAAAAAGGGTAGGGAGGGATGTTTTATGCATGTATTTCTAAACGAGAAAAGGGGTGGGTATGAATTTATTTCTAAAGGAAAAAGGTTAGGGGAGATGCATTATGCATGTATTTCTAAACAAGAAAAGGGGCGGGGAATGAATTTATTTTTAAGGGAAATAAGGGCGAGGAGGGCATGTATTTTGCATGTATTTCTAAACGAGAAAAGGAGTGGGGCATGAAGGAAAAATGGCACGGAGGGGATGTATTATGCATATATTTCTAAACGAGAAAAGAGGTGGGGTATGAATTTATTGCTAATGGAAAAAAGGGCAGGGAGGGATGTTTCATGCATGTACTTCTAAACCAGAAAAGGGGTGGGTATGAATTTATTTCTAAGGGGAAAAGGGTAAGGAGGGATGTATTTTGCATGTATTTCTAAACGAGAAAAGAGGTGGGGTATGAATTTATTTCTAAGGGAAAAAGGGTAGGGAGGGATGTATTAGACATGTATTTCTAAACGAGAAAAGGGGCGGGGTATAAAGGGGAAAATGGCGGGAAAGGGATGTATTATGCATGTATTTCTAAACGAGAAAAGGAGTGGGGTATGAAGGGAAAAGGGCGAAAATGGGATGTATTATGCATGCATTTCTAAACGAGAAAAGTGGTGGGGTATAAATATATTTCTAAGGGAAAAAAGGGTAGGGAGGGATGTTTTATGCATGTATTTCTAAACGAGAAAAGGGATGGGTATGAATTTATTTCTAAGGGAAAATGGTAGGGAGGGATGCATTATGCATGTATTTCTAAACAAGAAAAGGGGCGGGGAATGAATTTATTTCTAAGGGAAATAAGGGCGGGGAGAGCATGTATTTCTAAACGAGAAAAGGAGTGGGGCATGAAGGAAAAATTGCATGGAGGGGATGTATTATGCATATATTTCTAAACGAGAAAAGGGGTGGGGTATGAATTAATTGCTAATGGAAAAAAGGGCAGGGAGGGATGTATTATTTATGTATTTCTAAACGAGAAAATACTATAGAAAGGAGGTAAAAGATATAAGAAACACGTTGACACATCAAACTTGCCTTTTTTAATTTATTGACACAGCATTAGCGTCAGAAAATAGCTTGCAGGGAGAGGACGTCTGCATATTAGCACTGTACAGGACATAATACGCCAGAAAATAACACCACTAATCAACATCACTAATCAAACAATGAATATTTAAAATGAAATTTTAAAAGTAACAAATGTTCAAACAAAAGTAACATCAGCAGTTCGCGGGATCCGGTTTATTTCTGTCTATCACTTATGAGTTTGCGATACAGCGCCCTCTTTTTTCAAACTTTCCTTTCAAAACAGTGCCCGAAAATAAGACGCAGCTTATATGACATAGTAAACTACAACAATAAACATTTGTATTTAATGTTCAAACAGGCGTAGATAACTCTTCTTCTTTTGAGAGTTTTTCTTCTTCTTTAACTTTCTTGATGATGGTGGGTGGTAGGTCAAGCTTTAAATGTACCTTGCGCCTTTTTGGCCGGGGTGGAGGTGGCGACGACGTCGGCGAACGGGGTCTTTTCTTTGCGGGAGAAACGGTATCTTGACTAGTGCTTTCAAATGTTCTACTGCATATAGACCTTTCATGTTCGTCAGTTTACACCATTGCTCCAGGTTGAGAGAAATTCCCTTTTCTCCGGGTATGACCGTCCATTGGCGGATGGTACGTCCTTTCAAATCGTTGATCGTGTGCATTTCGTAGTCGAAATGGCATATATTCACAAGAATCCTTTCATCTTCTGCGGCAAGACTGATATAAATCTGTTTTCCCAGAAACAAACGTAACTTTTCGGGGTGTGACGGACCACTCATGTGACGGCCTCCGTTGACGCTAGACGTATGTAATGCAAGACCAGTTCAGATATCATATTTTTGTTTTCACAGAGTTCATCCCAAACGCCTTCTTCCATGGCGATGCCTTCAACCGTGACTCAAGGTATTGTGCCGGGGTTGGTTTTGGCATACTTGCCGAGATGAACGTATTTGATGCTTTCAAACTGCGATGTAGACACGTACACGTTCTCTTCTGTGGGGTCAGCTCGGGTCACCCATCCGCAACTGTCTCTTACTTTGTCGAAACTCTGCATTTTCAAAGTTATCATCAATGGTATGTTGTTGTTCGGACCCGAAGGGGGTGGTGAGAACATTTCTCCCGTATGCGTATTATGGTAGTACACGTTACCGTTCCTCTCGTTTACTTTATTCCAACCGGTTTGAGCCATGATGTGTTTCTCCTCGGAGAGCTATGAAACAATGATGGGTGTTTCTTGGATTCAGGTACTTTTATAACTTTTTTCAGAAGAGGGCGCTAGTCAATTATCAGCCGATGACATCCTGCCTTATTGCAATCGGAAGATAAGTTTTTTGACTGTAAGACATGGTTGGATTTGTTACACGTCGGCTCTTTTTCTTTCTCAACAGGCATACACGCGGGTGTGAACACAAGGTTGGGTTTGCTGCACATCGCTTCGTACGAAGGCGAGTCAACAAGCGTGCTGGTCTTTCTTGCTTGAATGTTTCTTTGCTTGATTGCGTCTTCTTCGTCTTTCAAAATCCATACTTGACGAAAACTCTCGGGACCTGTCAAAGTCATCCATTGATCAGGTGTGAGAGCGGCGATTCCTGTTTTTGTAGGGACTTCGCCAATTCCTGGAATGTTGCTGTTGTTCTTGATATGTGCGTAGAGATTGTCTTTGAATGATGAGATTGTGACGTAGGTATGCTGCCCAAGCGTCAGCTTTAGCTTTTCTCCCGAATGGATGCGATGGGTACTTTCCTTTAATTTCTTGAGCGTATCCGTTACCAAATGAGCTCGTCGGCTTAACGTCGACCATTGTTCGGGTGTGAGGGCAATATCTTTCTTGGTCGCAATATGTGTCGTCACTGCATTCGAAGGTGTAAAATACTGTCGTACGTGAACGTAAAACTTTCCGTTGAAGCCAGAGACGGTGAGGTAGCGCTCGCCTCCAAAGGCTACAGCTTTCTTGTCTTGCGTACCAGCGCGGACATCGGTTAATCGTTGCGGTCGGGTAGTGTTGGTTGATGCTTCCATGTTCGTGTCTGACTTTTGAATGAATGTTAGGCCTACTCGCTGTCGTCGTCGCATTTTATATAGCTTTTTTTTAATATATGCGCATGCGCAACTTAACAAGCGCCTTCTTTTTTTCAACGATTCACCCCCGGATGCACCCGTTCCAGCTTCTGTCATTTCGGATGACTCATCAATGTTTTCATAAAAGGCGTTTAAACAAATAGATCATCATTTTGAAGAACATCATTCGAGTTATAATCACCATTAAAAGAACATTTTATAAGCATTTTGGATAAGGTTGTTGCTTAGCAGAATGGAGTATCGATTTTTTCCCTTATCTTCACACTAAAAATAAATATCGTTCGTTTCAGTTCCATTGTATACTTTCATGTACTAAAGTTTGCATAGGATTAGGAACATGTTCTTCATTGGGGCTACAAAGATATGCTACAACACTGGTTCAACGGTAAAAAAAATGGAGGAGAGCAATTACAATATAATATGACGCATTTTAGGCGCCTTCTTTCGCATCATTCTCGTTGTACAGGCGTCTTCTTTCATCATTGTGATAGTGTAGGTTTCACACAAAAAAATTGCTTTTAATTTTGTACAGTTGACCCACAAAAGGTTTGTTGAATACGTGATGTTATCGAAATTAACTTATTTCATACTACGGGTATCAAATTTTTATATAATTTCACTTGCATCATAGGATAGTCTCGACGACCGAGCTCCTGATTGTGTGGTTGATGATGCTCCTGACTGCATTAACATTCTTTTTGAAAAAAACAAAAACAACTTCGTTGCCATTACGTAGTAACATTTCCCTCACATAGCCGTCTGTTCGGACTTGTCCCAGCTAGCCTTGGTCTACTATTTTTAGACATTTTCGTCACACCCATCCCTGTTCGGACTTGTCATAGCCTTACCCATTTAGACATTTTTGTCATGTCCCTGCTTGTTTCGACTGTTTTTGCCTACGACATGTTCTAACACGTTTATAAACGTCATTTTATACCTCCGTGACCTTTCTCTGACCTTTTCCGTGACGTCCGAGGCAGACGTTCTTTGTATAAAATCAGTGTCCGAGCTTTTTGTTCAGTTTCACAAAGTTATAAGATATCAATGTATGCATATGTTGATGCAATTCTTGACATTTTGTTTTGATGAACTTTCGGTTAGGAAAATAACAAATCCACTGGGCTCACAGCTACCCAATCGAGCGAAGGATTTACCACTGCCCGTTCAAGCATCACATATGAAAACACGTCAATTTTGACCGATATCGAGGGGACCGTGGTTTTTTCAACCTATTCAAAGTAACCTGAGGTTAATACGTCATGAAGGTATGCTTTCAACACACACACGTCCATAATAGATATATACACAAGAGCATCTCACAAAAGAAATCCTCTGTCTTGTATTGATTTATTTGAATTTGACTATGGACTGTCTGCTACTGTACATACGGTTTAACATAGGGCCAACTCAAACCAACACGAAACATGTTGGAGTATGACGTCAGAACAAACATAATTGCTGGCAGTCACCCAGCACTTTTATCCTGGATGGAACAAAACAAGTTTCGATTTGTTATTCCTCCCGAGAAGCAATGAACTGAAAAAGATTTATTCAGCATCAACCCCCTCTCCATTTTACCGCTATCTGTGTATATTTAGTAGATCCGTTATATTAGGTGTCAATTTTGATGTCTGTGGTATTGCATTGTTTCTTTTGTTAAATTTCACTTTAGATCTATGTGAGTGCTTAGTATGTACCAACTGCAGTTAATCGGTGGTACCTCTGGGGTCATTTTAGGACATGTATTAAACTTCTAATTGTAAAAGAAACCGAACACAATTTGACTGAGTTATATCTTTCGTCAAATGGTAAAATGGACCTTTTTTAATGTAAGATATGACAAATACAGCCGAATGATTTTGTGTAACAATGCTTATTTTTTGTTATAGTCTAGGCTATATGATGTATAATAATGGGGGCAAAATTTTCTATGACAAAGAGAGCCGATTGATACATCATTTCGTACGGCGTGTTTATTAATAGGTGGGTAAAAGTACTAGTGCTTTGATTATATGATGTATAATAATGGGATAAAATTATCTGTTAAGATGAGGACTATTCGGGCGGTCAAGAATAGACCGATCAATGATTATGCATGGCGAAATGATAAGAAAACACATTCATAACCCATGTTTGTTTATTCAATAATGGATCAACATAGATCCTTTGTTTAGATGCCCTTAATTGATATATTTGTTGATGTCTATAGCATTATGGGATAAGGGATGGAAGACTAATATTAAATAATAGTATTGGTTTACTACATACGTAACATAATTATGTCATTTTTAATCAATCAGATTGGTCAATTTATAGTGCTGTGATGAACATATATGGCAACAGTATTGAATGTCATTTAAGACTGAACATTTAAAAGCTGGCTGAAGATTTTGTTTCATCATTCATTCGTTAGCATTCGTCAGCTACACTAACAACCACAACGTGTTATTATATATTGAGTTATATCAATTATAACGTGTTGACATTTTGTGTTATACTTACCGTGGTGTATTGCTACATTGTGTGCATACTGCGTGTTTCGATTACCATGACTCACTACAAGGAGAAAAACAGCAGAGGCCAATCGTCGTTTAGGGGAACAATACGGGCGGTGGAATATGAGCCTGATCCTACAGTCCTAAGGCCCGAAGATACGGGCTTGCGTCATTCATTAGTGTCTTGCTCATATACATCTGCCAATGTAAATACTTTGGGATTTGAATAGTGTGTTTCAGTTTTTCTTTTTATAAAGTTAGTGATGGCTGGCAATAACATGTGAATTAATAGATTGGTTTATGAATTCTTGAAATTATGCCCCACAATGATTGTATAGAATGTACACGCCATTATGCCCCAGGATAATTGTATATAATGTACACGTCATTATGGGACTTCACCGCGTGTACGCAATGAAGTCCTTCGCTTTTTAACCCATTTTCCTTGTTTTTTACCTCTTTTTTTTCAAAATATCCTCTAAAAAGTTAATGGTGGAAAAAAGGATTGCTCAAAAGTTAAGGATTTTTAAAAACTGTTTTCAAAGTACACGTCGAAACGAAAAATGTCTTCTCATATTTGACACCCTGTGTAAAGTTATTAGAATTTCAAACTAAAAAGATGGTTTTAAAATGACGCGGAATCTCAAAAAGTGCATGCTCAAATGTAATGTTTGAGGAAAAAGCTTTGGGGCGTGGTTTGGGATCAAGTCCCACCCCTTTTTTGCGTTAAGCACAGTTCTGTCCTGTCATTCCCTTAGACGCCATTTTCCTGTTAAAAACGTAGTTTTGTCCAAATAGTCCCACGATTAAGACCCTATTTTGTTCGTAAAAACGCAGTTTTGTCCACTCAAATGAAAAACAATTAAGCAAAAAACTGCCTCAAATGACAATGTTTCAGAAAAATTGTTTCTCATAAGATGAGTTTCAGAAAGAACGTCTTCCCAAATCATTCACGTTTTCAAAATATCTTTGCTCAAATTTTGCTCCCTGTGCAAAGTCAATAGGATTAAAAAAAAAAGAATTTAGTTCTCAAATGGTACACATTTTCAAAAAACGTCTTCTCAAATCACACCTTTTAAAAAATATTGTCGCTCAAATCTTACCTGGTCACAAAATGACAAGTTTCTTGTTTTTCAATTGTCAAGTACAATGTCTTCTCGAATGATGTGACGATATTATCCCGATATTATTCACAATTGTGACATGACGAGTAATCTATATTATTGATACCTTTTACAGTTTAAACTATTTGACAAATCTAAACCTTTAATCAACAGATTATCAGGCTTTATTATTTTGAAATGGGCAACAATGAGTGACCATGAGTGGATAATACCAATGTAACGTACCCGGGGGACCCATAGCCAATTTTTTTTCTCATTTTCGAGCAGGACGCATTACCCTCGGACACCCCTGACGGTATAGAAAAAATATAAACCCATAGTACTCCCATAGAACTAGATACCTTTCTGTGCCCTTCTCGAAAATAAGCGTCAATTCACAACACTTCTCAGACGGAAAACCCTCCCATCCTCTGACGCAATCCGATGACCCAAATGAAAGAAATCTCAGGGGTCACGATACAGACCCCGACCAATCAGAAGTTAAGTATATGCAAATAAACTATAAACCTCGCTAAAAGGACTCTATGCCTTTGTTGAGACTATCCTGTGACGGAATCCGATGACCCAAATGAAAACTTTCTGAGGGGGCTATAAAGATCGAAATGAAAACTATCTATCTACCAATCAAAAGCAAACTACGGCAAGGCTATCACGTGATAGCAAAGCCGCTTTCTGATTGGTTGGGGTCTGTATAGTCACCTCTAACTACTATTGGCAATATCGAGTGAACAAAAATCAAAGAAAGAAGTTTGAATATTCACCCCATCCTACGATTAGCGCTCCAACGATAAAGAATTTAATATGCACACCCTGTGAGAAGCGAATTGGGTTCGTTATCATATACAGGATGTTCACGGCCTCAATAGCCATCCATGTCATCGATGCAACAACAAAGTAATGCAACAGTATTGCCGTGGTTTTGCAGAAGGCCTCGTTTGTACTATCAATTCCCACGAGGAAAAAAAGGTACAGGCAAAAAAGTGCAAAGGAGAGGTTGATATGAATCTTTATATCCATTTTCTGTTTTCCATATTTTGATAACTTTCTGTAGAAATGATAAAAAGTGAAAATTATGGAATTACGAAAAAATACTTTTGTATAACAAAGGTGAAGAGTAAGTTAGCTGCGGTGTAGCATATATGTTGGCATGTATTTCAAATAAGAAATAAGGAGGTAAGATTTAAAATATCTGTATATTTAATACATTTAAAAAACATTTTAACTTTATTTAATTCTTTGGCGGAAAAAAGTGCGACTTGTTCAAATGTCAAATCCTGTAAGGATTAAGCGTCTTAAGAACTTAAGCAACTAGAATTGGAATTTAGTAGAGATACTAAGGACCTGAGGCAAACGATGAACGAAGTTACAAAAAAAAACACTTTACTGAAAGAGGAATGTGATTTATTGGAACGCCGTGTACAACAACTAGAAAGCGATAAGGTAAACCACGATTCTCTAATTAATAAAAACGAATGTTTTTTAAGAAGAAACAATATTCGTATAGTTGGTGTCAAAACAAATGAGAATGAAAACTCTATGTAATTAGGCTCTAAAATAATCGAGAAAACCGGTGTTATATTCCCGAAGATTGAACGGAAAACTGATCTGTGGAAAAGACCGTTATCTTCTTGTTACACTTCCTTCTACACTTCTATCAAAACAAGATGTCTATTTTGAGAAATGCAAGACAAGCATTGACCTCCAATGGGTACTTCATTGTAGAGGACCTCACACGCTCTAATTTACAGGAGAAACGTAAGTGGTCAAAGCAAGTACAGGAGCTCTACCATAGTGGCACCAGACTTCGTTTTTCATGAGGTTGCTGAACACGCGGGGACGGAAAACCCTTTAAATTTAAATAGTTCAACTTACCGTTCAACTCACCTCCTTTATATATTCAACAGCGTTTTACTCACTTTTCGCACAATTACTACACTACACAGCAGTTTTACCAAGTCATTAACTTTATAACAACCCTTAAGTGTTTGTACACCCAACTGAATAAACTTTTTCCAGCAATGGACTATTTCAAACGAAACATTTATTGGAACTTCGTTTGGATTTGCCTTTCTTGTTCATGTTTTTTCTTTTTCATTATTATTCCTTTCTCCATCTGCAACCTCAAAAGTGTAAATGTATTACCATGATCATTTGATTTTCTGTAAATATATGTATTTATATATCTACTTCGCAATTACCATTGTCACCTAATGGGATATGATTTCATATTATCCCAAATGCAGTCTTATTGCTCTGCATCTTTGTGTATTTTGTTGGTTCCTCTACTTCTCTATGAGTAGTCTAAAGTTGAATTCTTTTAATGTCCAAGGTATGCATTTTTTCACAAGCACAATTATAATTTCATATTTCTGCAGAAAACGCATTCTAATTCATCTAATAATCATTTCCGGTCCAATGAATGTGGCGGGAGTTTATTTCTCGCCCACGGTACAAACCTTAGTAAAGGTGTTGCCATTTTGGTAAAACCATCAGTCACCTTTCCCCTAAACAAAATTATAAAGGACAATGACGGTCGTTTTATCCTTCTTTTTATAACATCGAACGAATTGCATCTTATGTTAATCAATATTTATGGTCCAAATTGTGATTAAGCCTTTATTATTTCAATTATTTCTGACCAAAAGCTTCTAGTAAATGTTAATATTTTGGATTTCATCATTTGGGGAGAGGACTTTAATTTTGTAAAGAACTTAGCTTTGGATAAGAAAGGGGGCTTGCCACATACCAATTTTAATGTTCGATCTTCTGAAATCCGTTTGATGCAACTTTTTGACCTAATTGATATCTGACGTGAGCGCAACCCCAAAAGCCATCTTTATTCGTGGCATTCTAACATAGATAATTCCATTCATTGTAGGTAAGATTTTTGGATCATATCACGTCATTTAAGGAACTCGGCCACTGGTTCTAGAATAAGACCTATTTTTGACTTTGATCATTCTAGTATTTCATCCATCTTTATCCATGGGCAGTAAAAGGGGTAAGGAATCTGAAAATTAAATACTTCCTTGCTTCAAGATAATAATTATGTCAAGCTAATAAAAAACACAGTGAATAACACTGTTATGTACCCAGGACCTTAATGCTGCATCACTTTGGAAATTATGTAAACAGAATATCAGAACAAATTTGATATCGTATTCAAAATCAAAGGCTACGCATTGTATTCATCAGGAACTTAAGTTAATTGAAAAAAATAAGCTTTAGAACAATTCATATTATGTCCCCTTCTGTTGAAATTCACACTCAGTTAAATGACGCCAGAAATCAATTAAAAGTGTTTTACGATAATAAACTTAAAGGTATGATAATTAGATCCAGTGCAAGGTGGGTGGAAGAGGGGGACAACAATACTCATTACTTTTTAAATCTAGAAAAGAGGAATAAAGACTTAAATACAATTAAGGAACTTATTAATGATCGTAATATTACTATTTAAAATCATGAAGATATTTTGAATGAGGCAAATTCCTTTTATAAAAATCTCTACACCAAAAATCTTAATGTTTCTTCTAACAATTTGTTTAATAACTTTAATGCTCATCATACTAAGTTATCGGATGCTCGGAAGGATTCATGTGATAGTCTTTTAACTTTTAATGAATGTAAGAATTCTTTGTTTTCTATGTCCGTCAGTAAGTCCCCTGGCTCTGACGGCCTCCATACTGAATAATTTAAAATGTTTTGGAACGATATTGGTGATCTCATTGTTAACTTTTAATTATGCGTTTCATTCGTGTCAGATATCTGATAAACAGAGCAGGGCGTGCATAACTATGATTCCAAAACATTCAAAAGATCCTGGGTATATTAAAACTGGAGACCAATTGCCCTATTAAATGTAGATTATAAGATCACATCAAAAGCCATAGCTTCTAGATTAAAATATGTACTTCCCGATATAATCAAACCGGCTTTGTTAAAGGTCGTTTTATTGGTAAAACATACTTATTTGTGATCTTATTTCCTATTGTGATGATAATTCTGTCCCAAATAGGCCCCTTTTTTTGCAGCCTTATGGGCCAGGAGGCCTAAAGAGACTAGGTAAGGTGAGGCTCTACTTTTTCTTGACTTCGAGAAAGCATTTGATTATTTAGATTGGTCATTTATCAACAATACTCTTTCATACTTTAACTTCGGTTCTTTGTTTATTCAATAGATTTCGGTCTTTTATAGTAAGCATCCTCGTGTATCACCAATAATGGCTGTGTATTCAACTATTTAAATGTTTCAAGAAGCGTTCGTCAGGGATGTCCTCTCAGCTCTTACTTATTCATCATCTGTACTAAAATTCTAAATAATTTGATTGACTATAATGACATTATTCGTGGTGTTTCTATTTGTAATGATTCTATTAAGATCTCCCAATATGCAGATCACACTGTTATCATTTGCGATGGCTCTGAGAGCTCTCTTTATGAGGTTTTAATTGTTTGTTTTTTGTAATTTTTCCGATATTTCTGGGCTTAACATTAATTTAAATAAATCTTGTTTTCATTTCCCTTGGGTACCTTTGTTCATGATGTACCTAACCATTTCAAGAATTTTTGCTATTCTATTTGTAACGGTCCACTTACGTATTTGATCATTTCTTTCACACACCATCACAATCACCATCACAATCAAAAATATATTGCAACATGGTCTACTCGTGACCTAACCCCTATCGGCAAAATATAAATTCTAAAATCTTACGCTATTTCTCAATTAGTTTACCCATTAACGGTTCTTCCCAACCCTCCCAGTAACTATTTTATTTATTTATATTTTATCTTTTTTGCTTTCATTTGGAACAAAAAGCCAAATAAGGTCAAAAGATCTGCTTTGTGCAATAAAGAATATGATGGAGGCCTTGGTATGATTGATTTGTTAAGTTTTGCCTAAATTTTAAAATATAAGTGGGTGGAAAGAAATATGGTTCAAAATTTATTTTCAGCTGTAAATGTGCCAAACATGATCTTGATATTTCAAATCTTTTTATTCTTCATGTTTGCCAAGCTTGGTCTGATTATTCTTTTAATTATCCATGTAATGATAATTATGCTACTCAGTGTGTCCTTAATAATTCCTACATTAAAATTGGTACTAAGTTATTCTTTAGTAAGCTCCTGCTAAATGCAAATGTTTATTTTGTAAAAGATTTCTTCGATGATGCAAGTTGTCCTCACGATTATAGATCTTTTGATGAACAATCATAACTTACGGAACTTTCCGTTCACAGTTTTCTTTGGTATTATAAATGCTATCCAAACCGTTTGGAAAAATTATCTTCACCCAGTTCATATGTATAATGACATGACTCAGCATTTACTTAAATTTTCAGCTTCTTTGCATACTACTAAGCTTGTTTATCAGTCTTTAATGAGTACAAATGTATCAATTCCAACAGCAATTGCGAAATGGGAGCAGCACATTGATTTCCCAGTTGATTGAAAGATCATTTTTAAACTACCGTTTATTTCTGTAAGACATTCTAACTGTCTAAGATTCATTATTTTCAATTTTCAATTTTGCATAGAGTCATAGGTATAAATATTTTTTTTTTTTTAAATTAACTTGTGTGACTCCCCACTTTGTACGTTTTGTATTATGGGGGATGAAACTTTGGAACATTTATTTTGGTCATGTCCACCTATTCAATCCTTTTGAAACACGTCCATTAATCTTTGTATTAAACCAAATTTAAATTTAAATATCAACCAACTGATTGTTTTCTTTGGTTACATGCATAAGATATACCATCCAATCAACTTTTTTTCTACTCCATGCAAAATACTATAATTTTTCATGTAAAATGGGCCAATTGAAACCTGATGCCATACCATTTTATCATACGTTCAACTTTATTCTCAAGGTAAAAGAGCATGTTAGTAAACGTTACCCTGATCGCTTTCAAGGTTGTAAAGAGATTTTTAACTTTCCATCTTCAAATTATAATCATTTTATTGCATATTTTTGCCATCGTATCTATACCATGTATTTCACCATTCAATGTTAATCTACGAAACTGTATATTTATTGTTATGAAGTGATTTATAATTTCTTGAGTTGGAAAGAATGTCCACCACTACCTCTACTTCCATTTTTGTTGATTAAATAAGTACCTATGTATCTACTCCTGCATGTTAGGCATTGAGCAATGATTTATTTATATATTTCTTTGTGAACAAATATACATTTCCTTTACAAATATTGAAAAGAATGACAACAAATGATGGTGAAAAAGCCATGGTATATAGTTTTAAAGACTGTGAGACGGCGTCGATTTTCTATTTCTTATTGCAGCTTGAGAATTCAGTAAAACCTTGTGTGGACTGTGTTGAGTGAACTTGTAGACAGTAATTGTGTTTGCATTGTTTATTTCAAAAAAGTCAGTTTTAATCAAATGAAGAAAGAACCAGAGTTGTTGATTCGAGACACTGACTTGGGCTCGATGAATTCTGACTCAAGTCACATTTTTTTATTTATGACTTGACTCGACTTGCGAACAAATGACTTATGACTTGACTTGATAACAAGTAACTTGTGACTTGACTTTTTAAAATGTGACTTGGTAACAACTTACCTTATAGATAAGAAACATACGAAGCAGAAGATACTAAAGCCTAAAGTGGCCATAGATATTACGCAGCCGATCATGGAGATAATGTCCAAGGCCCGCGAACTTATGTCACCTCCTGCACTCTGAAAAAAGATGAAGTTAATGTTAATACGATGCAATAAACAAAACAAAAAATGATGATAATACTCGTATCACAATAATATGTGAATTTCTTAAAATGCAAAATTTACTTATACCAGAATACCAACTATGAATGCTTCTTGTCCTAAAGTTTAGCTTTAACTCATTGTGGTGATTCCATACTTAACATTTTAATTTTCAACACATCGCGTTGGTCACACCGTTTATTTCAAGTTAACATATTTGGCCGATATAGCCTGGTATTGACAGAAAAACAAGGCAAAAATAACTATGATGGTCAAAACAATCTATATGAATAGTTTGAACATTAGAGGAACCGATCCATAAGGATTCTGTTAATTGTGGTCTTTAATTCATCTACATCAATAAAATGTATTGGCTCACTACCAGTATTAATTACCGCCTTCATTAAAATGCGGTTTTACTTGTCCATACGTAATTAAAATTCAGGTAAGGAAATGCACCGACATTTCGCACCGATCTTATTTTGTGCACCAAAAAGTAGCATAGACCTATTATGTTGACCTTGAGTCCCCTAAGTCGATGCGAGACTTACCAACAGAACTGCAAAGCTCGTAAGATGGTCACATTCACATACTACAACATCATTCGTCTCGTTCGCATCTGTTGCTTTGCTGCAACCTTTGGTTGACCAATCGCCAGAATAATCATTGTTGACTTTCCAGAAAACACAAGTAGTGTTAAAATCTCCCTCAACAGTGTTGAAAGTCTTTTAAGAAAAAAAATTATTTTCAATGAACTAATTTGTTAGTGTAAAATATCATAGCATAAAAAGTTATTTTAGAATTTATATTGAATCTGAATATCACATTTAGCCTTGGTGAATGAAATAAATTCTTAAGTACGTGAGATTAAAGAAAATGGTGTTATAAATTAAACCAATGGCTGATTTCATCCCATCCTAATGCCCTTTGAGGAATATATCTTGGTTAAGCTACCCTTTGGCGTAATTTTTTGTCCAGATACAACCGTCTCTTAGGAAATACGGAATTACTATCGGGCTATGGATATATCACACAGGAAAATAATGTAGCTCAGCGTTAGCCGTTCCTGTGCTTAATATATTATGTGTCATAAACCAATAAAGCAATCATCCTTTTTCGGTGCTCAACTATTTTCCGTTGTTAACTTGAGCAAAAATTTCCTTCCTTGGGCTTGGGGAAACACAACCAAAATAACTTCCATTTGAGATACCTATTTTTGATTTAGGACACTGTTTATTGGCTATTATGGCGCTAACAAAGCACCAATTTTTTGGAGTGCATGGTATTAGACGTCATCTAATACCATAATGAAAAAGACTTCCTATCGATATGTTTATTTTACGATTGGGCAATAATCTTTCATTGTTATGGACTAACCATAAAAGCTAAGTGGTGCTAAGCGATTAAGTAATGCTAAGTGATTAAGTGATGCACGGGAGAAATGCCACTCATATTCATTTCATAAACCATGGTCAACTACAGCCTTCTGCCAAATAATTTGTAGCATTTGTGCTACATACAAAGGAAAATACTTTTAAGGAATACTTGGTGTAAAGTTATTACTCTTGAAATGTCATTTCTTCCCAACATTTTAAAGGAGTGTCTGTTCGTAGACTGAGGGCATTTATTTACGAATTCATGTGAATCTTGTGGCGAGTCTCCTTTGCTCATGTCGTTTATATCACGGTGTGTTTAATAGATAAGTACGTTTGATTATTAACGTACATTAAGCGATAATTCAATTGCAGAGCAGCCTTCATTAAGGGGCGAGAAGCTATGCAACGACCATAACTTTGCTTCGTTAAGTGAATATATTTGAATCCTGCTACAAATGCAATGATTGACACTGCAAATCTTCTCATAAGCCAAAATGAAAATGCCCGTGAAACATAAAGTACTTACGGTTTGTACATATAAAATTAAGTACGCGGATAGTAGTGTTAATAATTAATGATTGATGATTACAACACGAAGTTTGAATATGAGAAACTATAGATACCATTGCATTCAGATCTTTTTAATAACAATTCGCCCTCTTTTATTGTCGAAAAATCTTTCACTTGTAAACAACTATTTATATTATGAACATTGAATAGCTACCTGCTGAATTATATGCATTTGTATGTTTTTTTAAATTTCTTTAAGATTGATTTCTTTCTGAAAAATTTTATACACCACGTAGAACCCTTTGCAGCATCAAATCTACCATTTTTGCTGAGGAAATGTAAATAATTAAGTGTGTTGCATTTCAATTAATGTTTAAAATTATGTAATGAACAAAGGGTTCACAACTTACTTCGTTATCAATGAAGAAGCGAATAATAATTGGAATATCAATATCTTTTATTTCTTCCCCGTCGACATTTGCAGAGATAACTTGACTTGCGATCATCTCTCCGTTTTGCAGTTTGGTTTTCGGTTTAAAAAGTACATCATCAGCGTATATTACAAAACTTGCATTAGCGTGTACTCCACCTTTAGAACAAATACAAATACGTTTTAATATAAAGGTAGGCTTTGAAGCAGCCAGTAAAGGTGTTTGTTGTAAAAAAATATCTCCATGAAGATGCGAATCTGTGATTCACCGTAGCAACCGTATAGATGGTGCATTCATTCTGTATAAGACATTTAAACTGTGCAAGTAACCACTTCTATATGACTTCCTATTTATATATCAGACAAGGGGTACGAAGTGTGCAGTAGTAACGCATTTAACAGTGGGGTTATAGGTGACGTCTCCGGCGGTCAAAGGGATCACACTACTCTCATGAAAGGTGAAATTTAGTAAAAAGGTCAAACGTTTGAGATAATAAATATTTGATTTACTTTACAGACCAATATATTCTTGAAGTTGTTAATGTGAAAATATTTGAGGCTATTGGTCTTATTTGCCTTGTGATTGCTTCAAATCCAAAAGCCTGTATGGCTACAGAGTACAGATTACAAAACAGGCATCAGTACCGCAGTTTTATTGATCTGTATTTTTCATTTAGACCAAAATCTCTTTTTCTTTGATTTATCCGAAAGCCTGGCTACAAAGTACAGAACACAAAACAGGCACCAGTACCACTGTAGCAGTTTTGCTGATCTGTATTATGCATTCAGACCAAAATCTCTACTCCTTGATTTATCACTTTATCTGCATAATTGTATCTATACATAATTGTTTTCCAATTAAGTGTTGTCTTGAAAAAAAAGTATCTTGAAATTTCCGTAACACAAAAATCAAGCATTATTTTTAAGCGATGTTTTCGCTATCATTTGTATAAATATGATCTAACATTTTTCACCTTAAGTGTTTTATCATGTTTGGCTCTATCTTTTGTAATTCATCCAGTGACACGGTAATCCATATACATACCACTTTCGAGGACATCGGTGGGGATTGATATTGATACAGAAATAATTGGCACCGGTATATGAGAGTCTTCGAAGAAAAGACTTGTCGAATTGTCTTCAAACTTCTTACTCAGAGAACGCTGACCTATCTCAAATAGATTGGCAAAACACAAGTAATTTACAGATGAACCTTCGGCAACACTAACGGTCTGCACCGCTACATTATCCTCAACCTCAGTATAGTTCACTCCACTGCTTGATAAAGTGGAGACTTGTTTTTCGAGGGAAAGAACTATGATTGTCGAGTTGGTACTTTCCTCTATAGTTTCCTCGGGTACCTCCATGATGTTATTCACCGACCCTACCACTGACGTCGTAAGCTATGTAAATAAAGAGCGGAATGAAAAAATATGACCGGTGGTTATTTCATGTATTAAGATATAACTGATGGTTTTTCATGTAATAATGTTACAGGTGTATCCCATGAGCTTGTAGTGTATTTATACGATACAAAACTATTAAACAAATTGGCGTAGAATCGAACCACTGCATAAACGTGTTCGTAGTCTTATTCAAGAAATATATTATACTGAAATAAATTATGATAGAAGAGCAACTTGGCTGCTGAATTAAGGGATTCAAATGATTGGCTATGATTTATTTCCAGGGTATGATTCTTAGGGCGTCATCTTTGGTGAATGTTATATCAGGCAACTCTGTACTTTAGAAACATAATTAAAAAAATATACAATCTCTGTTGATCGATCTTCTAAAAGCACCGAAGTTGTCTATCATCTTTTAATTCAAGGCGAAGATTTAAATTCAATCATTATTTTACTAAGCGACAGTATAACATATTACTTTTTAACACATAATATTCCTATGAAAATGTTTTTTTCTTCTATTTATTCTAATTGAATATATACGAAAAGTGGTTTGTTTAATATATATAGAATTATTACTCCCCATGTTTGTCCGTCAGATAAATAGGGGTATTACCAGGTTGCCATAAGAATGTTCATTATAATACCTCAGGAGACGGGTTCTCTAGTTCTGCTATTTTATCTAAGGATTCTGCAACATCATCCACTCCTTCAGACGATATTTCTTCGGTCTGTGAAGTAACGATAGCAATGTTCTTTGCTACCTCTTCCACATTTTCTTCAGTTATTTCTGTCTGGATATAAAGATAGGAATACTACTTCAATGTTGTGTTCTCCATGTACATACATTTGAGTTTTTTTCTGTATCCTAAATATAATATATGAAAAATTGTTATACATCGAACTTGAGATCGAGGGTTTGGACATTCTAAATATTCAATGAACATATGTAGTTTGCTGATGCATAAGATATGTACTTATGAAGGACATAGAGTGATTTTAAGATATTTGCTAGAAATTTACTGTCTAGTAAATGGTAAAACAACCTCTGCTTATTGTAGGGGTCGGTGTTTGTGTGTGGGGTGGGATGGGGGTGCGGGGGGAGCTTGTTGTGAGGCGGTGTTTTGTTTACTCATCTACGAAAGAAAAACTTCCATTGCACTATATCATGGTATGTTGCTTACAATGTGTAAGAGAAGTGTTTGCAAAAATTGACAATATGAGACATTAAAGCAAAACCATATGATCGATACCAAACAAAACCTTTGTCAATTTTGGACTTGAATGTGAATGAACTGTGCATAGTTCTTGCACATACTTGGAATCTTAGTATAAAATGTTACCTCGGCTATTCCCTCCAGTTGTTCGTTGACGTTCGTAAAACAGTCGGTAAGAACTTCTTCATCCCATCCATTCTCAGTGCACCTTCTTCTTGCTAGTGATGTACCAACTAAACGTACAAAGCGTTCATAAAAGGTACATTTTTGAAGATATACTAGCAAATAATTTTATTTTTCAATCTTTATTACACCAGTATCTTTAGTTTAAACCACATTAGGGAAAGACATTGTAATTGATTCAACTGTCAGCCCGTGCGTTGAGAAAAAAATATTATATAGTATATAATACTTTTCAAATGTTTTAAGCAAACCCTATTCAAAACGTACTACACGTAAGATTAGTGAATTGGATATGTTTGAAATTGCAGCAAGCGGCACTGTTAAATTAGCGGCCTCCGTAGATTGTAATTTATACGAAGCTCCACGTTCTTGTGTACCCAGCAAATACAATAATATCATACAAACATTTTTAAAACGCTTTGCAAAACGTTATATTAAATGTTTTATAAAAATGTTATAAAAATATGAAAATGTAGAGTCGCGATAATAGCGCCAAAATGTTTTTATAACATTTCTTTAAAACATTTGTCTGATATCTTAAGAAGATGTTAACACTTAATTTAGGTAAGATTATTTCAACATTTGCCTTAACTTTATTCTTTATTATTTTGACATTTTGAAAACATAAGGAAAATGTTATTGGTAACATTAAAAAATGTTTTGCAAAACGTTATATTAGTGTTTTATGAAAACGTCATAAAAATATCAAAATGTGGAGTCGCGAAAAGAGCGTCAAAATGTTTTTATAACATTTCTTTAAAACATTTACCTGATATTCTAAGAATATTGTAAACCTCAGGATATATTTTGGAGATACTGAATAATAGTAAATCTCCGGGTTATATCGGGGATACTCTAAAATGTTGGGTAACAGGACTAAATATGAGACCCACCTAACTGCAGATATGATGATCCCAAATAGGTTGATTAATTGCCAATTCGATAGGTCAGAATATAAGACACAAAGAAGCTAACATAGTTCCACATATCAATGTAATCAATTCGTAACTCAATTCAATCAGACTGGAAAATATCACCAACATGATATTAAATTCAATAGACCACAAGCATGAAAATAATCCTTTTTGACTTAATAATATCAATCAAGAGTTACAATAACTATTCCTTGCTATAAACTAACTAAACGTATTGGCCAATAAGAAATGTTTAACTTACAAATATTCACAACCTGCAACACACATCCTTATCCCACCACAGTCCAGAAGCTTCTCTTTCAATCATACACAACTCTATAAACAGTTTATTATTTTATTCTTGCCAGTAACGTTTCTGTTATTATGCCCAAAACATTATATTTTCAATTTAAAACTTACGCTACGGGCGCTTTAATTTACTACTATGACGTCAAATGTAAACAAACCCAAGTTGTGAATGAGAGCTCATGAATAATCATTTCGAATGTGACACCCTGACAACAACATACACTATGTACATTTTAATCTTACATACACTGGCAGTAAATACACTTCGGCCTACAGACTGACGGACGATCCTGTAGCTACGTTAGAGAACTTTCACTGAAACCATCGTACAAATATGATGCAAAACGACACTAAAAACATATCAAATCAATTAAACTGACACTTATATACATAACATCAAGTCGAGTTGCGATCAACATTGAGATAACTGGTAAGCGCAAGCAACTTTGGATCAAGGTAAGGCTTCAATGGTAAAGTCGATGTTACCGTAGCCTAACACTCGGCTTGGTACAGTGCAAAGCCTATGACTTGCACTATGGCCTATTACAACATGTTAACACTTAATTTAGGTAACATTATTTTAACGTTTGCCTTATCTTTATTCAATAATATTTTGACATTTTGAAAACATAGGGAAAATGTTATTGGTAACATTTAAAAAATGTTTTGCAAAACGTTATATTAATGTTTTAAGAAAACGTTATGAAAATATAAAAATGTGGAGTGGCGAAAAGAGCTTGAAAATACTTTTTTTTACATTTCTGTAACTCATTTATCTGATATTAAAAAATAAATTCAACACGTAATTTAGGTAGCATTATTTTAACATTTCTTTAATATTTTTGATAAAATGTATGTAATATAATTTTACCATCATAAAAACATAGGGAAAATGTAATTGCTATATCATAAAAAATATTAATGTAGTCTGGAAATGTTATGAAAATTCTTTAAAACATTTTTCTGATGTTATTAAAATATTTTCAGATTTAATTTCCAACTGGTCTTGCTTATTTCCAACTGGTCTTGGATAATCCCAACTGGTCTTGCTTATTCCCAATTGGTCTTAGTTATTTCCAATTGGTCTTGGTTATTTCCATTTGGTCTTGCTTTTTTCCAAGTGGTCTTGGTAATTCCAACTGGTCTTTGATTCCCAATTGGTCTTACCTATATCCAGTTGGTCCCAACTAGTCTTGGTTATTTCCAACTGGTCTAATATTTCCAGCTGGAATATATAAACTAAATCTTCTGGAAACAAATCTTACAGTACAGTTAAAAATTTAAATCCAAATGTTTATTTACAATATTTAAATCAAAATAAAATCTAAACAGACAATGATAGTGTTATGGAGTTGTTTCATTGATTCAGATCAAGGGATGCACTATATTTTAACAATAAAGCTATGAATAATACATATGTATCTATATTCTTTCAGATCCTCTTGCATAATAATTACTAAACGGAGTAAATGTAAAGTGTGTAAATATAATGTTATAGATATTCTACTATTCTGATAAATGCAGTGATTCATCTGGTCCCAATCTATCCACAACACATGAATAAAACTTTCTTACTGGAATTCAAAATTCCTAACTTGTTGCCACCTCATATTGTAAGGACACGTACCAAACAACACACTGCAGGAAGAACAAATCTGAATCAATTATGGACTGAAAGCCGTAATGCTTAAAGGAGACAAAATGTCAGATACCATCATTAGCCTATATGATGGGGGATACAAATCTGAACAAGCTACCAAAATAGTAAGTTGATATGTTATTCCTATCTCAATTATCCTCGTTTAACGTTAACAGTCTGACATACAGCCTGCCATTTTGTTCAGTACGATGCAGAAATCATGTGTTAAGCGACATTTTTTACTCATGGTTGTTCATAAATCCGGAAAGAAAGCTTTATGTTGAATTATATAATAAAACGAACATTAATCCCTTGGCGTAGAAATTTAGATATGAATAAAGAAAAACATTAACATTGGTATTCTTGTTGAGTTAATGACTTCACTTCCTGCATGTTATGAAAACAAAATGGCTGCTCTCATAGAATTATCCAGGCTTTGTACATATATTTGCCAACATGTCTAATACCGTCCAATTTCTCAACTTTTACCCCAGTTCCATTATTCTCCAAATAGCTTTTCTGAACATCAGTGAAAGCCTTGCTGTCCCCATCACATACCATGTACTGTAAGTATACCTCATATATTATGCATGGCAACTAAACTGTTCCACAAGATGATAACTGCGGCTGTTTCCATACTGGTGTTACTTCCATCATAGTTCTTTTGATAAGTTGGCTTGTGAGCAGAATACCAGGCCTTGTACAGTACTTCTGACTCTCCTTGTCCCATTTAACGTGTGAACTACATTATCCACAAACTTTCGAATAAGACACACAATCTATGACTGCCCATGTACCCATTGGGATTACAATACCTACTCCATGGTTAGCAGTATAACATAACCTCTCTTTAACCATGTCCCATCAAAACTGACACATAAATCAATCACGCTTCTGTCACTTATTGTATCATTCTCTGACATGTGGAGCTTTCGAAGCCTTGTGGCTGCAGCTTTCATTTCAGACTGGACCATTTCTTCAAGAAAGATTGGAAAGTGTGCGAATGTGCTGTGCATAAGAACTCTAATAGCATTTGGCGGCATGTTCGTGATGGCACAAAAATCCTTGACGGCTTGTTCCAATTTCTGTTGCAGTAACACAACTTTACATCATATGGCTTCCCCTTCACCGCAGTTAAAGCACTTGGAGATATTCGAAAAGATTCCCCTTGCTTGCACAAAGAGCAACACAAAAACAATTTGCTGCACAATCTATTTCAAGCATGTTTGCGATTTTCTAATTTATCATTAGCCCATCTTAATATAACAATAAATAGTTACGCAACATAATGATACACATTTCTGCCAATTCGTAAATTCCAATGACGTACATGTGTTGCAAAATCTGAGTAACTGCCGAACGCAACGCCGAAGCTATACCCCTGTATAACTTGAGAGGCGGAGTCCTAGTGTTTTATTTTTAGTTGATATTGTGAGTCTTTGACATATGAAATAGTGACTCACATGTGCGTGATTGTACCAAATTGTCAGTCACCAGAGTGACCCTGGCGTGGGTCAATTTACTTCAGACTCATTGACTTTGTACAGAAGTGATTAATTTGGGGTAAGTCATTTCACAAAAAAAAATGTCCGTCACCTAAGTGACTGAGGGGTGCGTCAATGTACATGTTTATCCCAGGGCCCCCACTTTGGTGCAATAACTCACCTTGTCCGGGGGGAGTAGGGGTGAGTCACACAATTGACAAGTGCATTAGGCCTAGCACGAATTTTCATGCCCAAATCACGTAATGACCTAATCCTCCAAATTAGGGCATGAACGCATGTGTATTTAAAAAAAATGGAACCACACACTGAAGTAAAAGTCAATGGGCTACAACACGCATTCAAACACGTTGCACTAAAATTTTAGTAGATGTTATAGTCTATGGACCAATATATCAAAACCACCCCCCCCCCCTCCCTTCTTAGAGATTTTCAACCACTACACCTGTTAGTTAGTCTGAACCCTCAGCAATCATTTTCTGCTTGTTTGCCATTAAACTGATGGTGGGTGTGAGCGTCAGGGCGTTGTCATGGCAACGGAGTGATACAAAATGGAATTGAAGGAAATGACATATATTTGTAACTAAACAACACTAAAACATATATATGTTTAATTAAGTGTATATATTTGAAGCTGCCATGTTGGTTGTAATCAAGATCTAGGTCATTTGAGTTCACAATCATGCCTTTTCATGACCGTTGCCATGGCAACTCGGTGACAAAAAGCTGAATTTGATAGAAAATGTCATATCTTTAAACCTTTACAGCATAAAAACACATTCCAGTGTCTAAGTATATATATTTGAAACTGCCCATTTGATTGCAATCAAGATCTGCGTCTTTTAAGGTCACGATCTTGCCCAATCAGGACAATTGCCATGTCAATGCCGTGATAAAAAAAATTAAAAGATAGGGAAAAATTGTCATATATTTTAAAGTAAATAATGCTAGTGTATAGGCATATAGGGATGCAGTGTAAGGTCACAATCATGCCCAATCATAAAAGTTGCCATGATAACTGTGTGAATAAAAATGAAGGTAATCAATTTGAAAATGTCATATCCCCGGTCTTCTCTTAGTTGTAATATGCTACAATATAATATGATATCACAATATAATTATATATGTATATATGTATAGGCCTGTATAGATTTTAGATTAGCCGGTTGATTGTAATCAATATCTGGGTCCTTAAATACAATCATGCTTAATCGCAATGTCTAGAGGAATGTTCATTTACATTAAATTGTCTTACAGTATTCTACAAACCATTATTATATTTGTAACATACGTTAATGTGTTACTTAGATACATGCATTTTTGTTTGGTTACATACTAACACGACTGAGAAGACCAAATGCTGATCTGTAACTTTACTGAAAACTGGGGTCCTAAGGGAAGCATATTAAGGTGTTCATGGTGATTTTCACGCCAATTCTGCTTTCCCAAAAAATGTCGACCACAAAAAATCTGAAATAAAAGATGTTGAAAATAGCCACAAAGACGGCAAAAAGTTTAATTCTTAATGTCTGTTGCTGCATACTACTTTCCAATTCATATGAAATGGTATTCCACATGAGGTCAATTCTCTTATAAGTCATATAAGTCATCATCATCCCCCTCATCATCAAACATATCTTCTTGCATGTTATAGTTGTCAGCTTCAGTATCATCTTCTTCATGATTCTGCTCCAATACTAAATCGATCAGTTCCTTTGGTAGCATTTCATCTTCTGTCCATTGTTACTCCAATTTGTCTCCCCATAGAACCCATCCATGACCATCGTCGGGCTTTGGCAATTCCGGCTATGCCAAATCAGCTTGGTTCCGTATGAGAGCCTGATAATTGGCACGTACAACATGCATCCTTAAGGAGAATGTGCAGGGTGGAAGCAAACTTAGGTCGATGCCACTTTCACTGGACAATAGCTGGTTATTTGGTGTGTAACGTGTCATGAACATGGTATACCGCAGCTTGTTGATGTCCTTGACTCCTGACTTTGCCCCATATAAAAGACATGTGAATGCTTCTCGATCATCAAACGTTCCTGGAATGAGAGTAGAGCTTGTACCCAAACCTGTGAAGACAGGAATATATTGCGTTTTTTTTTTGCAGCATACGCAGGGGTCCCACCTTGCCTTTACGAACAAATGAACTAATAGTATCACAGCCGGTGAAGCGTGGAGTGAAAGCAATGCATTACAAAGATTGTTGCCAATGCCCCGGACTGCTGACCTGATGTCAATCAAAAGTCGCTTGTCTGCAACTCCAGTGTCCATAATTAGTGGTATCCTGATATTCTGTGAAAACTTCATCAGCAACAGGGATACATCTGTATCAGGTGACCGAACTATGATGGCACTTGAATCAGTACAATGTGTTGCAATATGACAGCAGTGAAGTATTATTCTGGTGTCAGCCTCTTCCTGAAAAAGAAGAGCAAATGTAAATATATTTTAGTAAAGTAAAGTAAGGTAAGGTAAGGCAAGATAAGGTGAAGTAAAATAAATGAAGTACAGTATAGTGAAGTAAAGCTAAGT
This sequence comes from Chiridota heheva, assembly GCA_020152595.1. Taxonomy (NCBI): domain Eukaryota; kingdom Metazoa; phylum Echinodermata; class Holothuroidea; order Apodida; family Chiridotidae; genus Chiridota; species Chiridota heheva. Next base: position 31,527 of record JAIGNY010000309.1, on the reverse strand, counting down.
AAAGTAAAGTGAGGTAAGGTAAGGTAAGATAAAGTAAAATAAGTGAAGTACAGTATAGTAAAGTAAAGCTAAATAAAGAAAAGTTAGGAAAGGTAAGGTAAGATAAAATAAAGTAAAGTAATGTAATCATTGTGCACTTTAGATATCTTAAATAGGTTACACACCTGTTTGGATCGCAAATGTGGGACCTCTTCTACATTAGTTGTGTGTCCATCTTGGCTACTTAGGCACCAACAGCTCTCTTCACAGACAAACATCACCTGCCGCCCTTTCAGCTTCTTTGCGAACTTGTCTTGCTTCCATTCTTGTAGCTTTCGAAAGATAAGTTGCGTTTTGTTGGTACTGTTTGCCAAAAACTGCTTGTAGTCACGTGGTACTCTAGTGAGAGGACCATGTATGATGAATTCTTGTGATGTGCCACGGCGATCTCTCTCTCTATTGTTGATACTCTGTTGCTGGTTTGTATCTGTGACAAAGTCAAAACGGGTAGCATTTGGGAGCTGTGCAAAGATACGTTGAGCCAACTCTTCAAAGGTCTCTGGGATTTGAGTGAGTGCTTGAAGCATTTCATTTCCATCAATAACATGAAGGACAGAATCTTGCCTGTTTGTCAATGTGTGACCTTCTTCCAATTTGTGTAGCAGTTTTGCCTTGTCTGTTTTGACTCTTGCTCCATCAGCAGTGGCGAGGCTTCAAGGCACTGGGCCAAGTGGGTATGCCATCACCTTCTCCATACATAGTTCATTTTTCATTGCAAGGAGTATGAGCTGTCCAAAAAGATTTCTTTCTGCAACAAGTTCCTAAGTCTTCTTTGCAGTGCTGCTTACAATAATTTTCACTGCCATTGATGCAAACGTCTTCAACCTCAGCTTTTTGATCAATTTGTGAAAGCTGACTGTCTTCTTCACTAGTGTCGTTTGTACAAAATTCTTATATGCATTGGTGCCCTTTGTATCAAGAGTGAGCAAGTCACTGGCTATTGCTTCTGAAACTGGTCTTCTTGATAATATACAATACAGCCTGTCTGCATCAGGCACCTTGAAAGGATTGAGGAAGTTCTGGAAGGCAATCATGTTTCGCACAGCATAAACACCTTTTACAATCTCTGATGGGTTGACATCTTTGTGATTGCTCACCTCATCATCCCCGATGCCAGCCAAGTCAAGTGTTGCCTGAAACAGATGCAAGTAAAATAAGATCTTACAGAACACATATGGTTGGCTTTTTGAACATTACATACATTCGAAATGTAAAACGAAATTTAATTTCAGCGGCATATAAAGTTTACCACATCCCATATTGAGCAGAAATGTAGGACTTTATGTGGATGATTTTACTAGCTTTAAATGTAATTAGGTTTCCTAATATACTAAACATGACAAAAATGAACAAAACGTTCTAATGTGATAAACAGCAATAAAGGGATAGTGCACTAATTATGTATATTGGGTGAAATTACAAAATAGTCTGTCAAAAATTGCTTGTACCCCTTTCAACTTGCCAGATCTCTCTCCCTTCCACTTTGCAAATATAACAATTATGTCAAACTATAATAATTATTTCAGACCTTATACTGTTCATATGATGCAGAAAACGTTTTTTTTTGGCAAATTTATGAAAATGGTCACTAAAAAATGCATATCAAAACTATTTTCCATCTTGCCACAAAACCCATGTCTATATGTAAATTAAACAATTGCACCACCCCTAAAATAAGATACACTAGCTCATGCTTACCTCTAGATAGCCAGCTCGTGCATGCCGAGTAAAACTCCACCTATGGTACGCTGCTAAGTTGCAACGGAAGCCAATAATTCCTGAACCATGCCCACTGGCATGACGATTATAAGCCAACGAACCCCCCTTTCTACTTAGATGTAGAAAGCTTAGCCTCTCCTATGCTTTTAGACACCCAACACCCAAAACCCTGTTTACAACCTCATTAGGTACCCCAATTTCTCCACCCTCTTTGATAGGACTAAAACACTATCCCCTCCCTTCAGCTTACGCATTAAATCAGACCTCTTCCATCTCGGCATCAACCCCACCATTCTCGGCACCTTCTTCTGGCCCACTTTTACTCCTTGGGCCACCCCCTCCCTTCTGTCCACCTGGGCTTCTCCACTCATCACAAAACTCAAACCCACCCTAACCTCTTCACCAATCTCCACAACCAAATCAAAGACCAACTCTCAAATTACACCTCCATTCATGCTGATGGCTCCAAGGAAGGCAACAAGACAGCTGCTGCTGCCGTCATCCAAGACATCATCCTCAGTAGCAGACTTCCCGACTACTCATCCATCTTTTCAGCCGAGGCTAAAGCCATTCTCCTCGCCCTCAACTTTATTGAGTACTCTCCGCTCAGCCACTTTGCCATTTTTTCCGACTCAAAGGCTGTTCTTACTTCTTTACTTAATCTTAAATGGGATAACCTCACATGCCACCTCCTCATCCAAGAAACTTCTTTCTCCCACCCTCTGCAGGAAAAGTATTCTTTCTTCTTTTACCCAACCATGTTGGCATCCCTGGCAATGACAGGGCTGATGCAGCCGCTAAGCTTTCCCTCGACCTCCTCCCTACCCCTTTTCCCAAGACCCTCTCTGACATCAAACCGCTTATCGCTTCCCTTGTTCGTGACCGCTGGCAAACTTCATGGAACTCCCAAATTGATAACAAACTCCATGTCATCCAGCCCACAATTCCGATCAAATCCACCATCAACCTCTCTCGTATCGACAACGTTCATATTACCCGTCTTAGAATTGGTCACACCCACCTCACTCACTCCCACCTCCTTATTGGCTCCCCCAACCCCTCTGCAACAATTGCCATTGCACCCTCACAATCCATCACGTTCTCCTTGCTTGCCCCTTGTACAAACTTCCCAGAGCTTCCCTCGCTCCCCACAACTCAATTGCTGAGTTTCCAGAAAAATCCTCCAGATAAAATTATCTCCTTCTTTCAGCATGCTTCCCTCTACAACCATATTTAATTCTCCTCTTCCACCCCTCTCTACTTTTCTTTTAACCATGCACCTCTTCTCTCGATCACAGCTTTCTGACCTTTTGTTCTTAAATTTCTCTCATTCTCCCTCTGTTTCCTTTCCTTCCTACCTCTAAAATGATCTGACCTCTCGGGCACAATTTGACCCTCGTTGTCGTGGTGACCTTAAGCCCTCATCAAACAAACAAACAAACTGTTCTATTGTTATGTCCACAGCATTGCGAGAGTTAGGAACTGCAGAGCGATTTACACTCATTCCTTTCTTCTTAAGTAGCTCCATTGCACCAAGATGTGTGTGTCGCAGGTTGAGAAGTGTGTTTAAGTATAGTGATGTATACCTTGCATAGGTTGGCTTCTCTTGACTAAAAAAGAGAGGGCGCATTTCATCTAGACAAGCCATGTGCAAGGTGACGTCATTGATTTTTGTAGCCCTCAAGAAACGCATCAGGAGCCGTGCCTTATCCATGTAACCTAGCCAGAATTGTGCCGTTTTGCCATTTTCTCCAGCACGCACCTTTGCTTTGTACTCATCATACTTCTGTATTCATTACTTCCATTTGGAGTTTTGCTTGACAGCGGACAAGTGTTCAGAATTTGGTGTTTTTGCCAGAACTGACATCAGCTTCATTTCCTGCTCACCGATGACTAATCCATCTTTATCTTGAAATGAAGCCCACAATAGCCGTTCTAGAGCTTCCATCGATGTTCTGATAACATACCTGGCCCTGTTGTAGTGTTTTCCATTCATGAATTTTACGATGGAACCACTTGCACACACTGCAGATTCAACTAGCACTTCCACAAATCCACTCCCTTTTATATACTTTCCTAATGCACCGATGTATGCACATGCCATGTGGAATGCTCCCAGTCGAATGATGACATTGCAAAATCGATCTGCATACAACCACAATATTCCGTAGGCCTTGTTAGCAGCAGCCAGATCAAACGTATCTGGTACCCAGTCTGAGAGGTGATTTCAGCAGTGGCGCATGACGTCATCAAGAGACCATATGTATTATGAATTAATGTTATGGCATTTTCTCAAATGTATTTGTTTATCTTGGCGTTGCCATAGCAACAGCCAGTGGCGGGTGTGGGATTTCAATTAGGGGAGGGGTGGGGGTGTTAACACCCAATTTACATAATACTTAACATTCATGACTAAGGGGCAAAATATACAATTTTCATTGATGGGAGGGGGCGAACAACACTAACAAAAATAAATGGGGGAGACTACACCCATGCCCCCTCCTCTCCCTCCGACGCCCCGCTAGTGGCAAAAGTCCCAATTAAAGGTTTAACTTTGACCGTAAATGACCCAGATCTTGATTGCAATCAACCAGCAGCTTCAAATCTATACAAAAAAATGACATTTTTTCTCAAATTCATTTCTTAATCATGGCGTTGCCATGATAACGGTCCTTAAAGACATGAACACGACCTCAAATGACTTAAACCTTGATAGCAATCAACTAGGCAGCAACAAATATATATACCTGAACACTTAAAGTGTGCTGATATGTTATCCAGTTACAAAGATATGCCATTTTCTCAAAATTCTAGTTTCTCATTTAGGCGTTGCCATGACAACGCCCTGGCGCTCACACCCAAAATCAGTTTAATGGCAAACAAGCAGAAAATGATTGCTGAGGGTCCAGACTAACTAAAAAGTGTAGTGGATGAAAATCCCCAAAGGGAGAGAAGGAGGGGGGGGAGGGGTCTAGGGTTGGCCCACCGACTATTAGTGGTTGGCGAGTATTTTTTCTGACGCAGTCTCTGCGGTACACATTGTGCAGTACCCCATACTTCTTCTAGTGATAAGATGTGGTATGCTAATTTATTTGTACACACTGATTAATGATTTGATAAGATACATGTACATCATACATGTATTCTATTTGTAAATCAATCTTACACGCTACTCAATTTCGAATATTTGCGCTCGTCGTGAATGGACTATCAGACTATCGCGTGAGCCCCCGTGAAAAGTCTGTGTACCTTCCCATTTAATTGTGCTTACCTGCGCGATACGAGTACGCGAACTTACACGAATACTCAGTTAATCATTTTGTACGCGGTGAACAAGCAGTACTGTTAAACGAAGAAAATTATTTCCACAACTTTTCGATAAAACTGCTATTTCGTTACGGTTTTAGGACGTTTAAGTTCATTTAGGTAAATTCATAGTATTGTTTAACAATATTTTGAACAGTAAGTACATTTTTGAACCTTTTCATGAATGAATTCTTAATCGTTTTGAGACACGTAAATAGGAGTGTTCTGTTTAACTAGGCCTAGTCTAGTTGTTCGTCATATACCCCATTCCAGGCCTTTTACTTTCCAACTGATCTTTTTTCTCTTTCTTTTTGGCTGATGTTCACTGATTGTTCTTGTTTCTAATTTACGGCCTGATAGAGTTATTCAAGTCCTACGCAGCTACATGATACATTTCATTCTAACTGAGTCACAATGCTCCACGACATAGTGCTTTTGACTGACAATTGTCTACTTTTGACACACCTCAAAATGATTATCTAACGGACATATTGTGAAAATGACTGACAATGACTGTCGTTGTGACGCACCTTTATTTAGATATTGATAATAAAAATAGTGAAAATTCCACCAAAATTGTGAATGAATTAGCGAAAATTTGTGGGGTTTAAAAAAAAATTGAATGTTAAAAGTCTTTTAGAAATTTTACTGTTTATAATATAAATCAATATTAATTTTACACCACAAACAAAACTTTCAATCAATGATCTTACAATTCAAACTTAACGAACGATCAACCAGAATCAATGAAGGAGTTAAATTCGCACAAATCTTTCACTTTGATTTGCCAAATTTATACTTAGGCCGAGGTTAACACCCGTTTTTCAAGCTCTTAAATGGACCCAGAAATACATGGACAAAAAAGCATTGATTCTTATTTTCACCACAAATAAATGCAAAGATTACCTGAAGAGTCAAAGAAATTGTGCAAAAAAGAAACAAAGATTGCGAAACAAACGAATGAAAATGTTTTGGAGTTGCTGAGATTTCAACGACGGTTCGTAAGCATCAGCACCATTTTTCCAGGAGGGTTGCATAAAATACAGTGCAATTGGGAATGACGCTGGATTGGAATTGTTTTTATACAGTACATTAGCTGCAAGCTAGTGGCGCACTTTTGAATCTTGTACGGCATGGCGATATGTGTTGAAAACGTCAAAATGCTTGCAAGACACGGCAATTTACTTGCTATTATTTCATTTCTGCATCGGTCATGGATCATTATTTTCGACAACTTTTTTCAGTCTTACTGGTAATTTGAAAACTTAATATAGATCCCTCCTCAAGTTTTTTGACATTCCTTACTTATTTTTAAGGCTGGAAATCGCGATGGGTACGTTGTGTTTATTGTAAACGATCAAAAATGGATCGTTTACTGATTTAAATGAAAATGCACATCCATAGCTTTAACACAACTGAAAGAATGACGCACATTGACGCATCTATTATTGTTTGAATGACTGACATTTGATAAACAATGCTTTACCCCTGCATCAAAATTTCGTTGTAATTGACGCGACATCGACGCACATATTCCGGGGGTCGGGGGGTGCGTGATATAATTGATAGGTGCATAACTTTAATGTTACATGGCCGCTATACATATAGTGAGATACCTCACTCAGTAGGGCAACTCAGACAACAACAAATAACACAATCATGAAATGAAAACCCTTCTCAAACCTGACAAAACAACTTACGAGCTATGATTTTGATTTCACTTGAAACTTTAAAGTATCTTCCAAACTAAGTAACAAATGAAATGATAAACCTGCAAAACATCTAAATTATGAAAGAAATGACATTTCGATTACTTTTCAAATCCCTCACTTTAGGAAACGCGTACACAATTAGTGCGCGTATCACCCGAGAGCGCTGGCACTGCTATTTTGAAAATGTTCGTCAGTAAATGCGCGCAGTGTTCAATTCAATGCAATGCGCACATATACTTCACCGTCGCTCTATTGTTTAACAATTTTACAATTAATTTGATACATCCATCCAAGGCGCAGTTTGAAACTAAAGGCCGAACGCGACGCGGCGAGCGATATTTTAGAGAATCATACAGGAAACAAATATTATAAGATGCTTTCACTTTTTGCTTATACACGATAAAGTTTATAATTGAGGCTTTCTGGTGATACTGGAAAATTTGCTAGAAATGCATTTTTGTTTAAACTGTGGAGAAATTCGCTTTAGTGGGGCGCGATTTTCTGTCGCGACGCGAATTTTGCTATAATGGGCATAGAAACGCCCTTTTAATCAATTTTCAGTGATTATCTGAATAGCCTTACGATGACAATCCATCTATAAAAACAAGAGGTAAAAATGTTTCTTTTCCTCTGTTTTATTCAATTTTGTTTAAAAAATTGCTCGCCGCGTCGCGTTCGGTGTGTCACGGACTTAAATCAGTAGTGGAAGTTCTTATACAAAACGCAAATTTTCAGTTTTTTTTATCAAGGTCACGCACAAAACGTAAGTGAAAGTCTCAATATTAAATCATTGCATATAAATATATTTTTTTATTACGTAAAAGTGATCCATAACGATAAAAGGCATTGTCAAAAGTTGACCGGTGATCGTCGGGGAAATGCCTAGTTTTTCTAGCGCGTAGTCGAAATTCATCTACGCTTCTATGATAAGCCAATGCAGCAGTTTCAACGTTATAAGGTGTATACCGTTTTCTGATTGTGTGTAGCAGTCATGTAGTGGCTATAGCATATACTACAGTCAGATGTTATCTGACTACATTATCTGTTATCTGATCTAAGAGTATTAGATTACTCCAGATTTTTAAACATTTTTTAATACAAAATAAATGCGTTGTATTCTGAAGTTGGGCCGCAAAAACAATAAAATATGTATAATTTATATTTTGTAACGTTCAGAGTATTGTTGGATTTGATAATAAATTGATAAATCTGGGGATATAAAGAAATAAAAATACCCACCTCCATTGCAAAGGTGTGCTTACTGAAAAGTGATCCCATATCCATCAAACGGTATCCTTCAGGGAACACAAGTCGATCTCTTATATCATTGGATGTTCTTTTATCTTTTTTAGAATATAAACTAGGTTCATTTCCTCTCAGAAGCACTAGCAACCCTTTCTTTTCAGCTAGTTAGGCCTAGCCAGTATACACTAGCGCTACACAGTTTCAACTTTCACTACTGCACTACACGTTTGCATATCTCTTACTTCTATTTCCAGTGTTACTTTGAGTTAACAATTTTTTTGCCTTTTTTCCTCGAAATGACGCACCTTTGAATTTTCTATTGGCTCCATGTCTTTCTTTCTTCTTTTTCTACCCATCTTGAAGGTCTTCAGTAAAATAAAGGTCTAAATATCCAAGGATGATAAAGATTCAAGACGATATTCTCGTGGAGATTTCCACAGAAGAATAGGTTGTTTAAAATTGAAGTGTCGGCATTGAATGATGGGATAGACCTAATCCACCAAACACAAAAGACGTCATCCGGCGCCAATTTTGTAAACAAACCAAATTTTGGTAGGCAAAGAGCTAACGCAGCTCAAACAACCAAATCGTACAACAAAGGGAGTCAACAGAAAACGTAAACAAATTAACTACATTCCTGGTGATTGATCCAAGGCAAATGTTTCCTCTAAAATGCTTTTTGATATATCGAAAACCTACATATTTCACTCAAAAGGAACTGTTATTTTATTCTGAAAGCCTAATTTGGCGTCAAAACCACAATTTTTAAATCAATTCTTAGAAGATAATATTAGTCCTAATAAGCCTAACTTAAAAATTGTTAAGCTAAGGGCTAACGCTAGAGCCAATATTCGATAACGCCGAACTTCTTACAGTCTTATCGTTACAAGTTACATGTCTAGCTTAAGTAGACTTACTAAAACGTTAATGTACTTCATTTTTGCTGGAATTTTTTGTTAAAAGAACAACAAGTGTAGATATCGTTCATAGTTTTTGACTAAATTCCTCTTCAAAGGCCTAAGTTAATAACAGTCCTAACGGTAGGCCTACACAGTATTCAATTTATGCATGGCATAAGATTCAACATAAACGTATAATAATACTAACAAATACAAATAGGCAAGAAATTAGAATAGAACTTAGATAGGGCAGAGGTATTTAGGCCTTGAAGTTAGAAAAATATATGCCTTAATTCGTTAAAAGGTTTTGGTCACTGAGTGATTTGGGTATGGACTTTTGTGCTACAAATTACAATTCAATTCAAATTAGGCCCAGTGAATAAATTACACAACACAATGCAAATATGGTACTTCATTATTGGCCCTTCAGTTAAGTTATAAACTAGCTTAATTTAACTTAAGCATTGTTTTTGCATGGTACCCACTCATTTTTTGACTACATTTTATGCCTACCTCATTAAGATATGTTTATGTACATAGCCCACTGTATTATTTATACATGTAACTCTAAAAGTTAGGACTGTCTACTGACCTTTGTAAGTTGTGACACTACATGTAGCCTTTCATCTGACAAGCAGTACTGAAATGCTCATATTTAACTTTTTTATTGACCGACCACATTTGGGATGCAATGAATTTATGTTTGAACTGAGCATGATGATCCTTTCATATTTAAGATTATCGGTAATTAGTATTCTGTTTGAGTTAAGTTTAAGCCAAGTTAGTCAAAATAGGCCCATGATATACAGATATTGGCAACGGGTGTGACAAAGATCAGTCTTATTAGGAATAAGACCAGTAGTTTTGCCAACTACATTGCAAACAACTTTACAACTTTCTGTTAGGTGAGACTTGTGGACACATTTTATTCTAAAAACTAAAAACAAAATGGTGATTGCTTAAGTTATATATTATATGTGATGAAAACACTTCTGAGTATTTCTTCGGGTGAATATAAAGAGGGATGACAGACCTGTGAAAGTCTCAAATTTGCCATGGAAATTTTATATAGGCCTACATTCATTTTAAATCATTAGAAAAAGTGTTTGCACGACTCTTTGTTAAAGGTATTCAAGAAAATTTTGATTTTTGTTCTCACTTGTTAATATTCCATGAAGATAGAGCTTTACATGCATGCAGGTACATAATAAGCATATTCATTTATCAATATTTGGCTTCATACATACATACTAATTTTCCTGAAAGTGTTTCACATTAATAAAAATTTGGTTTTCAAGAATACACATAGTACACCTATCTAGTGAATTACTAATGTAGGCAAAAGAAAAGTATGCATAAATGCAATGTCTATATGTATTAATACACATTTTATCACAGAAAAGTGTATGTACACATTTACACTATCAGGTTGCATAACATGTATACGGCTTAATTCAAGCATTAAAAAAATCACATATGGTTGATCATGCATATAGTCTGAGAATATGATCTTACGATGTGATGAATAGACCATGTCTGTTTTTCTATTTTTCATTTATATCACTCACTTCATACAGCTAAAAGCTGGTTAAGGTGTAGTCAGATAACATCTGACTATAGTATACGCTATAGCCACTACATGGCTGCTATACACAAGAATATGCAAGTATTGCCTTGCAAGTAGTGCATACTGAGTGAGGTTTTTATCTCACTAGTTAAGGTGAGGCCTTGTTAAGATATGTAATAGCAAATATAAAATCAAACGGCAGTACAAAATTGGCAAAAAGACAAATACAGCAAAAGTAATAAACAATAAATTGAAAGGTATGATAAAATCTGAGACATCTAAAGATGATTTCCACTTTACAAGTTTTGATGATAGTACTCTGTGAATATAATATGAACATACAGTCATTTCAATCTTACAGTATCCCCTCATGAAGCTTGATGTTTAATGTACTTGCGGTGGTGATATGGAATACAAAAAAGTGTACGACTTTGGTGAATACACCAGCAAGTAGTTGCAGTCATTAAAATGATCAATTTTGCATTGTGTCACAATGCCTTCAAAACCATTCCCTTCATGTAGCCTAGCATGAATATCAAACTTTTTAAAAGGTACAATTCTTGGTATTCATATCTACAATTTATGGCCATCCTACATGTATATAGGTATGATCTTATAATGTTCAAAACAATGTAATAAAAACCTTAATTCAGTAACCCTTGGTTAGTCGAGAAAACACCCACCACGTGTTTTCTTTCATTTTGGATGCCTAACTTCAGTGGGTTTATGGTTCAGATTAGTAGGTAGCCTACTGGCTGAAAACATAAATCATATGTGCAGGTTTTTTTTTTACCGATTCTGGTTGTACTCGGATTTGCGGCATAGGCCTATATCTTTTGAGTTTGAAAAAAAATAATGCAAGTTTTGAATAAGGCCTAATGCTTAGATTACAATTGCCGATAGAGTTTTCCTAGCGATTAATAAGTGATTAATCGAATCCGTATTTTCATGCGTGAACGCTAAAGTCTTTAAAATACTGGCCTTGGCTAAAAAAACTCGTGCAAAGTTCAAGTTGGAGCTTTGTTTACTTGCGAAAAAACAAATTAGCAGCTAAAATCACAACCAAGTGTGTAGATTACTTCCCGCTACTATTCTGCGTATAAATTATTGACTAATTTCAAGCGTTTTGTGCAAAATTAATGATCGAATTGATCAAAATAACCCATTTTACATTGATTTACCGATAAGCAATCGAGCACAATATGCGTAGTTTGCACACGTACAGTTTTCCCGCACTGTGCCTACCAATTTGCCTGCGCTTCTAAAGTTCGCGGATGGTAAACAACTTTTGGATTAGGTCTATAGAACAACTGTAATGAGGTAGTAACCTGCTATTATGGCTGCAGTCCATGCTCTATGTCCATTAAGTAAATTTCCAAGCTCAGAAACTTAGTTTTGTGACAACAAAATGGCTACTTTTGGTTTAAATTTTTCACATTTGATTTAAAGAAAATAAAAATGGGTTAGCAAAGGTGGAATAAAAACGTTTTTAGTTGAAAAAGTGACATTTTTTTGCTGAATTTAATGGTTAAAGGTCAGTACTTCCCTCCCCCTCCTTCCTAAGGTGCAGTAAATGTTGAATATTAGTTTAAGCAGGGCCAAAAATTGTGGTAACTAGGAAAGAGTAGTAATGTATCTGCAATGCTGGTACATAGTTTTTGTTTACATGTGGTATCGCCGGCAGTCCTCGACAAAATTAAACAAAATTAAATCGCCATTCTGGCAAGTAAATCTGAAATCTTAGTCGCCAATTAATTAAATCTACTCGCCATCAAACATGTCAAAATATACCCACGTTTTGCGTAGCAGAAACATTATTTATGTTACAAGTGTTATATCTGCTTTAAGTAGGATAAAAAATGCTGACGTTTGGGAAAAACAATTGTGGAAATAATGACCAACTTTGGGATTATTTACATATCTCGTTCCACAAGAACTTCGTACGTTACTATGTTCAAAGTGTTATAGCATATAGGTCTACTCCCCAGCTTGGTAAGTGCAATTTAACAATAACTCGCCAAGAGTATTATTGCACTTGCAAATGGCGAGTTGGCAAGTGTATTGTTATGAAAAGTGTTATTTTTCTAATGTACAACAAATATATCAGGATGAATTTAAAAAACCTTCTTTTCATTTCTGAAATGTTATGCAAGAGAATTATAACAACAATAATATAAATCATCATTTTTAGAAATTATTATAACACTTTTTTATTCGAAAAATATTTAGTAAAAATGCTACAAGCAAAATGTCATTCTAATGTTATAAAAATGTTTTTTTATTTCTAATCTAAGTAAAATATATCTTCTGGAACGTTTTTAATAGGCAAGAGAGTTCTAATATATGTATCTCATCATTTTCAGAAACTAATATATAGCATTTTCTTTCCATTAGAAAAATGTTTATTAGAAATGGCGAGTTGGCAAGTGTATTGTTATGAAAAGTATTATTTTTCTAATGTACAAAAAATATATCAGGATAAATCTAAAAGACCTTCTTTTTATTTCTGAAATGTTATGCAAGATAACTATAACAACAATAATATAAGTCATCATTTTCAGAAATTATTATAAAACTTTTTTATTTGAAATATGTTTAGTAAAAATGCTACGAGCAAAATGTCATTCTAATGTTATAGAAATGTTTTTGCATTTCTAATCTAAGTAAAATATATCTTCTGGAACATTTTAATATGAATATGCAAGTAAGTTCTAATATATATATATATCTCATCATTTTCAGAAACTAGTATATAGCATTTTCTTTCTATTAGAAAAATATTTATTAGAAATGTTAAAAGTATAATATTACTCTGATGTTTTGAAAATAATTTTTCTGATCTACGTAAAAAAATCACTAATGAACTAAAAATCCTTCTTTTCACTTCTGGGACGTTTATTGAAGTACAATTGTAACAATGATAATATCATCATGTTCAAACAATATTGTATAGCATGTTTTCATATTTGGAAAAGGTTTATCAAAAATACTACAAGCAAAATGTCATTTTAATGTTACAAAAATGTTTTCTTTTTTGTAATCTATGCAAATATATCAAGATGAATTTGAAATTTCCTTAATATTAAAAAATTATTTATTCAAAATGTTAAAAGAATAATATCATTCTGATGTTTTGAAAATGTTTTCTTTCTGATCTACCTAAAACAAATCAGGACGAATAAAAAATACTTCTTTTCACTTCTAGAGCGTTTTTAATATGCAAGAGAGTTCTAATAAATATATATCTTATTATTTTCTGAAATTGATATATAACATTTTCTTTATGTTAGAACAATATTTATTCAAATATCAAAGTATAATATTTTTTCATCTAAAACAAATCAAGATGAATAAAGAAGACTTTTTTCACTTTAGGAGCGTTTTGTGTCAGTGTAAGAGAGTTGTAACAATGAAAATATCATTAATTTCAGAAATTAATGCATAACATATATTTTTTTATATTAAGAAAATGTATATATATATATAAATATATATGTGTATATATATATATATATATATATATATATATATATATATATATATATATATATATATATATATATATATATATATATATATATATATATATATATATATATATATATATATATATATATATATATATATATATATATATATATATATATATATATATATATATATATATATATATATATGTATATATATATCATCATTATCATCATTTTCATAAATTAATATATAACATTTTCTGTGCATTAGAAAAATATTTACATATTATTCTAATGTTTTTTAAATGTTTTTCTGATCTTCCTAAAACAAATCAGAATGAAGTAAAAGCCTTGGTTTCACTTCTGGATCGTTTTGCAAGTGCAAGGGAAGTGTAACAATTATAATGTCATCGTTTTCAGAAATTATTGTATAGTATTTTTTTATTAGGAAAATGTTTATCAAAAATCTTTATGCAAAATATCATCTTAATGTTGTAAAAATATTTTCTTTTTGTAATCTATGTAAAACATATCAGGATGAATTTGAAAAACTTTCTCTCCACTTCTGGAGCATTTTTAATATGCATGAGTGTTCTAATAAATATATATCTTATCATTTTCAGAAATTAGTATATAACATTTTCTTTATATTAAAACAATATTTATCAAATATCCAAAATATAATATTTTTCTGATGTTTTGGAAATGTTCTTTTGCCTGATCTATCTAAAACAAATCAATGTGAATAAAGAAGACTTTTTCCGATTCTGGAGCGTTTTGTGTCAGTGTAAGAGAGTTGTAACAATAAAAATATCATCAATTTCAGAAATTATCGCATAACATATGTTTTTTTATATTATATTAAAAATATATATATATATATATATATATATATATATATATATATATATATATATATATATATATATATATATATATATATATATATATATTATATATATATATATACATTAGAACTCTCTTAAACAATAAAAACAAAAACAAAAAACATTTTTATAACATTAAGATGATATTTTGCTTGTATCAGTTTTAATTAAGATTTTCCTAATATAAAAAATATATGTTATGCATAATTTCTGATATATATATATATATATATATATATATATATATATATAAATATAGATATATATAAATATATATATATATATATATATATATATATATATATATATATCATCATCATCATCATCATTCATTTTCATAAATTAATATATAACATTTTCTGTACATTAGAAAAATATTTATTCGAAATGATAAATTATAATATGATTATAATGTTTTTAATATTTATTTCTGATCTTCCTAAAACAAATCAGAATGAAGTAAAAAGCCTCGGTTTCACTTCTGGATCGTTTTGCAAGTGCAAGGGAAGTGTAATAATTAAATTATCATTATTTTCAGAAATTATTAAATAACATTTTTTTATATTAGGAAAATGTCTATCAAAAATTCTTTATGCAAAATATCATCTTAATGTTGTAAAAAATTTCCTTTTTTCTAATCTATGTAAAACATATCAGGATGAATTTGAAAAACTTTCATTCCACTTCTAGAACGTTTTTAATATGTAAGAGAGCTCTAAAAAAACATATCTTAGCATTTTCAAAAATAAATGTATACCATTTTCTTTAGATTACAAAAATATTTATTCAAATAATAAAAGTATAATATTTTTCTGACGTTTTGAAAATGTTATTTTTTCTGATCCACCTAAAACAAATCAGGATGAATAAAAAACCGTTTTTTTACATCTGATGTGTTTTATTTTGGTGCAAGAGAGTTGTAATAATAAAAATATCATCAATTTCAGAAATTATTGCATAACATATATTTTTTTATATTAGGAAAATCTTAATTAAAACTGATACAAGCAAAATATCATCTTAATGTTATAAAAATGTTTTTTTGTTTTTGTTTTATTATTTAAGAGAGTTCTAATGTATATATATATATATATATATATATATATATATATATATATATATATATATATATATATATATATATATATAAATATATATATATATAATATATATATATATATCATCCTGATTTTCATAAATTAATATATAACATTTTCTTTACATTAGAAAAATATTTATTAGAAATTTTAAAAATAGAATATTATTCTCTTGTTTGGAAATGGGTTTTTTTTCTGATCTTTATAAAACAAATCAAGATGAACACAAAAGCCTTCATTTCACTTCTGGATCGTTTTGCAAGTGAAAGAGAAGTGTAATAATTGTTAAATCATCATTTTAAGAAACTATTGTACAACATTTTTTCATATTTAAAAATTGCTTTTCAAAATTATTAAAGGCAAATCATTATTCTAATATTTCAATAATGTATTTTTTCTCTCATCTACGTAAAACATATCAGGATGAAGAAGAAAAACCTTCTGTTCACTGCTGGAATGTTTTTACAGTGCAAGAAAGTTGTAATAATGATAATACTTCAATTTTTCGAAATTATTGTATAACATTTGCTTTATATTTGGAAAATATTTTTTTAGAAATGTTAAAGAAAAACATTATTTCATTGTTTTTGAAATAGCATGTAAATGTTTTATAAACGTTTTATTAAAACATTTTACTCCAATATTTTCACGCTCTTATAATAAAAATGTCATGTGTTTGCTGGGTATTTCTTGTAACACTAAAAGTTAAGTTTCTCCCGGACTGTACAGGGTATTACATAATGATCCACTCATACAACGATAGTTTTCGTTTCAAAGTTTGAGTGTCGAAATCTCCAGACAGAAAGAATGATTTTTCGTAACATGGCAATGAATCTAACCAGTTTATATTTGTTTGTTCGAAATTGAGATAGAAACATTTCTTGGACCTTTAACTGTTTTGTAGAGATTTGCCTCATATTTACAAATTTTCACATTCTCTTAATTTGAAAAGCGTGTGAAATTTTCTTAAATTTATTTGGTCTACACAATATGAATCTTGGTGACCAGTGTTGCATTATAGGTACATGAAGATTTCCATTGCGTTAAGAAATACTTTAAGGATCTCCGTAATCCTTGAACTTAAAAGTTTCTTCCATACAGGTCAGATCAATCTTACCTTGCTCAGAATCTTCTGGACACGTCTCGATTGATCCTATGACTTCATTGTAAGCAGCGGGTGTAAATGTGTATTGAACACCAGACCTTGTTATTTTATCTAACTTGCATCCACCAAACAAAACTGGAAGGAAATTATCATAAAATATTATTATAAATGAGTTTGAAAATTTCAAACGCAAGAACCAGATGTTTATCTAATAGCTTATTTGACAGTCTTTAAATAATACAATATGTACACATAAACACCAAGAAACAGCAGACTATTTTACGTAAAGGAAATGTCTACCTTTTTCATCTAATTATTCTTTTGAACAGATTCTTTACAATCGTGGTATAAATGAGAATGTGATAAAGATGTAAAAATGCTCAGCGATACATGATGTCTTTAACATCGGTTCTTCACTTACCTTTATTATCATAAGACGCAACGTAACCATCTATATTCACTCCCTGCTCATCAAAGACGAACACAAGAATTCTGGAGCTTGAACTTATCTCTATAAAGTTGTTCCACGAATCTATTTGATTTGCGTCCATTATGACAAATATGGCTCCAGTGTTGTCTTCCTTCGTGGTGTTGTAGCCATAGCTGTCGAGTGCGTAACCATTTAATAGGATGTCTGTTGTGGATCCCGATGATATCCATATGAACAATTCTGAATTATATGTACTATACACATTTATAACTCCCTGCCTTGCTTGATCGCGAGGTGGAATTATTATATTAGTGTCAGCATCATTAGATACTAAACGCGGTTTTATGCGCTGAAAAATCATTACGGGTTTTGAGGCTGACACATATAAAAGGTCTGTTACTGAATCAATTTCGATGACAACCCTTTCATTTCTAAAGCGTTCCATCGTTACAAAGTGTTCATCCGAAATAAAGATTTCTGTATTGTTGTATGCAGATATTATCGTGAATTCAAAATATGGCAATAACTGGGAGATGTAAGGAACTATCGTAAAATCTTTCCCCCACTGGGATACAGGGGGAAGAAAATAATAAGTGAAACCAAGATAAAAATTAAAGATTTTCGTGTATCCTACTTGAACGCTCACTGGTCTTGTGGATTTGATATAAGTAATGGAGCAATCTAATTCACATTTAAATTCATATGATTTTCCTCTATCAAGGGCAATTATTGGAAATTGCGCGTTAGAGAAAATTTCAACAGATGTTGAACTATGCAATGATGAAATAACAATTGATGTCTCAATTGTAAATCCTGGCGTTTGTGGATGTGTAACTACCATATAGTCGGTACTAAAGTGCTCAATCGGAACTACATGTGTTATATACGGAAGGTCTCCTACCGACATTACTTCATATAGTTCGAAATCAGCATTTGCCTCGACATCCACCACGGTAGAGCTTTCATTACACACTATTGGATAAGGCAAGTATTGTGATCCTAGTATAGGAATATCATACTGCGCATAGGAATCTTCATTTGTTATTCCCAGATAGATAACCTCGTTCTTTTGATGCACCGCGCTGAGAGTATGATAAACATCAAATTCGAAACCGCAAGTGATGTCAGCAAAAGTATAATATACGTCGGAATCTGAAAATAATACAGATTACAATTTAATAATCTATTTTTCTCCATCCATCTATATATTTATCCATTTTTCCTTCTATTCATCCATCCTCCCACCTGCCCATCAATTTTTCCATCCTTCTCTTATTTCCTATCCATGCATTCAGCGTAGATCTTCTTTCATCCAGTCACCTACCAGTACACCAACATATTCATATGAACATGCTACATATTCAACTGTTACGCTTTTAGACAAGAACGTAGCAGATAGAATACCTACTCAATGCATAAAGAACATAATATGAATATTTTTGATTGACATAATAATGATTTGATATACTATATAGTAGGAAACATGCCACAAAACGTATGTATTCATTTACACACTACTGCATATACAAACATCAAAAGGCCTAAACATTAATTATTTCATATGAGTATTATTTGTCTTAAATCTGTAAAGTTAGCAGGTTTAATTGAATTCGTATTAAATCATTGTATTACTAACCCTTGCACACTGTACCATTTCCAATAAATCCGGACTTGCATTTACAATTATAACTTTCTATCGTATTAAAACATTGTGCATTAATGTCGCAATTATTTTTCACAGGAGAAGAACACTCATCTTCATCTAGAAAAGAAAACACAAAAGCTTTGTTTCATCGATATTGTGGTCAATTCTTAAAAAGTTTTGAAACAACATATAGCTTTATTTAGAAGGAACTTCCACGATTAAAATCTTAAACATAAGTATGCAATGAGCCTAAATAACGAAAAAACACAAAACATACTTTTTTCCAGAAAAGTGATGTATACAATTTTTTGCATCGAGTACTGTGAATGGCGAGTTACTGGTGTAGTTATTTGTGAATGGAATAAAACAACATTCTTCAGTATCTAAGAGAATGCGTCACCAATTTTCAGGATATAAAATTTTGGTAAGGACATGGTTTTAAGAAGAGATAATTAAGTTTCGAAAATTAGAGGCCGTGGACATCATGAAACAATACACGTGTACTTCATTTAAGAAAAATGGAAATTGTCTACGTACAATGCGTCATTGCCTCATATTTATACACGTGTAATATATGTAAACCTTACCTTCTGTACGTTTGCTGTGGCCATTGCTATATAATCTCAAGTAACCATTTTCCTAATGCCTATGCAAAGGTCAGTACAAATAATTATTCAAATATGCAAATACAATTGCCAATTGCTCATTTTAAGTGTTGAAAAACAGTGTTTGCATGGAAGTGCCACAGGTCGGTTCACATAAAGAAAAAATGAAAAGTCGCTTAACCCTCCTTTATGCATTCCACATATCAAGGCCACCTCTAATGTGTTAAAGAAGGTAAAATATAAAACATAGCATATCATACACACATCCAAAAACTCTTTAACTTTGGTTACATAACGACACAATCAGGGGCGGACTGCGGGTAAAATTACATCGGTCGAGGTGCCATGAACGGGGAGAGTCTGTGCCCCTGGTGGGCTGCTCACACGCTTTGTGAGGCATAATAGACACTATGTTGAGGCTGAGGAGGCACCAAGGCAGGGCATCGGTAATTGACCAATGGACAGAGAAGCCTTGGCCACAAGGTAGAATTGCTTCTCGTTATATTTTTTTCTTTTATATCCATCATTTGTACTTCGTTGATATAAATAGAAAGATTAGATTTTGACAACATACGCGCCATAAGACGCGATAAATACTGCTCTTTTACTCACCTTGGCAAAATGTACCATCCCCAATAAACCCTGAATTGCATACACAAGTATATCCTCCAACTGTGTTTATGCAAGCTGCGTTTTTATCGCAATCATTTGCTTTTGTGGACAAGCACTCATCTTCATCTAAAGAATAAAGGAGAGTTCAAATTATTTAGGCATGTGTTCCTTGATTTTTTTTTTCAAAAGCAAAATATACTTACATATTCAAAGTATATGTGATGTGACAAACAAAACTGCTAAAAGATTTCTAGAAGAAATGGAATGACCCAAATAATCAGGTACAACACTCAAGAAAGAGCAGCACGGGTCTTAAAAACCAATAACTATAAATATGATCAATAAGATTATCTAAAACCCAGCAACAGTTGGTGGTCGAGAGGATCTGTATAACAACTAAAAATGATAGTCATGATAGGTTTTCTTTTGTTGTTATCGGCGTTTTTGCCTCTGAATTAACATATTAAAAGAGATGATATAAATGACTTGTGATAACTATTACAAACTTGCACGCAGTGATTACTAGAATTCATCCTTGAATTTTAATTTACCTTCACAAAATGTTCCGTTTCCGGTAAAGCCTGTATTACACACGCAAATGAATCCACCGACCATATTTGTGCATGTTGCATTTGTGTGGCAGTCATTTGTTGATGGAGATAAGCACTCATCTATATCTAAAATAGAACAGAGATGCGAGCTTAAAAGTTGGCGGCTTTTGATTCCACAAAGAAGAAGTCTTATTCATTGGACTTTATACTCTTTCTAGAGCAGAATTGTAGAAGTAATAAGTACGCTTCTTCAGACTTTCGATTCAGAATCTCTTACGCATTTTTGAAGTCCCTACCTAAACTTTTATATGAAACATTAACAATTAAGAAATGTGTAACTTCTTTTGCATTTCAGCAAGACCGGCACTTTTCGTATTATTTTGGATTGTGTTACTTTGGATAATTGCGGAACTTTATTTTGCTCGGTATAATAGTGAATATGAGTAAAGTTATGTTTCATTAAATTTTCTTTGTCAACTTTCCACAAGAAACTAATCATTCCAACCACAACCAATGACTATTTACGTTGATGTTTTGAACGTTTAATGAAACATATTCTGAACAGGTTTGAGATTGAAGATAAAATTAAGGTAAAACGTCAAAATAATCTACTTTTCCTGAAGTAACGTATTTAATTGACGTCATCAGAGCCGTTGCTATCCGTTGCCGTTGTTGTCGGTAATCATTTAGCTTAATGCCACTATTTCAATCTAACTAAGAGCAAGTAATAATGCTTACAAGCGGAAATGTCATGAGTCTTCTTTAACTGTTTAATATCCACGAAAGTACCTGATGTAAAGACTCATAGGTTTGTTCATAAAATCAAAGAATATCATAAATATTTGTACAAAGGCGCAATAAATGCACATGAAGTTGTAAGATAAGTTGTAGGGCTGTTGCTGCTAAAAGAACACGTCGTTGGTATTTTAGTTGTATAAGTTGTTGTTAAATAAAGAAATACACTTTCTCTTTAACCCCTAGATCTACCACAAGGCGATATTATCGCCGTTTTTGGTGCCCCGTCTCTGGCCAAACCTCCCAGGCGCATTTTAAAAAAAAAGCTGGTAGAGTAAGAATTAATCAACCCGCGACAAGTGTGCCAACTCGAAAATATATGCAGCATGGGAAAATGCGCTTGGGAGACGGGGCCAAATACGGGGCATCCAAAACGTCGATTTTATCAACGCCTGGTAGAGTAAGGTTAAGCAGAGGCTTATTTTTGAAGGGTCCTCTGTCTTCCGATCAGTAAGATCAGGCTGGTTCCGCTTCAGTGACCCAAAGGGCCTCCCACCGGGACCATGCTGCATATACTTTTGAGTTGGCACACTTGTCGCGGGTTGATTAACACTTACTCTACCAGCACATTTTTGAAGAAAAAAATTCTGCTCCAAAATTCAGATTTATATTAATATTAGTTCAATGTTGAGGCTTGTCGTGTGTGTATAATGGCGGGTGATGTGACAAACAAAACTGCTAAAAGATTTCTAGAAGAAATGGAATGATCCGAATAATCGGGTACAACGCTCAAGAAAGAGCAGCACGGGTCTTAAAAAGCAATAACTATAAATATGATCAATAAGATTATCTAAAACCCAGCAACAGTTGGTGGTCGAGAAGATCTGTATAACAACTAAAAATGATAGTCATGATAGGTTTTCTTTTGTTGTTATCGGCGTTTTTGCCTCTAAATTAACATATTAAAAGAGATGATATAAATGACTTGTGATAACTATTACAAACTTGCACGCAGTGATTACTAGAATTCATCCTTGAATTTTAATTCACCTTCACAAAATGTTCCGTTTCCGGTAAAGCCTGTATTACACACGCAAATGAATCCACCGACCATATTTGTGCATGTTGCATTTGTGTGGCAGTCATTTGTTGATGGAGATAAGCACTCATCTATATCTAAAATAGAACAGAGATGCGAGCTTAAAAGTTGGCGGCTTTTGATTCCACAAAGAAGAAGTCTTATTCATTGGACTTTATACTCTTTCTAGAGCAGAATTGTAGAAGTAATAAGTACGCTTCTTCAGACTTTCGATTCAGAATCTCTTACGCATTTTTGAAGTCCCTACCTAAACTTTTATATGAAACATTAACAATTAAGAAATGTGTAACTTCTTTTGCATTTCAGCAAGACCGGCAATTTTCGTATTATTTTGGATTGTGTTACTTTGGATAATTGCGGAACTTTATTTTGCTCGGTATAATAGTGAATATGAGTAAAGTTATGTTTCATTAAATTTTCTTTGTCAACTATCCACAAGAAACTAATCATTCCAACCACAACCAATGACTATTTACGTTGATGTTTTGAACGTTTAATGAAACATATTCTGAACAGGTTTGAGATTGAAGATAAAATTAAGGTAAAACGTCAAAATAATCTACTTTTCCTGAAGTAACGTATTTAATTGACGTCATCAGAGCCGTTGCTATCCGTTGCCGTTGTTGTCGGTAATCATTTAGCTTAATGCCACTATTTCAATCTAACTAAGAGCAAGTAATAATGCTTACAAGCGGAAATGTCATGAGTCTTCTTTAACTGTTTAATATCCACGAAAGTACCTGATGTAAAGACTCATAGGTTTGTTCATAAAATCAAAGAATATCATAAATATTTGTACAAAGGCGCAATAAATGCACATGAAGTTGTAAGATAAGTTGTAGGGCTGTTGCTGCTAAAAGAACACGTCGTTGGTATTTTAGTTGTATAAGTTGTTGTTAAATAAAGAAATACACTTTCTCTTTAACCCCTAGATCTACCACAAGGCGATATTATCGCCGTTTTTGGTGCCCCGTCTCTGGCCACACCTCCCAGGCGCATTTAAAAAAAAAGCTGATAGAGTAAAAATTAATCAAGCCGCGACAAGTGTGCCAACTCGAAAA
Organism: Chiridota heheva; assembly: GCA_020152595.1. Taxonomy (NCBI): domain Eukaryota; kingdom Metazoa; phylum Echinodermata; class Holothuroidea; order Apodida; family Chiridotidae; genus Chiridota; species Chiridota heheva. Next base: position 7,743 of record JAIGNY010000309.1, on the reverse strand, counting down.
TATATGCAGCATGGGAAAATGCGCTTGGCAGACGGGGCCAAAGACGTGGCATCCTTGCGTAAAAGCGACATAAATTTACCTGAAGTTGTAAGTTGAGTTGAAGGGCTGTTACTAGTGAACGGTCGGGTCGTTATCGGTATTTCAGTTGTAAAAACTGTAGCTAAAAACAAAGAGATTCCCCATTTTAATCCATTTTAAATTCTAATTCGGAGCAAGGAATAATATTTACAAGGGTAAAGATACAGACCTCTAGTGTAATATCCACAAAAATGTCTTATATATAGTCTTAAGGGCTTGGTTTAAAATCAAAAGAATATCAAAAATGCCTTCACAGCAACGTGAAAATGTTGTATAACCTGGTGTTGTTAAAAAAAAAAACAACCTGACTAGATTCCATTTCTTAATTTCTGTTTCAATCTAACTAAAAGCAAGTAATAATGCTTACAAGCGTAAATGCCATGCGTGCTCTTTAATATCAACGAAACTATCTGATGTAGAGTCTCATGGGTGTATTTATAATATCAACGAATATCAAAAATACTTGTTTAAAAGCGGCATAAATTTATCTGAAGTTGTAAGATGAGGTGTAGGGCTGTTACTGCTAAACAATCAGGTCGTTGGAATTTTAGTTAAATAAGTAGTTGTTAAATAAACGAATACATTTTCTGTTTACTCCCTAGGTCTACCACGCGGCGATATTATCGCCGTTTTGTGTGCCCCGTCTTTGGTCCCGCCTCCCAGGCGCATTTTCAAAAAAAGTGCCGGTAGAATAATGCTTAATCAGCCCGCGACAAGTGTGCCAACCCGAAAATATATGCAGCATGGAAAAATGCGCTTGGCAGACGGGGCCAAATACGGGGCATCCAAAACGTCAATTTTATCACCGCGTGGTAGAGTAAGGTTAAGCAGGACTAATTTTTGAAGGGTCCTCTGTCTTCCGAGCAGCAAGATCAGGCTGGTTTCGCTTCAGTGACCCAAAGGGCCTCCCACCGGGACCATGCTGCATATACTTTTGAGTTGGCACACTTGTCGCGGGTTGATTAACACTTACTCTACCAGCACATTTTTGAAGAAAAAAATTCTGCTCCGAAAATCAGATTTATATTAATATTAGTTCAATGTTGAGGCTTGTCGTGTGTGTATAAAGGCGTGTGATGTGACAAACAAAACTGCTAAAAGATTTCTAGAAGAAATGGAATGATCCGAATAATCGGGTACAACACTCAAGAAAGAGCAGCACGGGTCTTAAAAACCAATAACTATAAATATGATCAATAAGATTATCTAAAACCCAGCAACAGTTGGTGGTCGAGAAGATCTGTATAACAACTAAAAATGATAGTCATGATAGGTTTTCTTTTGTTGTTATCGGCGTTTTTGCCTCTAAATTAACATATTAAAAGAGATGATATAAATGACTTGTGATAACTATTACAAACTTGCACGCAGTGATTACTAGAATTCATCCTTGAATTTTAATTCACCTTCACAAAATGTTCCGTTTCCGGTAAAGCCTGTATTACACACGCAAATGAATCCACCGACCATATTTGTGCATGTTGCATTTGTGTGGCAGTCATTTGTTGATGGAGATAAGCACTCATCTATATCTAAAACAGAACAGAGATGCGAGCTTAAACATTGGCGGCTTTTGATTCCACAAAGAAGAAGTCTTATTCATTGGACTTTATACTCTTTCTAGAGCAGAAATGTAAAAGTAATAAGTATGCTTCTTCAGACTTTCGATTCAGAATCTCTTACGCATTTTTGAAGTCCCTACCTAAACTTTTATATGAAACATTAACAATTAAGAAATGTGTAACTTCTTTTGCATTTCAGCAAGACCGGCACTTTTCGTATTATTTTGGATTGTGTTACTTTGGATAATTGCGGAACTTTATTTTGCTCGGTATAATAGTGAATATGAGTTGAAAGATGTTTCATTAAATTTTCTTTATCAATTTTTCTTTGTCAAAAATCAATCATAACCACAACCAATGACTATTTACGTTGATGTTTTGAACGTTTAATGAAACATATTCTGAACAGGTTTGAGATTGAAGATAAAATTAAGGTAAAACGTCAAAATAATCTACTTTTCCTGAAGTAACATATTTAATTGACGTCATCAGAGCCGTTGCTATCCGTTGCCGTTGTTGTCGGTAATTATTTAGCTTAATGCCACTATTTCAATCTAAGTAAGAGCAAGTAATAATGCTTACAAGCGCAAATGTCATGAGTCTTCTTTATCTGTTTAATATCCACGAAAGTACTTGATGTAAAGACTCATGGGTTTGTTCATAAAATCAAAGAATATCAGAAATATTTGTACAAAGGCGCAATAAATGCACATGCATCATGAAGTTGTAAGATGAGTTGTAGGGCTGTTGCTGCTAAAAGAACACGTTGGTATTTTAGTTGTATAAGTTGTTGTTAAATAAAGAAATAAACTTTCTTTTTAACCCCTAGATCTACCACAAGGCGATATTATCGCCGTTTTTGGTGCCCCGTCTCTGGCCACACCTCCCAGGCGCATTTAAAAAAAAGCTGATAGAGTAAAAATTAATCAAGCCGCGACAAGTGTGCCAACTCGAAAATATATGCAGCATGGGAAAATGCGCTTGGCAGACGGGGCCAAAGACGTGGCATCCAAAACGTCGATTTTATCACCGCGTGGTAGAGTAAGCTTAAGCAGAGGCTAATTTTTGAAGGATCCTCTGTCTGCCGAGCAGCAAGATCAGACTTGCGTAAAAGCGACATAAATTTACCTGAAGTTGTAAGTTGAGTTGAATGGCTGTTACTAGTGAACGGTCGGGTCGTTATCGGTATTTCAGTTGTAAAAACTGTAGCTAAAGACAAAGAGATTCCCCATTTTAATCTATTTTGAATTCTAGCTCGGAGCAAGTAATAATATTTACAAGGGTAAAGATACAGACCTCTAGTGTAATATCCACACAAATGTCTTATATATAGTCTTAAGGGCTTGGTTTAAAATCAAAAGAATGATGCCTTCACAGCAACGTGAAAATGTTGTATAACCTGGTGTTGTTAAAAAAAACCTGACTAGATTCCATTACTTAATTTCTGTTTCAATCTAACCAAAAGCAAGTAATAATGCTTACAAGCGTAAATGCCATGCGTGCTCTATAATATCAACGAAACTATCTGATGTAGAGTCTTATGGGTGTATGTATAATATCAACGAGTATCAAAAATACTTGTTTAAAAGCGGCATAAATTTATCTGAAGTTGTAAGATGAGTTGTAGGGCTGTTACTGCTAAACAATCAGGTCGTTGGAATTTTAGTTGAATAAGTTGTTGTTAAATAAACGAATACATTTTCCATTTGATACCTAGGTCTACCACGCGGCGATATTATCGCCGTTTTGTGTGCCCCGTCTTTGGTCCCGCCTCCCAGGCGCATTTTCAAAAAAAGTGCCGGTAGAATAATGCTTAATCAGCCCGCGACAAGTGTGCCAACCCGAAAATATATGCAGCATGGAAAAATGCGCTTGGCAGACGGGGCCAAATACGGGGCATCCAAAACGTCAATTTTATCACCGCGTGGTAGAGTAAGGTTAAGCAGGACTAATTTTTGAAGGGTCCTCTGTCTTTCGAGCAGCAAGATCAGGCTGGTTTCGCTTCAGTGACCCAAAGGGCCTCCCACCGGGACCATGCTGCATATACTTTTGAGTTGGCACACTTGTCGCGGGTTGATTAACACTTACTCTACCAGCACATTTTTGAAGAAAATAATTCTGCTCCAAAATTCAGATTTATATTAATATTAGTTCAATGTTGAGGCTTGTCGTGTGTGTATAATGGCGGGTGATGTGACAAACAAAACTGCTGAAAGATTTCTAGAAGAAATGGAGTGATCTCAATAATCGGGTACAACACTCAAGAAAGAGCAGCACGGGTCTTAAAAACAATAACAATAAATATGATCAATAAGATTATCTAAAACCCAGCAACAGTTGGTGGTCGAGAAGATCTGTATAACAACTAAAAAGGATAGTCATGATGGGTTTTCTTTTGTTGTTATTGGCGTTTTTGCCTCTAAATTAACATATTAAAAGAGATGATATAAATGACTTGTAATAACTATTACAAACTTGCACGCAGTGATTACTAGAATTCATCCTTGAATTTTAATTCACCTTCACAAAATGTTCCGTTTCCGGTAAAGCCTGTATTACACACGCAAATGAATCCACCGACCATATTTGTGCATGTTGCATTTGTGTGGCAGTCATTTGTTGATGGAGATAAGCACTCATCTATATCTAAAACAGAACAGAGATGCGAGCTTAAACATTGGCGGCTTTTGATTCCACAAAGAAGAAGTCTTATTCATTGGACTTTATACTCTTTCTAGAGCAGAAATGTAGAAGTAATAAGTATGCTTCTTCAGACTTTCGATTCAGAATCTCTTACGCATTTTTGAAGTCCCTACCTAAACTTTTATATGAAACATTAACAATTAAGAAATGTGTAACTTCTTTTGCATTTCAGCAAGACCGGCACTTTTCGTATTATTTTGGATTGTGTTACTTTGGATAATTGCGGAACTTTATTTTGCTCGGTATAATAGTGAATATGAGTAAAGTTATGTTTCATTAAATTTTCTTTGTCAACTTTCCACAAGAAACTAATCATTCCAACCACAACCAATGACTATTTACGTTGATGTTTTGAACGTTTAATGAAACATATTCTGAACAGGTTTGAGATTGAAGATAAAATTAAGGTAAAACGTCAAAATAATCTACTTTTCCTGAAGTAACATATTTAATTGACGTCATCAGAGCCGTTGCTATCCGTTGCCGTTGTTGTCGGTAATTATTTAGCTTAATGCCACTATTTCAATCTAAGTAAGAGCAAGTAATAATGCTTACAAGCGCAAATGTCATGAGTCTTCTTTATCTGTTTAATATCCACGAAAGTACTTGATGTAAAGACTCATGGGTTTGTTCATAAAATCAAAGAATATCAGAAATATTTGTACAAAGGCGCAATAAATGCACATGAAGTTGTAAGATGAGTTGTAGGGCTGTTGCTGCTAAAAGAACACGTCGTTGGTATTTTAGTTGTATAAGTTGTTGTTAAATAAAGAAATAAACTTTCTTTTTAACCCCTAGATCTACCACAAGGCGATATTATCGCCGTTTTTGGTGCCCCGTCTCTGGCCACACCTCCCAGGCGCATTTAAAAAAAAAGCTGATAGAGTAAAAATTAATCAAGCCGCGACAAGTGTGCCAACTCGAAAATATATGCAGCATGGGAAAATGCGCTTGGCAGACGGGGCCAAAGACGTGGCATCCAAAACGTCGATTTTATCACCGCGTGGTAGAGTAAGCTTAAGCAGAGGCTAATTTTTGAAGGATCCTCTGTCTTCCGAGCAGCAAGATCAGACTTGCGTAAAAGCGACATAAATTTACCTGAAGTTGTAAGTTGAGTTGAATGGCTGTTACTAGTGAACGGTCGGGTCGTTATCGGTATTTCAGTTGTAAAAACTGTAGCTAAAGACAAAGAGATTCCCCATTTTAATCTATTTTGAATTCTAGCTCGGAGCAAGTAATAATATTTACAAGGGTAAAGATACAGACCTCTAGTGTAATATCCACACAAATGTCTTATATATAGTCTTAAGGGCTTGGTTTAAAATCAAAAGAATGATGCCTTCACAGCAACGTGAAAATGTTGTATAACCTGGTGTTGTTAAAAAAAACCTGACTAGATTCCATTACTTAATTTCTGTTTCAATCTAACCAAAAGCAAGTAATAATGCTTACAAGCGTAAATGCCATGCGTGCTCTATAATATCAACGAAACTATCTGATGTAGAGTCTTATGGGTGTATGTATAATATCAACGAGTATCAAAAATACTTGTTTAAAAGCGGCATAAATTTATCTGAAGTTGTAAGATGAGTTGTAGGGCTGTTACTGCTAAACAATCAGGTCGTTGGAATTTTAGTTGAATAAGTTGTTGTAAAATAAACAAATACATTTTCCATTTATTACCTAGGTCTACCACGCGGCGATATTATCGCCGTTTTGTGTGCCCCGTCTTTGGTCCCGCCTCCCAGACGCAAATTCAAAAAAAGTGTTGGTATAATAAGGGTTAATCAGTCCGCGACAAGTGTGTTAAATCGAATATATATGCAGCATGGGAAAATGCGCTTGGGAGACGAGGACAAAGACGGGGCATCCAAAACGTCGATTTTATCACCGCGTGGTAGAGTAAGGTTAAGCAGAGGCTTAATTTTGAAGGGTCCTCTGTCTTCCGAGCAGCAAGATCAGGCTGGTTCCGCTTAAGTGACCCAAAGGGCCTCCCACCGGGACCATGCTGCATATATTTTTGAGTTGGCACACTTGTCGCCTGTTGATTAATACTTACTCTACCAGCACATTTTCGAAAACAACTTCTGCTTCGAAAACCAGATTTATATTAATATTAGTTCAATGTTCAGGCTTGTCGTGTGTGTATAATGGCGGGTGATGTGACAAACAAAACTGCTGAAAGATTTCTAGAAGAAATGGAGTGATCTCAATAATCGGGTACAACACTCAAGAAAGAGCAGCACGGGTCTTAAAAACAATAACAATAAATATGATCAATAAGATTATCTAAAACCCAGCAACAGTTGGTGGTCGAGAAGATCTGTATAACAACTAAAAAGGATAGTCATGATGGGTTTTCTTTTGTTGTTATTGGCGTTTTTGCCTCTAAATTAACATATTAAAAGAGATGATATAAATGACTTGTAATAACTATTACAAACTTGCACGCAGTGATTACTAGAATTCATCCTTGAATTTTAATTCACCTTCACAAAATGTTCCGTTTCCGGTAAAGCCTGTATTACACACGCAAATGAACCCACGAGGCCCTTTGGGTCACTAAAGCAGAACCAGTTTGATCTTGCTGCTCGGAAGACAGAGAACCAATCAAAAATTAGCCTCTGTTTAACCTTACTCTACCACGCGGTGATAAAATCGACGTTTTGGATGCCCCGTCTTTGGCCCAGTCTCCCAAGCGCAGTTTCAAAAATGTGCTGGTAGACTTATAGTTAAAGCAAGCTGCATACAAACTAAGAGCAAGTTATATTATTTACAAGCGGAAATAGATATGCGTATTGTACAATATCCACAAAAGAGCCTGATGTAGAATCTATAGTTGTTTATAAAATCAAAAGATTTGAGAAACGCTTGTGTAAAAGCGACATAAATTTACCTGAAGTTGTAAGTTGAGTTGAAGGACTGTTACTAGTGAACGGTCGGGTCGTTATCGGTATTTCAGTTGTTGTAGAAACTGTAGCTAAAAACAAAGAGATTCCCCATTTTAATCCATTTTAAATTCTAATTCGGAGCAAGGAATAATATTTACAAGGGTAAAGATACAGACCTCTAGTGTAATATCCACAAAAATGTCTTATATATAGTCTTAAGGGCTTGGTTTAAAATCAAAAGAATATCAAAAATGCCTTCACAGCAACGTGAAAATGTTGTATAACCTGGTGTTGTTAAAAAAACCTGACTAGATTCCATTTCTTAATTTCTGTTTCAATCTAACTAAAAGCAAGTAATAATGCTTACAAGCGTAAATGCCATGCGTGCTCTTTAATATCAACGAAACTATCTGATGTAGAGTCTCATGGGTGTATTGATGATATCAACGAATATCAAAAATACTTGTTTAAAAACGGCATAAATTTATCTGAAGTTGTAAGATGAGGTG